>CM064901.1:1064953-1077453 GCA_030347415.2 Decapterus maruadsi
GGTGTTTTTATTTTGTGAAAGTGCGTTGGTCACAACAGCTAGCTTGAGTAGCGTCGAATTCGTCTGAACAAAATAGCAAACAGCTGGTATTTAGACAAATAAACGACACACTGCTGATCTAAACGGATACTTTCTCACCTAAACATGTTTGAAATGTTGATAAAGTGATATATTTACAGAGTTTAGAGCTAAAATGAAATCAGCTTTGGCGCTACTCAAGCTAGCCGGCATTTGACCGCTCAAGATGCCTTACCGGAGAGTTTTGTCAGCTCTGAGACGAAGATCGGCCTCCGGTTTCCGTTTAGAGTTGCTGAAGAGTTTCTCTGATGACTTTAGGTGGAAACAGGCTAACACTACCCATACACTTCCAGTGTTTGAGCTAAGCTAATTAGCGACTTTAGGTGTAGGCAGGCTAACACTACCCATACACTTCCAGTGTTTGAGCTAAGCTAATTAGCTACTTTAGGTGTAGGTTACCCATACACTTCCAGTGTTTGAGCTAAGCTTTAGCTACTGGAGCCAGGATACCCATACACTTTCCAGTGTTTGAGCTAAAACTAGGCTAACACTACCCATACACTTCCAGTGTTTGAGCTAATTAGCTACTTTAGGTGGAGGCAGGCTAACACTACCCATACACTTCTAGTGTTTGAGCTAAGCTAATTAGCTACTTTGGGTGGAGGCAGGCTAACACTACCCATACACTTCCAGTGTTTGAGCTAAGCTAATTAGCTACTTTAGGTGGAGGCAGGCTAACACTACCCATACACTTCCAGTGTTTGAGCTAAGCTAATTAGCTACTTTAGGTGGAGGCAGGCTACCACACCCATACACTTCCAGTGTTTGAGCTAAGCTAATTAGCTACTTTAGGTGCAGGCTAACACTACCCATACACTTCTAGTGTTTGAGCTAAGCTAATTAGCTACTTTGGGTAGGCAGGTGTTTGAGCTAAGCTAACTAGCTACTAACACTACCCATACACTTCCAGTGTTTGAGCTAAGCTAATAAGCTACTTTAGGTGGAGGCAGGCTAACACTACCCATACACTTCCAGTGTTTGAGCTAAGCTAATTAGCGACTGTAGGTGGAGGCAGGCAGCTAATTAGCTACTTTAGGTGGAGGCAGGCTAACACTACCCATACACTTCCAGTGTTTGAGCTAAGCTAATTAGCGGTGAGCCAGCTCTGCCTGCATCTCCCTTGTTACTGCACACACAGTGGAAACGATGGTGTCTATCTGCTGGTCATGGACTCAGGAGTGAGGCAAGACATGTAAACAAAAACAAAAAAAAGTTGGCTTATCCCTTTAACGTCACGAGGTGGGACACTTTCCCTCGTTCTCCAACTCCTCCTGGAAACACATGTTGATGACTCCCAGACGTGTGTGGGCTGGTCGAGCTGCAGCTGAGTCTAGTTTTTATCTGCGACCTATTCCAACATTTGACTGTCGACGTTGATTGACAGTGATTTCTCTGCAGAGCAGCAGCGTTCAGGAACCAAACAACCAGACGGTGACACGTTGTTGATAAATCAGGAAATGTGATAGGAGCACACGCCAGTTGCTCTTATTAACTGTGTGTACGTTCTAACAGCCGGTGCCTCCAGGTTAAATGTCTCTTTTCACACTATATATACTGACTGTGATCACGTTACAGAGAAACACTTGAGAGTGAAGCTGTACAAACGTCACGCAGCCAAGTTGTGTTTAAGGTTCACACTGTAACCCCCCCCCCCCCCCCCCCTCCACTCCAATCTGCATGTTTATACATCAGGGTCGGGAAGATTTCCCAGAATGCACCAGATGTACCACCAAGATGGCTGCACAAGCAACCAAAGAGCCTCATTAACGTCAATAATTGGTCATTTGGACGTTCTACCTTGTGGGTATTTGTTAATTGTCGGTGCAAGGTATTTTTAGAACAGCGGAGCAGAGCCGTGAGCTGTGTTAAAATGTTGAGCTATCCCTTTAAAATATTCAACTAAAGCCTTTGAAATGGACCTTTACTTTGAAAGGATTCTTATTCCAGTGGAGCTCAGGTAGTTTCTCAGTATCACAGGTAACAACATTAACTAAATATATATAATATATATATATTTTACAGTTTCGTGGCGGCTACGAAGAGAAACCGGGACAATATTCAGCTGTTGTGTAAATCATCTTGAATGTTTCCTCTCGACGTGTAACAGGATGAAGAACGTAGATATCTGCTGTGAGTCTGTATCAGCAGCATCGATCTGCAGGTACCCGCGTCCGTGACGACGCCCTGGGGGTCAAACCGCGGTTACACTCTCACCTGACAGGTCACGTGTCTGTGTCGGCTCTCGGCCAATCAGAAGGAGAGGAGACGCTGCGTGTGTGTGTGTGTGTGTGTGTTGCTGGCGAGGCCTGGCGCCGCTCTGTCCACCTCCAACGCCACGTCGCCTCCTCGGGCTCCTCGCTCCTTTATGTCGCTTTCATTTTTACCTTTTTTTTTTTTTTGTTCTTCTTCTTCGTCTTCGTCTTCCTCGCAAGAATTGAGCCAAAACCCCGAGGGCCGAGAGAGAAAGAGAGAGAAGGAGAGAGAAAGAGAGAGAGGTGTAATTTAAAACTTGGAATTAGTGTGACGCAAATTGGGGTTAGATGTCAGAGGAGCAGAAACATGGCCGCCAGCGAGCGCATTTATAGAGCCGCTGTTTACAGAGACTTCCTGTCTGCTCGCATTGTACCAGCTGTGTTACGTAAAGACACACACACACACACACACACACACACACACACACTGAGCTGAATTCATTTGGTTCGATGACAACAGGATTTTTTTTCCCCTCTTAACTGATGTTTTTTCCGTGTATTTGAAAGTTCATCTATTACGATTATTATGCAGTAATTAATTTCCCAACATATTAATGTGTAAAATCAACTATAATTGCATTACTAATTATTTTCTCTAAATATTTTATTAATATATAATAAATTATTATTATTAATCCTCCAGGGGAAGTCTTTAAATATTCAGTTGTCATCTTTACCAAATGTTCAAGTTTATTTTAACTGTTTGTTTTTTATCATAAATGACACACTAACATTTAAATTCCTACCAGTTTTACGTTACATTATTCTTCTTATTTACCTTTACTTTGGTGCATCTGCATTTCCAACAAAATCTTTTTTTGCAAAGGAATCTTTACGAATAATTAATTGTGGCGTTTAATACTGCGATTAATTGTGAAAACAAGTAATAGTGACGTCCCTACTTCAGAGACAGAAGAAGAAAAAGAAGAAGATTTAATTACGTTAAACACTTGTATTTCCAGACACAAGAGCAGAATGAACACAAATACAGAATAATAACACACTGTTAAGGACAAAACTAGAACCGTCACAGTCACGAGTAAAGATAATATAACTGAAGGATGCACCGAATATTCAGTAACCGCTGAATATTGCAAAAAAAAAAAAAAAAGCCACATTCGGCCCACGCCGTCCGTCTTTGAAAAGACAAGACAAGGCATCTTTATTTACTGTATATAGTGCATTTCATACCAAGGCAACTCAACGTGCTTTACATGAAGACAAAACATTTAAAAAAAAAAAAAAAGAAGACAAAAGAAAGATGAAAAAGTTCTGGACAGGACGGCGCCAAAGCAAACAAAATGCCAGAATATTCAATAAACATTTACTTTCTTTGAAAAACATATCTAAAACTTTATTCTAGGCTATTTTTGCAATATTTAAAAAAAATGTGAAAAACTTAAAGGGACAGTACCATTTTTTAAAAGTGTGGTTGTATGATCTACAAATAGCTCCTAAGTACTTTAATTGCAGTAGAAGACTCTCTGCACTCCTCCCGTTAGCAACGCCAGCCCATAATAGCCCTGCCCAGAGATTTACAACATACATTGTTGTGAATGGACCCAAAGAAACGGCCTATTTTCACGGCCTAAAAGAGGTTTTACCTAAAAATAAATACACAGTTCCAGTTTTTCCAGTTCCAGTTTTTATTTGGATATAATATAATTTTCCACCCAGTCACTTCAAAGTTCAGGAAAAACAGTTTTTATTCCGACCTAACAACTCCGCCCAGGCTTAGCGCCTCCGTATCCCTCCGCCCAGGCTTAGCGCCTCACGTATCCCTCCGCCCAGGCTTAGCGCCTCACGTATCCCTCCGCCCAGGCTTAGCGCCTCACGTATCCCTCCGCCCAGGCTTAGCGCGTATCCCTCACGCCTCATCCCTCCGCCCAGGGTTAGCGCCTCACGTATCCCTCCGCCCGGGGTTAGCGCCTCACGTATCCCTCCGCCCAGGGTCAGCGCCTCACGTATCCCTCCGCCCAGGGTAAGCGCCTCACGTATCCCTCCGCCCAGGGTCATCCCTCCGCGCCTCACGTATCCCTCCGCCCAGGGTTAGCGCCTCACGTATCCCTCCACCCAGGGTTAGCGCCTCACGTATCCCTCCGCCCAGGGTTAGCGCCTCACGTATCCCTCCGCCCAGGGTTAGCGCCTCACGTATCCCTCCGCCCAGGGTTAGCGCCTCACGTATCCCTCCGCCCAGGGTTAGCGTATCCCTCCGCCCAGGGTTAGCGCCTCACGTATCCCTCCGCCCAGGGTTAGCGCCTCACGTATCCCTCCGCCCAGGGTTAGCGCCTCACGTATCCCTCCGCCCAGGGTTAGCGCCTCACGTATCCCTCCGCCCAGGGTTAGCGCCTCACGTATCCCTCCGCCCAGGGTTAGCGCCCGCGACTCACGTATCCCTCCGCCCAGGGATCACGTATCCCTCCGCCCAGTTAGTTTCCGCCCAACACTTCAGATCCCTCCGCCCAGGGTTAAACATTTAGTAATTAAACCTGTACATTTAGTTCAGGTCTTTGAACGTCTCACAACTGAAGATGGATCCAAACCTGAACGTTCATGAGTTATTTATGGCTCCAAGTTCCACTTTATTATCAGTAGTAGTATTTGTAGTATAGTATTTGAGTATTTGCAGTTGTGTCCTTGATGTATCTTGGTTTCTTGTTTCTGTAACAAATTTATTTCTAATTCTCTGTTTGGTTGAAATCCCGAGAGGAGCGTTGACTTCCTGACGACTTCGGTGAATTCCTCTCATTGTTTTAAAAAGCCTCTCTGGTGTGAAGCGCGGCGGCCGTCGGACCATCACATCCTCCTCCTCCACTTTTTCATTAAATGTATTTTTATTTTTTTCCTCCCAAGAACGATTTGGAATTTAAAGTCCTCTATAATTGGGCCTATATTTTCGCGGGCCCGCCGCGGCTGTGCTTATCAGCGAGGGGTAAGAATTAAGACCACATAGGGAACCAAATAACATTTTTTAAAAGCTGGGAGACTTAAGTAGAAAATTGGCTTAGCATGCAGATAGCAGAGTCAACAATGGGAACATATATCCCAGCTCCCAGTGATTGAAGTCGCTGTCTTTCTGATGAACAAAGTGTTTGATTTCCACCACGGCTCTTACATAAACTGCTAACTTGATTTCACACCGCGGATCTGAGGGTGACAACAAACACTTTAATTAGAGGAAGATGATGCAGGGAAGGGAGAAAGGTGATAGACGGAAACAAATCCCCAGCACACTCCAGACGGCCTAAATATACAGCCGGCAAAAGCCAAATATCATGGTTTTTTTTTTTCCTGCTACTTTTCATATCTTATTATTTTTCTGTTCAATCTCCAGCTCGTCGGAAATTGTGAATATTTTTGCATAGCTTATAGCGGCGCTGCTATCTCGCTGCAACCTACGAGCCTCATTTGCATCCTCGATGGCTTTCTTTTTTTTTTTTTTGTGGGTCTGGGTTTGTGTGTGTGTCGTCGTTCGAGGCCGGACGCCGTCCACGCCGCCGTCCACCACGCCGTCCACCACGCCGTCGTCGCTCCCCTTTGAACCGAGCTGAGATGAGCTTCTGTCAGAGTGGCTCCGTTTTCTCCTAAGTAGTTGTTTTTTTTTTTCTTTTTTCGCGGCGATAGAAGAGAAGAAAGAGGAAGGAGATGAAAAAGAGACGCACTTGATCCTGCAGACGTTATTAAGTGGCGGCGCAGATCGACGGAGGCGATAAACGCCGTCCAATGGAGGTGCCAATCAAGGCCTCCACCTTCCTCTAATCTAAACCCCCCCCTCCCTCCGCCCCCCCCCACCAGAAACAAACGCCACCTCTGCTCTCACTTTGTGTTTTTTTGGTCAGCAAATAATCAAAGCACTTTTTTTTTTTTTTTTTTTTTTTTTTTAAACTCCTCTGGAGGGGATTAGGAAGGCGAAGCTTAGCCCGCTGGACCAGACACTGGAGGGGGGGGGGTGGTGGGGGGGGCAGGGGGTCTCCTTATCAGTGCTGGGCTGCTGGATGCAGCTCCGCTACAACAGGACAGATTGCTTTCACTGTCGCCCGTCTGCGTGGGAGAACAAAGACTCGCCGCCGCCGCCGCTGCTGCCATAATGCCCCGGCTGTGGTGGGACGTGGGACGGTGGCGGCGGTGGCGAGGGCGGCGGCGAGGGCTCGGAGGGACGGGAGAGACGCCTTTATGTATTCATTAGGATGAGCAGGGAGATCACACACTCCTCCCTGCGCCTCCCTCTCCTCTTTTCATCCATCCATCTGGCCTCCATTAAAAGGGGGTTAATTTCTTCATGGTAACCTGTTCTCTGATGGTGCAAATGTACACACACGCAACGCAACGCAACACAATGTGTGTGTGTGTGTGTGTTGTAGTGTGCTGCACGGCGTAGATGACACCACACACAACACTCACACAACGAATAAACAACCAAGAATTTGTAATTGAAAGAATTCAATCAAAGAAACTGATCGTGGCTTTTTACTGACATTATTATCATTATATATTTACAAAGAAGTATTAGGGCCAGCCCAAAAAACAACAACAACAAAAAACAGCTCAAAAAAAAAAAAATCTGGCACAAGGAGACACTTGACGTACCACAAGCGACTGACGGCTCCATGACAGCAGCAGAGTGACAGACAGGCTGTAGTGGTATTTGTAAATACTACAGATAGGAGATAGGCCTATCCTGTAGTATTGGGTTAGGGTATTACAATACTTACAATACTATGTATTGTAAGTATTGGTATTGTAATACCCTAACCCTAACCCAATACTACAGATAGGAGATAGGCCTATCCTGTAGTATTGGGTTAGAGTTAGGGTATTACAATACTTACAATACTATGTATTGTAAACATAGTATTATAAACGACATGATAATGCAGACAAAACAACTGTAATGAAATAAAACATTGACATTTTAACAACACTTCCACGGGGACCAAAAGAGTTTCTGAGAGATAAAGTGCAGGAGTGCATCATGGGTACCAAGTTGTATTGCACGGTGCCCTAAAGCATCGGGGGTCCTTTCCTGAGATCTGTCATTCCCCGATTTTTTCTGAAATTTTACCACTTTTTCCTTTTGTAAAAATTTTTTCTACTGATCTTTTCTAGATTTTTTTTAAATTTTACCACTTTTTTCCACAAAAAAAATTTTTAATTTTTAGAAATTTTACCACAAAAAACAGATTATTTTTTTTTTTTTAATGAAAAAACAACTTTTTTATAATGAAATGTTTTGGGAAAAATTGAACACTTTTTTAACAAGATTTCCACGGGGAGGCGGACCACTTTTTCTAGATTTATTTAAAACATTTTTGGTTTTAGAAATTTTACCACTTTTTTCTAGAAAATTTTTAATTTTAAGATTTTTTACTTGAAAGCACTGGTTCTCAACATTGAGGGAAAAAAATCACAAATTATGACTTTATTCTCAAAGTTAATTATTTTTTTCTTTTTCCTCAATGTGGCCCTAATACTCCGTCGTATAAATTTTACCACTTTTTTCTTTTCTTTTTTTTTTTAAAATTTTACCACCTTTTCTAGATTTTTTTTTTATTTTACCACTTTTTTCCACAAATTTTTTAATTTTTTTTAATTTTTAATTTTTAGAAATTTTACCACTTTTTCTAGATTTTTTATTTTATTTTATTTTATTTTTTTTTTTAGAAATTTTACCACTTTTTTGTAGAAATGTTTTGGGAGAAATTGGAACACTTTTTTCCAGATTTCTTTTTTTTTTTAATTTTACCACTTTTTCTAGATTTATTTAAAAAACTTTTTGGTTTTAGAAATTTTACCACTTTTTCCTAGAAAATTTTTACTTTGAAGATTTTTTACTTGAAATTTACAACGGAGTATTAGGGCCACATTGAGGGGAAAAAAATCACAAATTATGACTTTATTCTCATAAATTATGACTTTATTCTCAAAGTTAATTATTTTTTTCTTTTTCCTCAATGTGGCCCTAATACTCCGTCGTATAAATTTTACCACTTTTTTTTTCGAGAAAATTTGAACTTTTTTTTATTTTTTATTTTTTGTTTTTTGAGAATTTTTACCACGTCTTCTAGAAATGTTTAAATGTTTTTGTAGAAATTGGACCACTTTTTTCCAGAAATTTCTCTTTAATATTTCCAAAAATTCACGCCATTGGCACGAATTTAAAAGTATAAACATTTTTCAGTCTCAGAACAAATATTTGTGTATTTTTGGTGTTTTATAAATTTGGTCCAATGGGGGTCCGTGGTCTAACCCAGAAACGTCCACGTGCACAACAAAACCTGAACAAAACAGAGCAAAAGACCAAAATACAGGCGGGGGGGGGGTACAGACACAGCCCCCACCACACAGGACTAGAAGCCCATAGTGACGATTAAGACAGATTTCATTTGTTCAGGTCTAATGTTTATTTTTGGGCACAAAACTGCAGACCCAACCTTTAAATCTTGGGTTTATTTTCCTCTGAATGTCACCTCGCTCCGAGAGCTGAAATCCATCGCGGCCGCTCTCCAGATGTTCCTGAGCCCCCAACCCCCCACCCCCCCCCCCACCCCGCCCGGCGACACCTGATGTGGAGCTATCTCTGGTTTTCGTTGCACGCTTGCACATTATTTTCACACAGCTAGCTTCCTCCATTATGGCGCCAGCTGCTCGTTGCTAGGAGATTTGTGATGAAACTCCAAAGCCTCTATTGATACGGCTCAGCAGAGGGACCGTCCAGCTGGGTGGGGGTGGGGGTGGGGGGGGGGGTGGGGGGGCGGCCATGCAGGTGTTGCGTCCTGTGAAGATGAATAAGCCGGCGTGGCGTGGAGAAGACCTTGGGCCGGGGGCCGGAGCCTCGGACCCCCGGCCGCTGGCGGCAGCTGCTGCTGGGGGGGGGGGGGGGGAGGTGGAGCTGCTGAGGTGATCCAGGTGACGAAGACCTGGCAGTGATCTAACCCCCACATCCCCACCGCCACCACCCCTACCCTACTACATCACTGCTAACCCCCCCCCACCACCACCACCTTGCCCCCCCCAGGGGCAAACAGGATCTGGTCCAGAGGGATAACAGAAGAGGAAGAGAATCCAATTCCTTATCCAGCCTGGCAACTGACTTAAATCCATTTTTGGCAGCAAACGAGCTGCTGCTGCTGGAGGACGAGGAGGAGGGGGGGGGGGGTGGGGGGGCGAGGAGGAGGAGGAAGAGGAGGAGGAGGGGGAGGAGCAGGAGGAAGAGGAGCCGCTGCTGCTCCACCAGCTCTGAGTTTCACAAAATAAAAAGGTTCAGCTACAGTGTTTATTAAAACTTAAAGGGATAGTTCAACATTTAGTCAAACTGGCCCATCACCATAACCCCTATAGTCATAGCAGTAGGTTCATTACCTTTAATTGTCGGTGCAAGCTGTTTTTAGAACGGCGGAGCAGAGCCGTGAGCTGCTCAGAGCTACGCTACAACTTGTCCACCAGAGCGTTGTGGAGTTGTTGGATTGTGTATTTGATGAGTTTGAAATACAAATCCAACAAATCCCATGAGCCTGGACAAGTTGTAGCGTAGCTCTGAGCAGCTCACGGCTCTGCTCCACCGTTCTAAAAATAGCTTGCACCGACAATTAAAGGTAACGAACCTACTGCTGTGACTATAGGGGTTATGGTGATGGGCTGGTTTGACCAAAATGAAAATGAACTATCCCTTTAACCCAAACAGCCCCCCCCCCCCCCACATGAGAGGCAGCAGCAGCAACAGTTGCGGTGAGTTGTGAGTCGTCGACCGCTGAGCCGAGCAGATTGAAAAGGAGGAGTCGAGTCCACGGAGCATGAAAGAGGATAGAAGGAGGAGAGAACAAGGGGAGAGGAGGAGGAGGAGGGGGGGGGCAAGAAGAAACAAGAGGGGAGGGTCAGTCTTCAAACAGCCCCCCCCCCTCCTCCTCCTCCTCTCTTAAGTGAAGGGGAGGGGGTCAAATTATTAACACTCCTACGACCACTTTAAAGACGACAAAAGACAGAGACACTGACGTTTCACACAGTCACTCACTCTCTACTTTAATTAGTCCCTACATTAACCCCCCCCTGCCCCCCCCCCTGCCCCCCCACCCCCTCCCCCGACACACACACACACGGTGGTGTTGAACTAAAAGTCACATCTCGGCTCCGTCACCAAGGTTTCTTTCTACTGAACAATTCTTAATTGTTTTCAGAGTTTCCACATGAAAAAGTTCTAGTCCAGTCATTTTCCCTTCAGGGGAAAGTCTAGAAGAAGACCCAAATATATCCCATAATACGCCTAGTCATTGTTGTTCTCACCTGAATAGGGTCAAATGTTTAACCTTTAGATATCTCCATGAACATTACTGAGTTGATTACTCACATTAAAACAAACAAAAACTGTATTACAAGTTTCCAGTTTTCATGCTGGTTCCATCACAGCAGCTTTATATAAACATGTGCTGTCAAAACGCTGGGATTTATGCAAATTAATGCAAATTTGCTCATGTTAACAAAGAATTTCAAAAAACTTGTAATACATTTTTTTTTGTCTTAAAGGGACAACGAGGAGTTTTGGAGAAGCGAAGTGTTTTCAATGTCAGTTTTCATTCATCAAGGATTAAAGTCAGAGGTTCAAAGAGGTTCAGTTATTTTCCATAACGCCGAGTTATTCTCATTTATCTAAGGAAATGCTGGTCGGCTCGACCAGCATTTCCGCCACCACTAATAATAACAAAATAATGATAGAGACAAAACGATATATTGATCGAAAATGGAGCCATTAACAAGTGTGGGTAGCGTAGATTCATCCACATTAACGTGAGACTGTTTTATAACCAATAGAAACTCCTCGTTGGCCCTTTAATGTCAGTAATCAACTCAGTGATTTTCATGGAGATGGAGAAAAATTTGACCCTATTCAGGTGAGAACAACAATGACTAATGGACTAGATTTGGGTCTTTTTCTAAACTTTTCCCTAACGGGATTCTTCAGGGCTTTTTCCCTCATTCAGGACATGTTGAGGAGACAAAACCAGTTGAGTTTGATTCTGTTGCAGTTTGTTCAACCTTTTTTCATAAAATGATTAGAAGAAGAAGACTCTCTTCCTGTAGAAACAACCCCAACCCTGGAGGTGTTCTAACCTGGAGCAGAGTCCACGTCCAGCGCCACACGCTGTCATAACCCTCAACACATCGTTCACGTTCTGCTGAGGAGGCAGGAGGTGTCGTTAAAACACTCCCAACAACGGAAGCTGCATCATCTTTCTAATTGCCCCCCCCCCCCCCCTCCCCGTTGTCAGGTCCAGATGTCGTTGCATTTTTCCAAATTGATCCCATTTAACTGCGATCTCATCTAGATTGGCTCTCAGAACGTAATTCTTTGTTTTATAATTTGCTCTTAATGCCCCCCCCCCCCTCCGCTGCCCCCCCGCTGATGCCCCCCTCCGCTGCCCCAGCCCCCGCTGATGATAAGGCTGCAGCGCTGCTCGTCCTGAGCCGCTAAAGCTCTTCAATAAATAAGATTAGTGCTCGTCCCCTCTCACATCTGAATGAGACCAGATCTGATCTGCCCGCGGTCCACGTTATCATCCATCCCTCTCTGCCTTCATCCATCCATCCATCCATCTGTTCATCCATCCATCCATCCGTCCATCCATCCATCCATCCATCCATCCATCCATCCATCCATCCATCCATCCATCCATCCATCCATCCATCCATCCATCCATCCCTGTCTGCCTTCATCCATCCATCCATCCATCCACTCATCCATCCATCCATCCATCCATCCACTCGTCCATCCATCCATCCATCCATCTGTCCATCCACTCGTCCATCCATCCATCCATTCATCAGTCCATCTATCCATCCACTCATCCATTTATCTATCCATCCATCTATCTATCCACTCATCCATCCATCCATCCATCCATCCAACCGTCCATCCATCCACTCATCTGTCCATCTATCCATCCATCCATCCATCCACTCATCCATCCATCCACTCGTCCATCCATCCATCTGTCCATCCATCCATTCATCCATCCATCCATCCATCCATCCATCCACTCATCCATCCATCCATCCATCCATCCATCCATCCATCCATCCATCCATCCATCCATCCATCCATCCATCCATTCTTCCATCCATCCATCCATCCATCCATCCATCCATCCATCCATCCATCCATCCATCCATCCACTCATC
>CM064901.1:1079953-1097453 GCA_030347415.2 Decapterus maruadsi
GATGCTGCTCCTGTCACATGTACCCAGAACTGAGTAGTTTGGGGTTTTTGCATTACTATTCCCAGCTTGTTGTTGTTGTTGTTGTTTTTGTTTTTGTTGTTGTTATTGTTGTTATGTTGTATTGCTGTTTAGTCTGGTCCTGTCATTTGTATGTTTGTTTATGAAGAAAATTAATAAACACATTTATAAAAAAAAAAAAAAAAAAAAAACATGAGGAGATCCACTCTTTAACCTTTAAATGGTTCTACATTAGTACCTTAAACATGAGGAGATCCACTCTTTAACCTTTAATAAATGGTTCTACATTAGTACCTTAAACATGAGGAGATCCACTCTTTAACCTTTAATAAATGGTTCTACATTAGTACCTTAAACACGAGGAGATCCACTCTTTAACCTTTAATACATGGTTCTACATTAGTACCTTAAACATGAGGAGATCCACTCTTTAACCTTTAATACATGGTTCTACATTAGTACCTTAAACATGAGGAGATCCACTCTTTAACCTTTAATATATGGTTCTACATTAGTACCTTAAACACGAGGAGATCCACTCTTTAACCTTTAATACATGGTTCTACATTAGTACCTTAAACATGAGGAGATCCACTCTTTAACCTTTAATACATGGTTCTACATTAGTACCTTAAACACGAGGAGATCCACTCTTTAACCTTTAATACATGGTTCTACATTAGTACCTTAAACATGAGGAGATCCACTCTTTAACCTTTAATAAATGGTTCTACATTAGTACCTTAAACATGAGGAGATCCACTCTTTAACCTTTAATAAATGGTTCTACATTAGTACCTTAAACATGAGGAGATCCACTCTTTAACCTTTAATACATGGTTCTACATTAGTACCTTAAACATGAGGAGATCCACTCTTTAACCTTTAATAAATGGTTCTACATTAGTACCTTAAACATGAGGAGATCCACTCTTTAACCTTTAATACATGGTTCTACATTAGTACCTTAAACATGAGGAGATCCACTCTTTAACCTTTAATACATGGTTCTACATTAGTACCTTAAACATGAGGAGATCCACTCTTTAACCTTTAATAAATGGTTCTACATTAGTACCTTAAACATGAGGAGATCCACTCTTTAACCTTTAATACATGGTTCTACATTAGTACCTTAAACATGAGGAGATCCACTCTTTAACCTTTAATACATGGTTCTACATTAGTACCTTAAACATGAGGAGATCCACTCTTTAACCTTTAATACATGGTTCTACATTAGTACCTTAAACACGAGGAGATCCACTCTTTCCTTTAATACATGGTTCTTTAACCTTTAACTCTTTAACCTTTAATAAATGGTTCTACATTAGTACCTTAAACATGAGGAGATCCACTCTTTAACCTTTAATAAATGGTTCTACATTAGTACCTTAAACATGAGGAGATCCACTCTTTAACCTTTAATACATGGTTCTACATTAGTACCTTAAACATGAGGAGATCCACTCTTTAACCTTTAATAAATGGTTCTACATTAGTACCTTAAACATGAGGAGATCCACTCTTTAACCTTTAATAAATGGTTCTACATTAGTACCTTAAACATGAGGAGATCCACTCTTTAACCTTTAATACATGGTTCTACATTAGTACCTTAAACATGAGGAGATCCACTCTTTAACCTTTAATAAATGGTTCTACATTAGTACCTTAAACATGAGGAGATCCACTCTAACCTTTAACTCTTTAACCTTTACATGGTTCTACATTAGTACCTTAAACATGAGGAGATCCACTCTTTAACCTTTAATACATGGTTCTACATTAGTACCTTAAACATGAGGAGATCCACTCTTTAACCTTTAATACATGGTTCTACATTAGTACCTTAAACATGAGGAGATCCACTCTTTAACCTTTAATACATGGTTCTACATTAGTACCTTAAACATGAGGAGATCCACTCTTTAACCTTTAATAAATGGTTCTACATTAGTACCTTAAACATGAGGAGATCCACTCTTTAACCTTTAATACATGGTTCTACATTAGTACCTTAAACATGAGGAGATCCACTCTTTAACCTTTAAATGGTTCTACATTAGTACCTTAAACATGAGGAGATCCACTCTTTAACCTTTAATACATGGTTCTACATTAGTACCTTAAACATGAGGAGATCCACTCTTTAACCTTTAATACATGGTTCTACATTAGTACCTTAAACATGAGGAGATCCACTCTTTAACCTTTAATAAATGGTTCTACATTAGTACCTTAAACATGAGGAGATCCACTCTTTAACCTTTGATACAAGTATAAACAGAGAGAAGGATGTGAAGATGTAAAAACAGCTGATCAGTGCAGACGTGCTCAGTGGGATCGTCTAGAAATCACTCCTGGATCCAAACTATGAGGAATATTTGACTTTTTCTTCTTCTGCGCTGACGTCTCCTTCTTCCCGACACGGCTCCCAACCAGACGGATCTGCGGCGCCGTCCGATGGCTCTGAAGCCGCCTCTGCTCCTGGAGCTCCACGTCCAGGATCTGCTGCTGTTTGTTTGTGGTGGACTTGTGTTAACGAGTCGGTGCTTGTGTTTTGGGCGCAGGCTGTTTGAGGCGCCTTCGGTGCTGCTGTCAGCGCTGTGACTGACAGGCCCGACGCAACAAGAGAAACCTGCGGGATTAAAGTCGGCCGAGCGTAAACAAACACTGAGGCTTTAAAGAGCAGAGGAGCAGCCGCGGAGAGAAAGGGGCTTTTGACCCGTGGTGTTGTAGCTGCAACGAGGCGCATTTTTAGGTCAAAAACAGGTAGAAGTCAGGGAGGAGGGGGCCACAGCTGTGGCTCCGCCCCCTGAGGGAGTGGTGACTGCTGGGAAAGCAGGCAGATGGAACTTAGAGGTGTAGTATGACACACCCACAGCCAGTGACATGGTGATGGTTTTCATGTCAGGCCTCATTAATAATTATCGATCATTTTAAGTTGAGCCACTTACTCTGGTATCGATGTGTCGTCACCAGGAATCGTTTGATCGTTTGTATCATTGTGTTGCTCTGTTGTTGAGTTCCTCCCCACGGCCGGGGGCCAGTGGTTTCTGGACTTGTACTGATGGTTGTTGTAGACCTAGCCCGTTGTGTTGTGTAATTTTAACAATTCAATCTTGTTGCACAGTTTGTAGGTCTGTGGCTGCCACACTGGAGAAATGACCCGACCTTCTTTACCATCATCACCGTCTGCACTCTGTCACGTTTTCACACCGATGTCTTGAGGTTGAATGAGTTCATCGTCTGTATTCGCGTTGATGTGCGGGTTTACTCACAGTTTGGTTTCTCATCTGGTTGCATTTAGGCATTAAATAAAAGTATTGAACTTTCTATTGAACAGTTTTCACAGCTATTGCAGAAGTTTCTAAAGAAATGCATAAAATGTTTACACTGTTGTTTTAAAATGAAAATATTGGCCAAAACTCACCGGACTGTGACAGAGCTGTGGACAATATAGTTTTACATCAGGCTGACTTTGTAGGAACAGCTTCGTCCAATAATAACCTCCTTCCCTGGGGCTTTGGTTGGATTTCTGCAGATGAAACCTGTACAGAATGACTGTCTTTAAACAGTGACCTGGTTAATGCAGTCTAAAGTTGAAAGTAGTGGTTGTTAACCACCCAGCCTGCTATTTGGTTGTATAATACATCAGGTTGTATGTATGGACATATAAACGCAAACACTCTTGACAAATGTTGATGGCGCCATCGGCTTTCAGCCAGAAACCCCGCTAGGCTGCAGAGGAGTTCACTCAGCAAACTTCATCATTGTCAACACTGTTGGGACTGGATGATGTTGGAT
Organism: Decapterus maruadsi; assembly: GCA_030347415.2. Lineage (NCBI taxonomy): Eukaryota > Metazoa > Chordata > Actinopteri > Carangiformes > Carangidae > Decapterus > Decapterus maruadsi. Next base: position 1,083,782 of record CM064901.1, read on the forward strand.
TCTTTGCTCTGACTCTGATATCAAACCAGTGAACTGCTGTAGTTGATGGAGACTCATTGGTTTCTATGGTTCAGACATTCCTGTGCTGAGTCTGCAGCCAGTCAGATTCCACCGGCGCTGTAATGAAACCACACCAGCGTGTTTCTATTGTTGTGTAAGAAGAAGAAGAAGAAGAAGAAGAAGTCACAGATCAAATGTACGAGGCCGGTTTTCCATTAGCGCTGAAATAGACCTGGATCCCGGCTCAGCAGAAACATTCCTCTCTGGCACTCCAAGACTGGACTTAATGGGGATTCCCTGGAAGGCAGCGGCTCTCCTTTTTTCTTCCTTTCTCCCTCTCTTCTTTAAGTGTTAATCCTTGGGAAACTTCCACCCGTAGCGGCTTGTTTGAAGCGAGCCACTGGCTATCGGCTAAGTATGGCCCCCAGTCATCTGAATCATTAGATTAGGCTTAGGCAGCGGCCCCGACAAAGAGATGCCCCCCCCCACCCCCAGCCCCGCTCCAGCCAGCGCCGGCCGCACAAGTGAGAGGCACTTGGAAGGCAAATAACATCAAACGTCTGAACCTGAAAACAAGATGCACTCCACACACACACACACACACACACACACACACACTGGGCTGTAGAGGAGAGTGAAGGAATCTGAACCTGTCACTGTTATCGATATCACACATCATGTAACTCTGTCTTAAGGCTCACAAAAAGGGTATCAATAATCAGTTATCTGATGAATTAAGGCGTATTATTAATTATCCACAGTATATACAAGTGACAGGTTTTCTGACCCACAATGCACCTGGAGCCTCGGCCCAACTCTGGCCCACATACCAGTGACAACAAGCTGTTTTCTAGAGTGGTCCAATGGAAAAAAGAGCAAAGTTCATAATAAAACACTCAGAGAAACCAAATCCTGCAAGTGTTCAGGGCTAGTTGTGACATCACAAAGTGACAGGAAGTCCTGACGGCTGGTTTTAAGGCTTTAACACAAACATCTACCTTTATTTTGAAGGAGCTTTAACACAAACATCTACCTTTATTTTGAAGGAGCTTTAACACAAACATCTACCTTTATTTTGAAGGAGCTTTAACACAAACATCTACCTTTATTTTGAAGGAGCTTTAACACAAACATCTACCTTTATTTTGAAGGAGCTTTAACACAAACATCTACCTTCAAACACAAAACTCCTAATTTATCACACGAAACTGAATAAATACCAGACGATAAACTTCCGGTGACGAAGCCGAGAGCTGCTTTGTGAGTTTAAAAGTGAGAGAAGTTTTTCTGATGAACATTTCTCAGTAAACTTTCATCTGGGCCCAAAACAACTTTTCTGGAAATGGAAGTGAAATCACTTCAAAGAGTTGTGGTTTGGGTTTTGTCTCGTGCAGCATCTAATCTTCCCTCCTTTGAAGACAAACGTCATTGTTTTTCCCACTGCTGACAGCCCTGATAGGAATATTCATGTCGGCGGAGTGTGTGTGTGTGTGTGTGTGTGTGTGTGTGTGTGTGTAAATTGGCTTCTTAAACAGCCGAGGAGCCATTTTGTGCAGAAGGAGTCCCGGACATGTCAGGGCTGTTGACAGTCTGTGCTCAGGATTAGTGGGCCAGCGGCGAGGCAATCCCTAATCCCTCACTGTATCGTAATCTATTTACCCGCCGTGCTAAAGGGATTTCCATATGAAACTATACACAGAGATGCTGCTGCTGGAAGTCTTCAAAATCATAACTCATCATTTGGCTTTTTACCCACTTTTTTTTCCTCTTTTCTTTTCTTGAACTTGAACCGATGCAGCGGCGCTGACTCGTTTGACTCACAGGAGGAAACAAAGACCACGTGTGTCCACAAAACAAGACAAAACGATGCAGTAAAACTATAAAAGTACAGACGTTACTGTGGTTTTTATGGGTTTTTTTAGACTCGTTTAAAATTTAGGAACAAAATAAGAAAAGAATTGGTTGTTTTTTCAAAAAGACACCATTCAGGTTTTATAGATTTACCACCTGGTCTTTGCAGCTTTTAATTTGAAAGGGTCAGTGAGTGAGTGACAGGAAATGTGTGATGAGAGTTGGACTCAAACCCAGAACCTGCAGCCCAGGTCTGAGCGGTCCCCATGACTCACCTCCTATGCCCATCTTTTGGAGGACTGTGAATTTAGGGGGCGGAGTCAGACGCTGCCAAGATGGCGTCGGTGCTGCAGCTCGCTCTTTCTATTGGAAGAACCCGGAGGCGATTTTGTCATCTCCATCTGACTTTGTGTTTGACAGCAAAGAAATGGTCCTTAAACGCACCTCGGACTTCCCTGTTCTAGACCCAATGAAGAGTTGGTGGGCGGAGTCAGACGTTGCCAAGATGGCGTCGGTGAAGCAGCTCGCTCGGAGCTTCAGAAACCCGAAGCCATTTTCTCACTTCATTCTGTGTCTAACAGTAAATAAATGGTCCTTGAACGCACCTTAGACTTGAACTTTCCCTTCCGTCGTTTTAGACCAATGGGAGGATCGAACTACGCTCGGACTCACAGGCGGCCATCTTGTGTCGGTTTCACTCGCTCTGACTCTGGCTGCAGTACGGTGGATGATCTGCACTTAGAAAACTACTCAGAACTAGTTGACATTTTGACCGTATGTAGCTGCTACTGTATGCAAATAGTTGATTGATTGAAAACTTTATTGAACAACATAAGACAAGTGTTCAAAAGTATAAAAACACAATAAAGGCCAAAGGCTTGTTTCCTATTTGATGGTAGACGGTACACACGGATTTTTAGTTAATGTTACTTTTATGGAAGAGTACGTGATATATTCATAGTTTAAATTATACAGTATGAAAACTGCATTTCTGACGTTCATAACAAACCAAATCGGTCACAAACTGAGCAAGTTCTGGTTATATCAGTAGAACAGGAACCAGAGGCTTGATGCTCTGAGGAGCCAAGATGGCGGCCGTGTGGCGACACCGTGTCATTGGGCAGCAGCGTTGGGTGAGTCATCTAGTCTTCTTATATATACTGTATATATATCTATGGTCTAGAGACCTGATGGAAACTTTAGCTTCCACGTCCGGGTCAGAGGTCAGAGGTCGGAGTCTGGTTCGTCTTCAGAAGACCTTGAGAGGACACGCTGACGTTGCTCTGTGGCCTTCTGGGAAACAGAAAAGCCATAAAGCCGAGTCACTTTGTCACTACAAAGGCAAAGAAAGAGAAGTTCACGCCCCCCGGGGGGAGGAGGGGGGGGCTGGGGGGATAATAAGACATCCAGAACAGCTGTTCAGAGACGGGCGTCCGTCCTCTGAAACACGCAGCAGAGACTGAACATGGCCTGCAGATTAGTTTGTCCTCGTGTGCTAAATCCTGGCTGGTGTTTGCACGAGGCAGCGGTGCACGCTGGTAAAGCCCAGCAGGACGCGGTTGCGGGCAAACACACGGGCGTCGGACGCCGTGTTTACCGAAAAAGTGTTTGTCCAGCTGCTGGAGGGACGCCGCGAGGAAGCGGGACGGCTGTTAATTAAAATCGTGATTCGTCCCTTTTTTCCTTGGATCAAATGAGTTGTACGGCGCTGTCGACACGGCCAGACAAACAGCGGGGATGCCAGCGGACATGTTTGCGAACCTGCCGGGCTGCGAGGAGGGGGGGAGGGTGTGTGTGTGGGGGGGCGCGGGCGGGGGGCTGATTATTGACACGCTGTTTGGATGCTCCTCTGGGTAACACAGATAACATTTACTCTGCCGCCGCGTCCCAGGAGCCTCGGCAGGTTTCACACAGCTGATTGTTTGTTAAAGATGTTGGTTTGTCTTTTAAAAGCCCGGCGGCCGCGACCGCGACCGCGTCCACGACGCTCAGAGCTGCTGTTACACATCTGAACAAAGATGACACGAAGAGTGAAAACCCCCCAGTTCCTTAAAGTCAGATGTCAAAGTGTCCTGTTGTTTCTACTAAAGCTCCATCAGGTAAAATAAAGGTAGATGTTTGTGTTAAAGCTCCTTCAAAATAAAGGTAGATGTTTGTGTTAAAGATCCTTCAAAATAAAGGTAGATGTTTGTGTTAAAGCTCCTTCAAAATAAAGGTAGATGTTTGTATTAAAGCCTTAAAACCAGCCGTCAGGACTTCCTGTCACTTTGTGATGTCACAACTACATCCGGAACATTTGCAGGATTTGGTTTCTCTGAGTGTTTTATTCTGAAATTTGCTCTTTTTTCCATTGGACCACTCTAGAAAACAGCTCGTTGTCACTGGTATGTGGGCCAGAGTTGGGCCGAGGCTCCAGGTGCATTGTGGGTCAGAAAACCTGTCACTATATTGTGGGCCTTAATTCATCAGATAACTGATTATTGATACCCTTTTTGTGAGCCTTAAGACAGAGTTACATGATGTGTGATATCAACAACAGTGACAGGTTCAGATTCCTTCACTCTCCTCTACAGCCCAGTGTGTGTGTGCACCATACAGTATAAAGGTAGATGTTTGTGTTAAAGCTCCTTCAAAATAAAGGTAGACGTTGGTGTTAAAGCTCCTTCAAAATAAAGGTAGATGTTTGTGTTAAAGCTCCTTCAAAATAAAGGTAGATGTTGGTGTTAAAGCTCCTTCAAAATAAAGGTAGACGTTTGTGTTAAAGCTCCTTCAAAATAAAGGTAGACGTTGGTGTTAAAGCTCCTTCAAAATAAAGGTAGATGTTTGTGTTAAAGCTCCTTCAAAATAAAGGTAGATGTTGGTGTTAAAGCTCCTTCAAAATAAAGGTAGACGTTTGTGTTAAAGCTCCATACAGGAGCTTATTTGTTTAAAATAAAATAACAAACTTCAACTATTGATATTGTTTTAGTTTGAAAGTCCTGAGATGTCCTCCATGTTCCAGTTACGAGTTGGTAACGGGTCCGAGAAGCAACTCTTTTGTTAGCTAGTTGTTTTTAGCATTGGTCACCAACGCTAGCTGCTAACAAAACACCAGGTTATGGTCTGTGTGTGAAAGCAACATAACAACAAGTCTGTAGGTCGGAGCTGCACTAAACTGTTGCTACAACTAATTCATGTAATGACACAGAAACAGCTTTTTATTCACCGTTGATGCGCTGAGCGGCCATGTTGGATTGTGAGCTCAGGGTTACCCAGGTTCCTCACAGTTACCGAGTTGGATGATGATGGACCCGACTGGGAACTCCGACTTCCAGGTTCTAGTGGAACGTAGCTACCACGATAGCTTTGGAAACGATGACATACGCGCCCGGGGTCGCTCTCTGATTGGCTCTCATCAACCAGGTACGTGGACAATGAATTACAAGTTTTACTGACCAGGTTCCAGTCGGCATTTTACCTCTTTAACTGTCCTCGGTGACTCATTGAGCTATCGTATTATCGGTCAAACTAATCAGTTCATCATCGAGTACTGATCGTTGACGTCGGTATTCAAGTAGAGTTTCACTACCTGGTTCTTGGTTGGCGAAAGCTGCACCATGGCAATGTTTAACAAAAGATATTTACTTTATTTTAACTTTGAGTTTGAAGTTACAACAGTTGAAGTGTCTGTTTCGGTCGTTCAATAAATGCACTGGTTGCCCGTTTAGTTGCATTAATGGGAAAGTATAGGTGGTTTTCCAGGTGGCGTCAGATGGGGGCAGGAAGTGGTTTTGCCGGCAGGATGACTGTTGGAAAATGGCCAAGTTTTGTGCCGTCCTCGGCTGTACACACTGGATCATCACAACATCATGGGAGAAAGAAGGTTTTATCTCCATGACGTAACTGAAACACGGCGATGTGATTCCCACCAGCCAAGGGTGTTAACGGCTCGGGGCCGTTGCGAGACCGAGGCGTCTTACTGACCCGCCGTCCGACCGATCCTCCTCTTCCTGATTGGCTCTGAGCTGCAAACACCCAGCGGATGAAAGCAGGATGGTTGGTTTATGGTCTGGCCCAGTCGCTCCACTCTGCTGTACGGATCATATCTGATATGTTTTTCTATTTTTAGACAATAAAAGGGAGAAATCATCAAACATTCTCCCAGCTCAGTCTACGATGGTGCGCGGCTCAAAGAGGTAGAAGAAGTTGAAAGACCAGCAGCATTCCCAACATGTCCTTTAGTTTTACACTGAAGAAGACTGCTGCTGTCGAGACGCGTGTACCTCGACACCTGTTCCATTAAAACTACCTAAAGGACATTTTGCTGCTGGTCTTTCAACTTCTTCTATTCGAGTCGTGCATCTATCGTAGATTGAGGACTCACTTTCATTTCCAATCACTGTTCTCCACTTCCTGCCCCCATCCCAACTTCGAGCATCATCGGAATCACGTGACTGCAAACCACCTGGTAGACAGTCACGTTCCCGACAGATGGAAACACGAGGTCAACACTGGTTCCACAAAGAACGGAGTCCTCATTGGTAAGATCTATCGTTCTATCGTTCTATCTATCTATCTATCTATCTATCTATCTATCTGTCTGTCTGTCTGTCTGTCTGTCTATCTATCTATCTATCGTTCTATCTATCGTTCTATCTATCGTTCTATCTATCGTTCTATCGTTCTATCTATCTATCGTTCTATCTATCTATCGTTCTATCTATCGTTCTATCTATCTATCGTTCTATCTATCTATCGTTCTGTCTGTCTGTCTGTCTGTCTGTCTGTCTATCTATCTATCTATCGTTCTATCTATCGTTCTATCGTTCTATCTATCGTTCTATCTATCGTTCTATCGTTCTATCTATCGTTCTATCTACAGTGAATATTTAATCTATCTATCTATCTATCTATCTATCTATCTATCTATCGTTATATCTATCTGTCTGTCTGTCTGTCTGTCTGTCTGTCTGTCTGTCTGTCTGTCTATCTATCCATCCATCTATCTACAGTGAGACTGAACATTTAATCCTCCAGCTGTCGACAGATCAAACACATCTCGTTGTTTGTTCTGGACGGCTTCCAGGTGTGTGCGTGTGTGTGTGTGTGTGTGTGTTCCCTGAATAAAAGAAGGTTAAAAGGCAACAGTCGATTAATGTATGAAATCAAAGTGTGTCAAAAAGCTGCCGTTAATCAGTGGTGATTAGAAGCAGTAGAGAGCGGTCTGACCAGTCGACCAGCTGATGGAGACACGACAGAACTGATCTCAGGTTTTAACAAGACTTTATTATAAAGACACGAATGCACATCTTTCAAATTTCAATGGAATACTGACATTACGTGTCTAATTCACATTTTTTTATTTTCTTTCCTCGGCAAAGAACAAATGGCAAAAACAAACAAAACAAAAAGCTTTCACCTTTATAAACAAGTGCTGCAATTCAGTCTCCAAAGTACAACACGGGCCACGGGCTGGACGACAAGATTCAGAAAGGAACATCAGCAACCTGGAAATCATAGCAGCATCATGTTTTAGAGAAGCCCCGCCCCCTCCCCCCCCATCCCCCTCCCTCCAGGAGTCCAGTTCACCGCCTTTTCATATTTCATATTCTGTTTTTCTTGGACGTATAATCTCCAACTCCGTGATTGTGTCGGTTAAAGGCCTTCAAGAAGTCGTACAATTGTCTCTCGAGTAGAAAAATAATCCCGTCGAGTCGAGTTGAGTCGAGTCCACCGACCCTGAGGACGTCGGCTCAGGCCTCAGGTGTCAGTTCATTCACAAATAAACTTCTTGAAAACGTCTCTACTGTTCTGCTCTTAAAGGGACAGTTCAACATTTAGTCAAATTGTCCCATCACCATAATCCCTATAGTCATAGCAGTAGGTTCGTTACCTTTAATTGTCGGTGAAAGCTATTTTTAGAACGGCGGAGCAGAGCCGTGAGCTGCTCAGAGCTACGCTACGGAGGCTCATTATGGGATTTCTTGGTTTCCCTCATCAAACTCATCAAATACACAATCCAACAACTCCACAACGCTCTGGTGGACAAGTTGTGACCTGCACATTCACCACGCTATGAGATAATAACACAACGTTACCACACAGAGTTGTTTTAGAGGGAAATTCAGAGACTGATGATGAACAACTGTCCCTGAAGGCAACGTGCATCAGAGGTTTTACATGAGTCTCCATAGCGTAGCTCTGAGCAGCTCACGGCTCTGCTCCGCCGTTCTAAAAATATCTTGCACCGACAATTAAAGGTAATAAACCTACTGCTATGACTATAGGGGTTATGATGATGGGACAGTCTGATTAAATGTTGAACTATCCCTTTAAAGGATTTTTCTCCCAAAAAGTGAAAGTAACCCCCGACAACAAAAAGAAGAGACTTCTGCGAAAGCGCCAGAAGAAGAGCGAGGCAGGAAGTCACAGCACTTGGAAACGCCACGACGCCTGGTCTTTGTAGTCCAAACAGTCGGAGGCGTTGAAGTTGAGCTTCCAGGCCGCCGCCGCCGCCGCCGCTGTCGTCTGCTCTTTGTAATCCAGACAGTCCGTGGTGGAGTTGAAGGCGAGGCCGGGCGCCGCGCTGTACGCCGCCGCCTGGTGGTGATGATGCGACGGCGTGTGGTGGTGGTGATGGTGGTGATGCCCCGACGTCTGCGCCGCGATGTGGTGATGATGGTGACCCGACATGGCGCCGGCCGCCATCGGGCTGAGCTGGTGGTGCGGGTGGTGGTGGGACGGGTGCATGGGCGCCAGGTACGAGCTGCACTCCACGCCGCCAAAGTAGGAGCCCGCCGCCGCCGAGGCCGGGTAGCCCTGCCCGTAGGCCGCCGCCGCCGCCGCCGTCTGGCTGTAGGACACCGGGTAGGACGGCGTGGTCGACGAGGACGATGACACGGAGCGCTGCATGCAGGAGGCGCTGGTGGGCGCGGCGGGGTCGGGCAGCGTGGGCGGAGCCGGCGCCGGGGAGATGGGCGCCGGGCTCCAGATGGACGACACGGGCGCGGTGACGGCGGAGGTAGAGGTGCTGATCAAACCGGGGCCGCCAACGCCGCCGCCGCCGGAGGAGGACGAGGAGTTGGAGGAGGATGAAGAGGAGGAGGAAGAGGAGGCGGAGCTGGAGGCGGAGCTGGACGCGGCGGCCGGCGGCGTGAACTGGCCGCTGCTGTCGGAGCCGGTGCTCTCTCTGGTCGGAGACGACTTCTTCTTCATGGGTTTGACCTTGGCGCTGCTGCTGCTCTGCTGCTGCTGCCGACACTTGGCTCGCCGGTTCTTAAACCACACCTGAGGAGGAGGAGGAGGAGGAGGAGGAGGAAGGTCAGCGCCATGGCAACAAGACATCAAACAAGAAGTAAACAGGAAGTGAACGCTGTGATGTCAGAGCTTTAACCCTCCTGTTGTCACCTGGGTCAAGGAAGGAAGGAAGGACAAAGGAAAAGTGGGAAGGAAAGAAGGAAGGAAGGAAGAAAGGAAGGAAGGAAGGACGAAGGGAAAGAAGGAAGGAAGGACGAAGGGAAAGAAGGAAGGAAGGACGAAGGGAAAGAAGGAAGGACGAAGGGAAGGAAGGAAGGACGAAGGGAAAGAAGGAAGGAAGGGAAAGAAGGAAGGAAGGATGAAGGGAAAGAAGGAAGAACGAAGGGAAAGAAGGAAGGAAGGAAGGACGAAGGGAAAGAAGGAAGGAAGGACGAAGGGAAAGAAGGAAGGAAGGACGAAGGGAAAGAAGGAAGGAAGGACGAAGGGAAAGAAGGAAGGAAGGAAGGAAGGACGAAGGGAAAGAAGGAAGGAAGGAAGGAAGGACGAAGGGAAAGAAGGAAGGAAGGACGAAGGGAAAGAAGGAAGGAAGGAAGGAAGGACGAAGGGAAAGAAGGAGGGAAGGAAGGGGAAAAGGATGGAAAGATAGAAGGACGGAGGAAACAGATGGGATCAAAAAGAAAGGAAGAAGAAAGGGAGGGAGGGGAAGAAGGACAGAAAGATGGAGGAGGGAACATACTGTATTTGTTCAAGGAAGGAAGAAGGAAGGAAAGAAGGAAGAGAAAGAGAAGGAAAGAAAGATGGAGGGTCAATTGAGGAAAGGAAGAAGAAGAAAGAGGAAGAAGTAAGGATGAAGGGAAGGAAGGAAAAAAGGATTGTGTAAAGAAGGAAGGAAGGAAGGAAGGAAGGAAGGAAGGAAGGAAGGAAGGAAGGAAGGAAGGAAGGAAGGAAGGAAGGAAATTTGACCCAGAAAGACAATGGGAGGGTTTTAAAGGAGCAGTTCAACAAAATAAACAGAACAAAACAACATTTATTTCCTGACGTGAGTATTTAGTCTTTTTCTGCGTCACAACCAGAAAACAGGAAGTTTAAAGTTTAAAGTTGTTTAAATCCTGCAGCTCTCGCCTCAAACGGCTGCTTTTATTCAGAGTGTGTGTGCGTGTGTGTGTGTGTGTGTGTGTGTGTGTGTGTGTGAGGTCGAGGAGAACCTGCCTCAACACGTTCACTGGAAGAAACTTGAAGAAAAACACACACGCGGTCAGAATCAATGCTGTTGAACTAAAACAGGAAACAGTTGTTTGTGTTTTAAATTGAAATGTAGGTGGTTTTTCAAAATAAAAGCCTCTCGCTGTCATCATCTGTTCAAGACGCTGCCGGCAAAAAGCTTTGTTTTTTCATGCACTGATCCGTCAGTTTTGATATTTGTGGGCTTTTGCTTCCATAACACGCCGTCTTTCAGACTTTCAGACCTTAAAGGACAATTCCGGGCAAATTCAACTCGGGGCTGTATTTTCCTAACATTCCTCTTGACTTGTTTCAAAACAGGAGACGTTAAACTGAAAACCTTCAGATTCCTCCTGTTAGACCTAAAATGTTAGGAACAAACAGCCCTGAGGGGAATTTGCCCGGAACTGTCCTTTAAGGTGTTTTTATTGGCGTTGTCCTAAAGTCAGTCTGACTCGTGTCATGTCACACGTCTCCGTAAAGCTCTCTGTCCCCTGAACGATGTCATCACCTCCAAAAACGGTAATTCCCTTTGAATCCGCAACAAATCATTAAAAACTAAAGTATAATTAACGATAGAACTGTTTGTTCCTCCATCCACCAAACCTTCAGTTTTATTCCTCTCTGTCCTCACAGGGCTTTGTTGAACATTTTATTACTAAAAACATGGAACTTTTTTTTTTTGACAGTATTTTTTCATTTAAGGAGAGACAGCAGAGGTAACTAGGCTACATTATATCCAAAAACATCTGAATCTGAAACGTCAATAAATTATGACTAGAATTTTGACAGAAAACTTTATCCATGTTCAGATTTATGTTCTGGAAAATTATGCAAAACCATGAATATTTAATTAGATATTGACTCATTTGCATATTTAAACATATAATTTGACAAAACTTGTAATATAAAAAAATTATTCTCTAAATGTAAGTAATAAAGTTGAGAAGTTTCAAGGTGATTTCTGCTACTTTAATTTTCTCCCTGTATATTAGATATTGACAACAACCTGCCTAATATAATATGACACTATATAATATAATATAGTATAATATAATATAATGTGAAAATATATTTTTAAATAAACATCTTTGACATGAACTATGATGTAGAAATGTGTGTTTTTATTTATTAAATATTCACACAAACTTTTGGCCTCAAGAAAATTTGGTCAATTTGTGACACTTAAAAAACAAACTGAAAACTTATAATAAATGTTAAAATAAAAGTCTTTAACTGTCGCTGCAACTTTTTTTTTTTTTTTTAAATATATATATATTTTATATATAAACAACAGCTCCCACTGTGTGTGTGTGTGTGTGTTCACAGCTCACACACTGTCAGGCCTCATCAGCCCACACACCGTCAGCAGCAGCAGCGATCACAGCTCGACCCCCCCTCCACCCCCCCTCCTCTAACACTAAAACTCCACCTGATCAGTACTGGTCTGGTTCTGGTTCTGGTTCTGGTTCTGGTTCTGGTTCTGCGGAGGCCTCACGTGGACCCTCAGGGACCAGAAGTCCTCAGACCAGAAACAACACCTCCAAGAATATTTGTCTCATTTCTGTCAAAACTAAACTCTTTCCATTTAAAATCAGACTCATCAGCTAAAAATCAACTGGTTTCAACTCATTTTCACTGTAAATCAGTAGAAAACCTGCAGCTTTTTATAAAGAAAAACTGGCTCCAGTCTCAGATTTTTCTACTGATTTCAAGTGAAAATCTGCTTGAAAGAAGAAAAAAGTGATGCGTCGTATTTTAGGTGGAATGAGGTCAGTTTGGACTAAATGTTCTTGGTGAGATATTGAGTTTTTTGCACCAGAGACATTGCACACCTTTACCTATTATTCTTTATTTTTGCATTCTATTTGTATTATCCTATACAATATATATATGTATATGTACTTTTCTCTTTTATTTTCTTTTTTTCATTATTACTATTTTCACATGTATATATTAGTCTTGTCTTGTTCTATATGTCTATATGTAGTCTGGTTTGTCTGGTTTGTTGTTATTTGTCGTCACACGTTGCAGCTGTAGTTTGTATCTGTTTGTCTTTACACCATGTGGCGCTATTAAAACTAAAGGCAGCCTAATTAATCTTATCATTATTATTATTATTATTATTATTATTATTATTATTATTATTATTATTATTATTATTATTATTATTAATAAGGATACTGACCTGCACCCTGGACTCCGGCAGGTTGATCTTCAGCGCCACCTCCTCGCGCATGAAGATGTCCGGGTAGCGCGTCTTGGCGAACAGCGACTCCAGGATGTCCAGCTGCGTCCGCGTGAACGTAGTCCGCTCCCGGCGCTGCTTCCGCGGGTTGCCTGCACGCGGCCACACGGCAACACAACAACAACACAACACACACAACACGACACCGGTCAGGACAAATATAGGAAACAAACACAAACAGCTGGAACCACAGACCAACAGACTGGACCTGCTTCTAACGACACTGAGCTAGAAATATGAATATATACAGAGAGTAATATCCTAATAATCCGTGTGGAAAAAGTGACACATTGAACAGATTCCAGGATAAAATAGAATAGGCCTACAACTCGATCTACGGCCCTTAAACGCATCACAAACACAAACCGCTAACGTCAAAAAAAATAAAAACAGTTATTAAACAACTCACAGAAACTACTTTTTATAACTTTTTCAAATTAAAACTCAAAGGAAACGTCGCTAGAGTTCAATTAAACAAACTTAATTCTGGCTCCTTAAACGCACCACGAGCTCAAACTCTGAGTCAGAATAAAAGCGGGAATTAATAAACAACTCGCAGAAACTTTTAGTTTATATTTCTTCTCAAAGTAAACGTCACTACAAAGTCCAAGAGACGAACTGGATGCCTGTCCCTCAAACGCACCACGAACACCAACTCCGATAAAAACAGGAATTAAACAACAAGCAGAAACTTTTATTTAGAACTTAATGTGTGGTCCCTCAAACGCACCACGAACACAAACTCCTAATTACGTCAGATTAAAATCAAGAACTAAACAACTCACAGAAACTTTTATTTTATTAGATCTACTTCTTTTTTCAAAATCAAACTCTCTAAAGCTCAACTAAACGACCTTAACCTACGGCTCCTTAAACGCACCACAGGCTCAAACTCAGAGTCTGAATGAAAACAGGAATTTAACAACTGAAACTTTTCTTCCACGAGGCCTCGTCGACCTCTACATGATTAGTTTCTACGGAAACGTCATAAATGAAGGAACTAGAATAAAACAAACTCCTTCCAGATCTTCAACGGAACACATTTTAGAAGAAATCGTTTTATATCTAATATAATCCGTAGGCTATGTGTGTGTGTGTTGCGTTCAGGGACCGTCC
>CM064901.1:1102453-1134953 GCA_030347415.2 Decapterus maruadsi
ACCGGTCGGAAGTACATGGCTGTTATAGTGACTTTCACCGGTAAAACAGGTCGGAGAAACACGAGTGGGTTGCCTGGAACGCTACAAAGTCGTAAGTTGTGACTTGAAGCTGTAATTTACGATTTCAAAAGCCTGCCTGGAACGCAGCATTAGCGAAAACGACCGGACCACTTACTTCTGCTTTAAATTGTTCCAATTTAGTCAGAAGTATTAAATTAGTAAACTTTAGTACATGGTCCATAGTATACTTGCTATACTTCTACTTCTACTCAAGCATACTTAATGAAATCAACTACTTTTTGCTGTGGGTTGTTTTCACCGGCAGATTTTTCTACTGATTTACAGTAAAAATGAGTTTGAAACAAAATGAACTAAAACAAGAGGAGTCTGAAGAGTTTAGTTTTGACAGAAAAGAGACAAATATTCTTGGAGAGATGTAGACTTTTTGCAGTGTGTGTGTGTGTGTGTGGGGGGGTAACTTCCAATCCTTTTAGGATTATACCCCCCCCCCCCCTGCCCCCCCCTCCCTCTCTGTTCTTCCCTCTCTCACTCCGCTGCCCCTCGGGCGATCACGTTAAAACTTGCACGGCCGCTGCTCATTCAGATTTCTCCAACAATGCGTAGCAGCCGTAACCATGTGAGCACTGGCACGCCGCGCAGGAATGCACCCGTCCTGCAGCCCGTCCTCCTGTCCCCCCCCCGACCCCCCCTCCTCCATTTACCCCCCCCACACAACGCCCTGCGGGTACATTGAAGGCGATAAAACATCTCCAACACACTCAGACTTGTGGAAACAAACAGGAAGTGAAGCGTTACCTGGACGATGGTTTACACCGAGGCCACGCCCACGCTGGCTCCTGATTGGCTGATCGGGGTCGTTGCTGCAGCTGCAGCTGATGAGGAGCTATATCTTATATTCTGTCTACGCCGCCTCATGACATGACATCGTGTTTTTAACGATATAAACGTAGAATCAAACACCGTGAAACATCTGGACAGTAAATAAACAACTGAACATCTGGTTGTTGGAGCAGTCGGTGACGTCAGGTTCATCGTCTGTCGGTTGTTTATATCTTGTCAGTTCACGGGTCGATTCCCCTCCGCTGCTGTAGGGGGGGCCAGAGAGCAACAGCAACGACTCCTGGGGTTAATTATGGAAAACTGTTTCAACTGAAGAGGCTTTAAGACGTGATGGAAACTGACGTTCAGGACCTTTGAGGAACATCTGGACGGAGGTTGATGTTTTGGACCAATCAGAGTTTGAGTTGGGTGGAAAAAACTGTTTAATGATCTGGTCTGGACCGGTTTGATTCTAGTGTCGGACTTTAAGCTCATGACGTTGTTACCTTTAATTGTTGGTGCAAGCTGTTTTTAGAACAGCGGAGCAGAGCCGTGAGCTGCTCAGAGCTACGCTACGGAGGCTCATGGGATTTCTTGGTTTCCCTCATCAAACTCATCAAATACACAATCCAACAACTCCACAACGCTCTGGTGGACAAGTTGTGACCTGCACATTCACCACGCTATGAGATAATAACACAACGTTACCACACAGAGTTGTTTTAGAGGGAAATTCATGTAAAACCTCTGATGCACGTTGCCTTCAGGGACAGTTTTTCATCAACAGTCTCTGTATTTCCCTCTACAACAACTCTGTATCATAACGTTGTGTTATTATCTCATAGCGTGGTGAATGTGCAGGTCACAACTTGTCCACCAGAGCGTTGTGGAGTTGTTGGATTGTGTATTTGATGAGTTTGATGAGGGAAACCAAGAAATCCCATGAGCCTCCGTAGCGTAGCTCTGAGCAGCTCACGGCTCTGCTCCGCCGTTCTAAAAATAGACGACACCAGGAACAACCAGTCGAGTCGGTCTGATGGACTAAATGTTGAACTATCCCTTTAAAACAGCTCCACCTAATGATAAAAATGCAAAAGTTTGCTCCGATCTGCTCAGGACGCGTGCGCGCTTTCATCACAGGCGGCCGTGTGCACGCAGATTTCTCCCAAAAAACCATTCATCTAAACACTACTGGTCCCGAGTAGTTCCACCTGTGGACGTCAACCTGCACCTTCCCGTCATCTCCTGATCCCGCTCCCCCCCTCCCCCCCCTGGCTCCTCACCCCTCGGCCTCCACACCAGGAGGGAGGGGGGAGTTGCCATCAGGCCTTATCTCCAGGTCCAGTCAACTAGCGGCGGTGAGACTTTGCTCCATCATCAGAGCCGAGCATTGATAGGATTCTGGCCGTGCAGCTAATCAATGTGCAGCACGGAGCGGCCGCGGCGCCGCTAACAAAGCTCACAGACTCTCACAAATGGCCCGGGCCCGCGGATAAGCCCCTGCACAGGATTACATATTGATTTTGAACGTCTAAAAAAAAAAAAAAAAAGCTTATCATATAAACCCACCACAGACTACAGAAGTAGTGCAGTCTATGCATGAATTGGTCTTTTACAGAGAAGCATCAACTTTCAAATACAGAGACGGCCGGCGAGAACCAAACAGAAATATATGCTGCAGAAATCAATGAGGAGGAGGAGGAGGAGGAGGAGGAGGAGGAGGAGGAGGAGGAAGAGGAGGAGGAGGAGGAGGAGGAAGAGGAGGAAGAGGAGGAGGAGGAGGAGCATTGTTAGAGGAGGAAGAGGAGAATCAGGCTGTGTGGCATTGTTAACTGGAGAATCACAGCTGTGTGGTGCTGTTGGTTTATTTCCTCTGTAAACTCTTATTTATTGAACACAAAGCCGATTTCAGTGGTTTTAAAGTTTTTGCTGATGTTTTATTTCCTCGATATTTTATTCTCAGATCTGAAATTAGATGAAGATCCTCACAGAAAACCAGAATGTTTCATATGGTCCAAAACATTATGGACTAAAAGCATCAAACAAACTGTGGTCATTTTTAATAAACTTTATTTGTATCACAGTCACGATCAGATACATTATTGATCCACAGGGGAAATTCAGTGAGTTAAGTTACGTTGCAGAGGCAAGAATTGAGAATATTGATTTAAAAATTGAAACAAATTGAAAGATAAACATAGAGACAACATGAGAAAAGAGTATGAAACTAAAAGACAATGACAAACCAAACGTTGATCAAAGCTTCTAGATGAACTGTTATTCATTTTGAGAAGTTGAGTTTAATCACTGTTTTATCCTGTGAACAAGTGAACGCAGCACAGAGACGAGTTCAGGGTCTTCACATGAAACCAGTTCTCTGACGTGTCCTCAAGTTTTTCAAAATAAAAGCTTGTGTAGAAGAAAGCAGCTTCTTAAATCTAATGTAGTTTGATTCAAAGAAGTGGAAAGTCACTCAGAGCGCAGGCGAGGGGGAACTTTCATTTAAACATTTATTTTAAATGTTACAAGTTTGAACCCCGCCCCTAATAACAAGAAGCAGAGCAACGAGGAAACAACAACGTGTATGTCCTTGATACAGGAAGCGTCGCTGAACGCAGCCCCCCCCCACGCCCCCCCCCCCCCCCCGTCAATAATCCGCTCTTAATAATCAGCAGATTAACTGATATCAGGTGTGCAGATGACTGGCGGCTGAAAACAACCGAGGATGATGATGATGATGATGAGGAGGAGGAGGGGCTCGACGCCCACCCACCCTCCAAACATAAAACTAATTAGAATTGATTTATTATGGATCCGGTACCTTATCAGGTGAGGGAGGGAATTACCTGCAGCAGGTAAAATCAATCTGACTCGACCCGAGGAGAAGACAAGCGAACGCACCGTCCTCCTCTTCAACCACTCATCATCATGTCATCATTTCATTCGGTTTTAAAGGGATACGCCAACATTTTTTTTTTTCGTGTCTTGCCTCACTCCTGAGTCCATGACCAGCAGATAGACACCATCCTTTTGACTGTGCAGTAACCATGGAGATAGAGCCGTATCACCGTAATTAGCTTAGCTCAAACACTGGAAGTGTATGGGTAGTGTTAGCCTTAGCTTAGCTCAAACACTGGAAGTGTATGGGTAGTGTTAGCCTTAGCTTAGCTCAAACACTGGAAGTGTATGGGTAGTGGTAGCCTTAGCTCAAACACTAAAGTCATCAGAGAAACTCTTCATCAACTCTAAACGGACCGATCCACGTCTCAGAGCTATAAAACTCTCCGGAAAGGCATCTTGAGCGGTCAAAGAGCTAACGGGACGAGATCGGTCAAAACGGAGGGTTCAAGCTAAGACGCTTTATTTTGGCTCAAGCTAGCTACATCGAGGGTAGGTTAGCTTCCTGTTTCAAAGTAAAAGCACTTCTGTTTGTAAAGGGCAACAGGTATTTGATTTTGTGAAAGTAACCAGAAGTGCGTTGGTCACAACGGCTAGCTTGAGTAGCGCCGAATTCATCCCAACAAAATAGTAAACAGCTGGTATTTAGACAAATTAACGACACACTGCTGATCTAAACGGATACTTTCTCACCTAAACATGTTTTAAATGTTGATAAAGTGATATATTTACAGAGTTTAGAGCTAAAATGAAATCAGCTTCTGATGCTGATTTCAGCTCAGGTAGGAGGCAGGCTAACACTACCCATACACTTCCAGTGTTTGAGCTAAGCTAAGGCTAACACTATCCATACACTTCCAGTGTTTGAGCTAAGCTAAGGCTAACACTACCCATACACTTCCAGTGTTTGAGCTAAGCTAAGGCTAACACTACCCATACACTTCCAGTGTTTGAGCTAAGCTAATTAGCTACTTTAGATGGAGGCAGGCTAACACTACCCATACACTTCCAGTGTTTGAGCTAAGCTAATTACAGGCTCTATCTCCCTTGTTACTACACGCACAGTGAAATGGATGGTGTCTATCTGCTGGTCATGGACTCGGGAGTGAGGCAAGACACGAAATAAATGTTGGCGTATCCCTTTAACACAAGTGTTTCACTGCAAACTGAGGGAACTCAGCTGGGTTCAGCTCCTCCTCCTCCAATTCTTCTTCTTTTTGGCATCTGTTCAGCAGCTTGTCAGTCGAACCCTCTCCTTTCTCTCTCTCTCTCTCTCTCTCTCTCTCTCTCTCTCTCTCTCTCTCTCCCAGGGCAACTTTGCAAAAAAAAAAAAAAACTTCATCAATATGTTAATGACTTAATCTTTAAACACTTAAAGAAACCATTAATAAACATTGATTTGAACACTTGCCACCAGTGGCTCGCAGTAATCCAGTGCAAACAGCTGATACACAAACTGCAGCGCGGGGCAATTTGTGGAGGATTACCGATGGAAAATGGACACGAGAGACATTGATCACGCTTCTTCTTCTGTGGCGAGGATGAAACGAGGCTGATTCACAGCGTCGGGAGATGAGTTGCCCTCTTTTCTTCTTCTTCTGTTGTTGTCGAGGTCAACAGGCTTTTTGAAAAGGAGGGAAACTCCCTAAATTACAAATCATAGTATTGAAGAATTCATTGACCACACACATGAAGACACGTTCAGGCGCCGCGAGCAGCAGAGAATTAAATAGTGATTAAAGGCGGTTTTATCCCCCGTGAGCCTCAAACACAACAAAAACAAAGACGAACTGAACAATTGATGCTTCACTCGTCGCTGCATCACTGACCAGGTTCAAGAAGGGAAACGTCTTTAATGTTTATTTCCTTTGCTAAATGCATCCTGTTGTTGTGAGCAGCTGTTAGCTTAGTGCGCTACAAGATGTGAGAAGATTCATCACTTGTTGCATACATTTTGTTGTCTTTTTCTTTTTGCTAGTTTGCAAGGATGCTCTTGATGACTCTTTACAACCTTCGATCCAGCGTCTGAGTCCAGGATCAATCAATCGTGAAGTCGTGCTCCTTCGTAGTTAGCTAGCTAGCGACCCGTTAGCTTAGCCTACATCCATGCAATTTAGCAACTAGCAGCAAGACTTCATCTGAAGTTGAAGATACGAAATTTCAAGTCTGTTTCTGTTGGATTTTACAAGATTAAACATCCAGAACATGTTTGGACAGAAACTTCTCTACTGGACACGATGATCTTCAAGTTCCTCCCCAGCTCCATCCTTTCAGACGTACATTCATCCATCGTCCGATGTCCATCACATGGATGTTTCGTTGTTTTGGTCCTGGTTGAAAACTCTAAAGCCTAGAACTGACTACAGCTGAGCGTTGTGGAGTTGTTGGATTGTGTATTTGATGAGTTTGATGAGGGAAACCAAGAAATCCCATAATAAGCCTCCGTAGCGTAGCTCTGAGCAGCTCACGGCTCTGCTCCGCCGTTCTAAAAATAGCTTGCACCGACAATTAAAGGTAACGAACCTACTGCTATGACTATAGGGGTTATGGTGATGGGACAGTTTGACAGAATGTTGAACTGTCCCTTTAAAACAAGGTCATCAGTGTTGGTGCAGGAATGACGTGGCGGTGAGTGGCGGCGCTCGGCCGTCGGCCAGATCACCATTAACCAGAAAACACAGAGACAGTCGCTATAGCAACATACAGACGTAAGCGTTTCTGTGTCGGGCCACAGATTCGATTACAGAGCTCAGAGACGCTGCTGCAGCCGCCGACACGTTCACACACAGCAGATGAAACCTGGAGCTCAGGTGTGTGGCTCAGGACGCCATGACACCTGTAGGAGGGCGTGGTGGTCGACTCGTCAGGCACACTCTTAGAAATAAGGGTTCCAAAAGTGGGGGCTGAGGTTCTACCTGGAACCATTTGCTTCTGAAAAACCCTTTCCCCAAAGAAATGGTTTTTCAAGGGTTCTTGGTAACGCTAAGGGTTCCAGTAAAAGGGTTCTTGGTGGAACTCCTTGTGTGGGTTCTAGATGAAACCGTAAGAAGTGGGATATTTTCTGGATGAAACCCCCAGTAAGGGTTCTGGGTGAAACCAATACCCCATAAAAGGGATTTTTGTAGAACCTCTCATTGGGGGTTCTAGGTGTAACCTTTCACTGATGGTTCTAGGTAGAACCCTTTATGTTGGGTTCTTGGTAGAACCCTCCAATAGGGTTCCAAGTAGAAGGGTTCTCCTATGAGGACAAGCCGAAGAACCTTATATGGTTCTACATAGCTCTTTTATTTCTGAGAACAATCATCATCCTCCAGCTGCTGCAGTTCCTCTCCTCACCTCGCATCATTTCAGTTCGCTAAGAGCTGAAGTTATGGCGCGTTGTGGGCGTGGCCTTCTTTGATTAGGATACGCTTAGCACTTCCTCTTTACCCATTTTTGGATTTGTTGCAAGATGGCGGCGGAGTCAGATGGCGACAGTGCAGTGAGTCACTCTGAGCTTCAGAAATATTTATTTACAGTCCGCGGCCATTAGCTAACTTAAAAAACTTTATTTAAATGGGGTTCGGGATTACGATTGTCTGTATAATAATAGTAAAAATAATAAATTTTATTTATAACGCACTTTTTCGAGTGCTCAAATACACTAATATAAAAATATCAACCCAATTAAACAATGTAGAAGGTTCAAAAGAGACAAAATGAGAAGAGGATAAAAGTTTATTTGCACATGTAGGCTATTATATACATGCTTATGTTTATATGAGTGAAAATGCCTTAACCTGTGAATAACAACAGCCTTATGTAAAACTTGCCGTTGGAAGTTTCCATACACAGACGTAGTAGAATCTGAGATGTTGAATATCACCAGAGCGTCTGAGGTTCATCAGTGTTGTTGTTCAGTTGTAGAAAACATTGAAGTGATGCGTCGATGCAGTAAAGGATTTAGAGTATTACATCAGTTAAAGCCACCGTAACACAAAACAGTTTAACATACATTAAAAACATGAAACTGAAAGAAATTAAAGCGGCTTATTTGTATTTCAACTTGGATCTTTGTGAGTCATAATTAAAGGTGATAATTATTTATTCTCCAGGAGGCAGGTCTTTCAGACTGAAGCCAAATATTCCAGTTGTTCACGGGCTGAAACTCTGAACATGTTCCTACATCATCAACTTTATTTATGTCGGTAGGAGTAACAATAAAGACCTGACCAAAATGAATACATGAATAAATAAAACATTCTAACCCAGTGCCCACTCAGCTTTTCCAGATCTTTCACCAATTCATTGATAGATAATAAACTCACATGTCTAGTAAAATTACACTGAAGAATATCCAAGAATATTTGTCTCTTTCTTGTCAAAATGTCTCATTTCTAGTCAAAACTAAACTCTTTTCACCTAAAATAAGACTCATCGCCTAAAAATTAACTTGTTTTAAGATAATTTTCACTTGTTTCAAGCTAATTTTCACTTGAAATCAGTAGAAAAATCTGCCAGTAAAAGCAAGTTTTTTTGTGTCCTTGTAATAAGAAAGAAAAACTTCAATTAATTTCCAGTGAAAATCTGCTTGAAAGAAGTAAAAAGTGTCTAAAAACAAGCTGCTTTTTATGTGATGAGTCTTATTTTAAGTAGAATTTTTGGGCCCGGGAATTTTAAAGAGTTTCCCTCCGACAGGAACTTTAAATGCCTACGTACGTAGATCCTAAAGTTTATACTAAACAGATCCTGGTGAAGGGATACGAGCCGGGGCGAAGGCAGGAAACAAAGGCCCAACAGGATTAAGGCGCCAGGGTCCAGGAAGACGAGGGCCGCTGCTCGGCTCTGGGGGCCGGTCGTCAACTCACGACCCCGAGGAACAAACCCAGGAGCCACCGCAGACAAAACGCCGCTGATTTGTTCGTTTTTTTTGTGTGTGTGTGTGTGTTGGTGGCGGTGGTTGTTGTGTGGAGGCTCCGGATTTGTTCCCCCCAAAGGTCTTTGTGTTGGTCGGAGAGAACGAAGCCTCCATAACCAAATAAGATTAAGATGGCAATCTGAGCCGGTGCTACATTATAAAGATAAGGCTAATGAGAGTGGCCGCCGCCGCCACCGCCACCGCCACCGCCACGCCGCCACCTCTCATCGTCCACTGATTAAACACACAACACTTTCTGAATAAAATAGACCAGTATTTGTTTCTGTTTTGTTTTTATTAAATAAAATGCCCAGTTTGTGTCCTCGAGCCGTACAGGACTCACACGTCTTGACTTAGTGATGTTTATTATTGCTCCTCCATTGCAGAGATTTAGTGCAATTATTATATTAACCTCGCCGCCACATCCGTATCGTCCTCCTGAGAGGGGGTTTCTTTACCTACACAAACAAATATCTCGGGGATAACACCTTTCGTTACAAAGCTCAAATCTCCCACAAGCCCCACAGACACGGATTTAAAGCCCTTGTTGTGTTGTTAGAGTACATTTTTCCTGTTTGCTTTAGATAACAAATCTTGGGTTGACCCCGAGGGTTAGGGGAGCATTACAAATTAATCCCAGTTTTAATAAGTCTGTCTTAAGCCTGGGATCTTTACCTCGAAAAGAAAGAAAGAAAAGGAGAGGGGGGGGAGGGAGGGAGAGAAGAAAGGGATCGGAGAGGAAAAGAAATATATTAAACCCTGTGATCACAGGCAGCTTTTCTTGTTTGTTATCCCTCCGTTTTACCTTTAATCCAATACTCGCTAATCCAATTTGTCTTTCGGGCTCCGACCCCAACTTCTCCTCATCTCACGGCTTTCTCTTAAATATGCCTGAGCCTCTGGAGTCGGTGACCGGCCGCTCCTCATTTCACAGCCCTGCCGGAGCAAAGCAGCGCCGACTCGACTCGACTCGACTGGAGGACGTGTAGAAGGGTTTACGGTTCAGGTTTAGGGTTGTTGTTGTTGTTGTTGTTGTTGTTGTTGTAAAGAGAAAGAAGGAAGAAAGAAAAGAGGAAATCGCTGCATGTTGGCTGCTCATGACGACGGTGTAAAAAAGTAAAGAGGTTGTTTTAGACAAGTTGTAGCTTCAGCCTGAATATGCATGAAGATCCATAATCAGATCTTGGGCAGTCGGCCACTGAAGGGGAATATCGGGAACACAAAGGGATTGATTTAATTACTTGGAGTGGGCCTGTGCTTTGGAGCCGCCTTGTTAGGATGGAGTGAAAAGGCTGGCAGTATCCTTGTGCTATTTCTGTAAGGAGGGGTAAAAGGAGGGTAGGTGGTGGTGGTGTTGGGGGGGTGGGGTTGTGCTGTTGCAGATGGTGGGGGCACGGAGGTAGTCAAGCTTCTTAAGTCACCAAAACTAATCCCGAGTATAAAGCTCTCCTGATTGAAAGGACCTGCATTGATCGTAAAGAAACGGACATAGTGCCGTTTTGTGTTGAGCGTCGATCTGGCCTGCGCTCGTCCGCTCGGCCGCCTACAATCGCACAACATGTTATCTGTCTCTTATTTAAAAACACTGAGTTGGAAAAGAAAAAAAAAACGCACTTATTTGACACCCTTTTTGTTGCATAATTCCACTTGCAGCGTGAGATGATGGAGATTGTTTTATTAAAAAAACTATAAAAACTCAAAAACAGCAACACGCCAGCTCTTCGCCAGGCCCTGTGTTGACACAACAGACACGCACATCGGCACATATTGTCTTTATTCGAGGACCATTATCAGCAAGTTTTGATCCGAGGCTGCTCCCCTCGGCGGCGTTTGTCTTTGTCTGGAAACGATGATGGACTCAAGGGTCTTTAGAGGAAAACAAAGCACTTGAGATATTTTGAAGGGGAGGTTGGTTGGGGTTGGGGTTGGGGTGGTGGTGGGGTTGGGGGGGGGTTGTGTAGATGGTGGGACTCACCTGATAGATCCCTGAGAGGTGTTTTCATCAAAAGGCCCCCTTTCTTCTACACAGGCCCTGACAATAAGCCCAGCAGAGTGGATTCTAGTGCCTTGTGCTCAACAGGCACCGGTGACAACGAAGCCCTTAATCATCTCATGACAAAAGCCAAAAGGCATCATCCTATTGAGCCGTGTGCTTCGCCGCTAATATGAGCCACTGCCCGGGAACCTTTCATAGGGGCGCTGTGCTATTAAAGTGCTTCTGAACCAGCCAGCAGGAACCCGGGCCCATTCACCTTTCATCTGGGAGCCTGTTGTTCGGCCGCTATAGTGGAGGCCGGCTCAAGATGTTAGTGATCTCATTACAGCGCTGGTGAGAAACAGCCTCCAAATTTGAGCATCCCCCCACCCCCCCCGGTCAACCCTGTTTTTTCAATCCGCCGGCGTCAAAGGCTTCGCCCTTGCGTGGCCATAAATTGATTATTACTTCACAAATATGCCGTTTTCTTGAAAAGTTTACCCATCCAGCGCCGCCACCTTCCTCCCACCGAGCACTCGCTTTCTTATCTTTTCTCCCTTTTCGGCGGAGGTGTAGCCGACTGAATGGGCGGCCAGGTTGAAAAGCGAAGAGGCCCCCGCCAGCCCCACAAAAAAAAACGTTCAGATTTCTCATTTAGTTGTCTTTATGCTGCGAGCGCCATGTGGTCCTTGAAGGTGTTGAAAACATGGGAAGCACCGGAGGGATCAGAGCAATCTCATTAGCATTCGCTCAGAATTGGAGTGGCCGCGGCTGTATGGCGAGGCCGAGTCCTCTGTCGGGGCCCGAGATGGCAGCCTCCTCCTCCTCCTCCTCCTCCTCCTCCTCCTCCTCCTTCGCCGCCGTCGCCACCGCCACCGCCACCGCCGCGCCCTCCTCCGCCTCTTTGTGCCTTTGTGTTCTTTCAAGATTTTTTTGTCGTGTCGGGGCTGCTTTCCTAGGCGGGACGTTGCCAAGAGGATCATGGGAAAAGACAATATCATCACTGTGCTGGACTTTGTCAGCAGATGGACGAGTTCAGAATAAAAGTGAAATTACACAATGGAACAGGAGGAAGTCGTGTTAAGTACGAGTCCTAACGAAAAGAAAAACCCCTCAGGCGGAAGTTCCTCCAAACTCGTCTCTGGTGACAAAGAGTTCATAAAATCTGAAGCTTCACCATCTGAACTCAACCCGTCGGCTCTAACAGAGTCTGACACTCGGAAAACACCTCGACTTGTGTGTTTGTTCTTGTTTCAAAAATGCATCTGTTTCCTCCGACTGTCATGTGGGTCTGGTCTGCAGGTGTGTGGCGTTAGCCTGGAGCTAACAGCTGTAAGTAAAGGAGATGAAGTAGGAACATAGTTGTTGTGTTTCCTAGTTTACTCAGTGAAGCGTAGCCGACCTCCGCTGCCTCTGGTTCTGGTCGAGTCTCTGTGGTTTTCACTCTGACGGCTCCGACAGGTGAAGCCGTCACAGCCATGACAGCAGCGTAGCCTTCAGGTCTGCTTGTCCCAACACGGCCGTGGGTTGACACTCTGTTTGGAGCTGATCCTGCGTCTGCTCTGCTTTTATATTTTACAATTTACAGACTATTTACTCAAGAGAAAAAAACAACGATGAGAGTGGAGTCAACAAAAAAACAAATCGGCCTAACAAAGAAAACGTCAAACGCCAGCTAGGTGAGCTAGCGCTAACTTCAATGTAGCTGAATGATGAAGTAGTTTTATTAACTTTTTGGCCTCACAGAGAGAGTTTGAAGTTAATTGGAGATATTTAAGTTTAGCTATCATGGTAGTTTTTAATCCTATTTAAACCTAATCGTTCTTGTGTTAGCCAGGCAACTCATTTATACTGTAGCCTAGGCTAAGATAACATTTTGATTTATTTTAGTAAAATATCATCATGTTTGCTGTTTCTTTTCTGGGGCTTTTAGCTGCGAAACTGCAAAAACTCAAAATCTTTCCAAGAATATTTGTCTTATTTCTTGTCAAAATGTCTCATTTCTAATCAAAACTAATCTCTTTCCACTTAAAATAAGACTCGTCACCTAAAAATGAACTTGTTTTTAGATCATTCTCACTTGTTTCAAACTAATTTGCACTTGAAAGTCAAAATCTGCCAGTGAAATCAAGTGTTTTGTGCTTGTAATAAGAAAGAAAAACTTGCTCCACCATCAAAATAAGTTAATTTTTATGTGATGAGTCTTATTTTAAGTAGAATTAGATTTATTTTGACTAGAAATAAGACAAATATTCTTGGTAAGATATTTGAGTTTTTGCAGAGTAAAGTTGTGTTCAGATTATGAGCTTTGTTTCAGCAATGCTAGCTCTTAGGCTAAACCTGGATAAGCCATGCTAACTGTTGGGTTAGCTAGGCTAGGCTAAGTAGCTAAACTCTAGTCTTAAAACCTCAATCAAAACCAAAACAAAGGTTGATTTAGTTTCTGTTTTTAACCCAGATGTGTTTTCTGTTCGTATTTATCCCCCACTGCTTAGGTTTAGCTTAGCAACCCAAGCTAACTAGTGATTTCTAGTAATCGCTGCTGACTCCCGTCCTGCAGGGAGCTTCCCTGAGGACCTGGTCCTGTTTCCAGCTGCTCCTCGCTGACCCACAGCCACACCTCGGACCGGCAGGAAGTCCTCAAGGTCACCTCCACCTGAGCAGCCGAGCCACAGGACGCCATCTCCACCACCACCACCGCCACCATCATCATCATCATCATCATCATCATCACTCCTCCTCCTCCTCTTCATCTCCAGGTGAGGAACATTTTCCATTCACATTCATATTTTCTCTCTGAGCTCATATAACGATTCTGTTTTGATTCATTTACGAACTGTTCAAACATCCGACACCGACGGGATGTGGAGGAATGTGCGGCGACGCTCTCAGATCCCAGCAGTCGGCCTCGTGGCCGTCAGGGACAATGACCCCACGTCATGTCAACAAGCATCTCCACAGAGCCGGGCATGTGTGTGTGTGTGTGTGTGTGTTGTATGTAAGCTGTGGGAGCAGCAGCAGCAGCAGCATTAAAGGAATAGTTCACCCCAGAATGATATTTCACTCATCATCTCCTCATGTGGACTAAGATCTGGGAGAAGTTTCAGAGTCAGGGAGGAGATGATGAGTGAAATATCATTCTGGGGTGAACTATTCCTTTAACAGCAGCAGCAGCAGCAGCAGCAGCCGCTCCAGATTTGATTTGAAGATGCTGACTCGGGGATTTTCTCTGTTAATCCGCTCGGAGCCGAAGCTTCATACGAACCGTCGCCTGGTGACGTTTCAGCCGCGGCGTCGAGAAAAACAACGTGTCATCGTAAAGAAACTGAACAAACGAAACAGAAACTCTTTCAATTATTTATTTATATTTATTTATCAGTTGTGTCGACCGCAGCTCATCCAGAGAGACGGGTTCCTGCTTCTCCTTGTGAAGATTTTTTTTTTTTTTTGCAGGTTTCTGTATTTATTGATGATTTTATCGGCTGCAGGACTGAGAGGTTTGTCTTCTATCAGTAAAACCCAGTATTTTATCTCTTTATTTATTTATTATTTCTGCTCGTTCTGCTGCAGAGGCCAGTCGGCCATCGGGGGGTCGGAGGGTCGGAGGGTCGGAGGGTCGCCGCCTCTCCTCGGCCCAGATTAAAGCCGAGAGAACCGGAGAGAGCGAGCAAATCCAAAACACTTCAAAATGTAGTCATTAGCGCGGCGCTCCGCTCTTTCATTACCGGGTTTATCGGAGCAACCAGCCATAAGGCTGCAGGTTCATGCACCCTTGAGCACAAAGACTCAAGTTGTTCTACATTTACAGAATCATTTAACTTCTTTAATTATTCTTTAAATTACAATTGCAAATAAAGGCGCTGCCTGCCGCGGTTCTGCATGGCCTGCAAAAAAAAAGAGCAACATTTTTAATGATTACTTTTCACATCGCACCAAACTAATCTCCCATGGACAAGAAATGAATGAAAAAGGGAAGATTTTCCTCTCTCTCTCCAACCACCCCCCACCACCACCCCCCCCCCATTCTCCTTTAATGGAGGGAGCATCAGTCATCAGGCGCAGCGACTGTTCTGGACCAGATGTTGCAGAACTCACCAACAATTGGGCTGAAAATAGAAAAGGAGCCGGGGCGGGAGGTTGGAATAAATTAATTGCTAATTTCTCCAGTCTTTGATGGAATTAGGCTCAGTGCTTCTCCCCCTACGTGCTGTGTGAATGTCCATGCGTTAAACGTTTTTTTTTCTCTTCTCACACACACAGACACACACACACACACACACACACACACACAGACACACACAGACACACACACACCTCCCCTCCCTGACGGTTAAGGGCCACCCAGAGGAGAGCGAGCGATGCAAAACCGAGGAGTAATCCCTCTGTTTATTTCGGCTCCGAGACTCGGCCCCAACCTCTGCCTCTATTATCCTGAGGATTTAAGGCAAACTTTCATTTATTGGCCCCCGGCCTCCGTTCTCTGCCCCCCTCCACCCCCCCATACCCCCCCAACACCCCCCAACACCAACCAACCACCACCATCACCACTACTACACTGCAAAAAACTCAATATCTGACCAAGAATATTTGTCTTATTTAGTGTCAAAATGTCTCATTTCTCAACTCGTTAAAATATCATCATGTTTCTGTTCCGGGGCTTTTAGCTGCAAAACTGAGCTGCACTGCAAAAAAAAAGAAAAACTTGCTCCATTGGCAGATTTTTCTACTTATTTCTAGTGAAAATTAGTTTGAAACAAGTGAAAATGATCTGAAAACAAGTTCATTTTTAGGTGATGAGTCTGATTTTAAGTGGAAAGAGTTTAGTTTTGACTAGAAATGAGACATTTTGACAAGAAATAAAAAAAAAAATTCTTGGATTGATTTGGAGTTTTTGCAGTGTAATAGTGGAAGCTGCAAAACTCAGCTGCACTGCAAAAACTCTACATCTTTCCAAGAATATTTGTCTCATTTCTAGTCAAAACTAAACTCTTTCCACTTAAAATCAGACTCATCACCTAAAAATTAACTCGTTTTCAGATCATTTTCACTTGTTTCAAACTAATTTTCACTTGAAATCAGTAGAAAAAGTTGCTCCACTACCAGATTTTTATATTTATTTCCAGTGAAAATCTGCTTGAAAGAAGTAAAAACTGTCTAAAAACAAACTGCTTTTAATGTGATGAGTCTGATTTTAAGTAGAATTGGATTTTGTTTTGACTAGAATTAAGACAGATCTTCTTGGAGGACGTAGA
Organism: Decapterus maruadsi; assembly: GCA_030347415.2. Classification (NCBI taxonomy): domain Eukaryota; kingdom Metazoa; phylum Chordata; class Actinopteri; order Carangiformes; family Carangidae; genus Decapterus; species Decapterus maruadsi. The sequence continues at coordinate 1,118,316 of CM064901.1, forward strand.
GTTTTTACAGTGCACGCCGCCGCCGCCGCCGCCGCAGCCTGAGCCTCTCTGTCCCGTCTGAGAGGATTTGCATAGAGCAACAATGCGTGTTGCCGGGGCAGTGGCCGGTCGCTGGTGGGACCGGCCGTTTGCTCAGGACACAGAAGAATGTGTGTGTGTGTGTGTGTGTTTGAGGGACACACACACACACAGCAGCACCTGCGGGACGGTGGCGGCGGCGGCGGTGGAGGCGTCCAGGCCTCGACACCAACACCAACAGTGAAAACAGCAGATGTAGCACAATCTGGACTCCGAGGCCTTTTCTCTTCTCCTCTTTTTGTGTTTTCTGTTTTGTTTTTGTCCTCGTTCACACAAATGAGCAAACGGAGCAGGAAACGCTCGCTAAAGGGGGCGGAGCCTCGGAGGTCACAGGTCGCCGGGGAAACCGCTGTAGCTGCGACGACTCGACACGTGTTCGACCGGAGAAAAAAACAATGTTTCAGTTTCAGTGGATGAAACGATTTGTATCGTTGGTTCATTATTTGAGTTTCAGCTCAGATTGATTTGTTTGATCAATAATAAATAATAACAGAATTTATTGATTATTTACAAACTAAACTTCTCGTTCTTGTCGTGTTTCCTGCGATGAACTCGTTTCTGCCTCAACTGTTAAACTTTAATGTGAATATTAATGAGACAAACAAACAAACAGCAGCAGTTTCACTTCATCGAGCTCCATCGGCGTGTGAGGATTAATACGCTGCTGAAAATAGATCCCAGATTACACACACTCTCTGTGTTTGTGTGTGTGTGTGTCCGAGTCTTGAGGCGTGTGTGTGTGTGTGTGTGTGTGTGTGTGTGTTGACGTGTGTGAGTCATGATCAGCGTGGGAACGACACATCGATCTAACGAGTCAAAACCATCGATTCAGATATTTGATCCATGTTATTATTTGTTAAAAACGAGCTTTTATTTTGAAATCCTCATGTTGTGTTAATTGAAGTTAATTAAACACTAAATAATTGTTCAGAGGAGAAATAAACTCATCATTTGTTGCTTCATAAAATGTGACGTTTTATTTTGAAATTTGAGTTTTTGCAACAAATAACGACAAATTGTATTTTAGTTATTCAGTTATTTAGTGTGTGTGTGTGTGTGTGTGTGTGTGTGTCACTCCCCCCCTCAGATGGGAGATAAGACCAGAGGAGGAGACGAGCTCATGTTTAACATCTGTGATAACATAAAATAAGATATTTTATTTTGAAAGGGTTAGGGTTACGCCTTTCATAATAAGAGCGCATTATAACAGATTTAAAACAATTTCTTTTCAAATTAATTATTTTATTGATGGTGATGTTTTGAGGAAAATCAACATAATAAATCCCAGATAATGAGTAATGATACTAAAAACATATAAACATATATATAAACATACATATAAATATATAAATGTTCACATTTTCCCTTTTTGTTTTTTATTTTATCTTTCAGGTCACAGTCGTTCCACTTCCTCTTCAGGTAAAAACAGATTTATTATTTCATCTCAAACTCAAAGAAGCTTCATTTACATTTTGTTTTTGAAGAAATTATCACACGTTACATTTCAATACAACATTTCAGGAAACATTAATTTATTTAAAGGAAAAGTTTCATCGATCAAACCTGAGGAAATAATTGTGTGTAAAACAGCGGCTCGTACAGGATTTTATTTATTATTTATTATAGAAGCAGCTGAAAATATCAAAATCAAAATAAAATAAATACTTCTTGTTGTTTTGTTTATTCCTCTCTTCTTTCTTAAACCTTTTTTATCATGTCCTTTGTTGACGATATGGACCACTTGTTGTGTCTGAAATAAAGATTAATATATAAAACACTTTTTCTTTTTTTTCAAACTGAATTTCCAAAACGCATCGTGATGCGTTCGAGGCCTTTCCTCCCAACAGGAAACGACAGTGATGGTTTTTCTTTCCGTCCTGCAGCCGCTCTGCTCTTATCTAAAGGTGGGGTGGAGTGGTGCTGGGGGGGGGGGAGTGGGGGGGTTCTGGTCCTAATATCTGTTGACAGTCGGCTCCTCTCTGCATAATTGGCTCCGCCTCCCCCATTAGCGGCGGCTGTGTTTGGCCCCCCGGGGCCTCGTGTTAGAACAAATTTGCGGAGTGTCGTGTTTCACGCGTTTCAAGGCAACAAGGTCCGAGTCTCATTAACGTAATGAGTCAATCTGCAGCGACGATACACATCAGGAAATTAATAATCAACCACAAGGAGAGAGATTTAAACGCCCGACTCAGGCGCCAGGGCAGGAAACGGACTCCAGATTTCACAATAAAAGCCTGGTGAAATTATACATTTAAAAAAAACCTGCACTTTCTGATATTTTTACGTCAGTTTTGTTGTTTCTGGTGCAACTACGGAATAGAGGGAAAGATAGAGGGAATAAGAGAGGAAAGAAATAAAAAAAGAGTAGGAATGACTGAATAAGGAAAGAGACGAGGGGAGTGAAAGTTTGACAGAGGAAAGAAGGAAGGAAGGAAAGATAAAGAAAAGAAAGACAGGAGAAGGTAAGGAAAGAGAAAAATGACAGAGGAGAGAAGGAAATAATGAGGAAGAAAAGAAAATAGAAGAGGGGTAGGAAGTTAACTAGGAACAAATGATAGAAAGAAAAAAGAAAGAGAAAGTGAAAGTAATGAAAGAGAAGGAATGCAGATGTAAGAAAAAGGTCAGAGTAAAGAAATAATAAATGTTGAAGAAAGGAAAGAAAGAAAGAAAGAAAGAAAGAAAGAAAGAAAGAAAGAAAGAAAGAAAGAAAGAAAGGGAGTTTTGTTGTTTCTGATGCAACTTCTCCGGTTTATTGAAGAATAGAAGACGTTTGGCTTTAAAACCAGAATAAAAGCAGTGATGACGATGAGTTTTGGGCTGGAAACCAGATCCTCTTCCTGGTTCGACACAAGGATGTTTTCTTTTTTTCTTTTCTTTTTTAAAGCACGAGGCGTTTAAGACAAAAGGAAATCACAACTTCTCCAGTGAAGGACGGAGCTTCGCACGTGAAAGGAGGAGAAGAGTCGGTGCTAATGAAGTGATATGAGCATCTGAATGGAGGCTGGAGGCCACCTGCTGACACACACACACACACACACACACACACACACACACACACACACACACACACACACACACACACACACACACACACACACACACACACACACACACACACACACACACACACACACACACGCACGCACGCACACACACACACCTACACACACACACACACAGGTGATGAACTCATTATCAACACCAATATACATACATGCATTTATTTACTGTATGTGTTGATTGATACACAAGGCTGAGAACATATGAGAGAAAGAAAGAAAGAAAGAAAGAAAGAAAGAAAGAAAGAAAGAAAGAAAGAAAGAAAGAAAGAAAGAAAAGTATGGAAATAAGAGAAGGAAGGACTGAATAAGGGAAAAGAAGATGGGAATTAAAGAGGAAGTAAGGAAGGAAATAATGGATGAGAGAAGACTGGAAAGCAAAAAAGTAAGAAAAGAGAAGAAGATGGAAAATGGAGGAAAGGATGAAGGAATGTGGAAGGAAGGAAAGATAGAGCGAGGAAGGAAAGAGGGGAAGAAATGAAAAAGAGTAGGAATGACTGAATAAGGAAAGAGACGAGGGGAGTGAAAGTTTGACAGAGGAAGAAAAGAAGGAAGGAAGGATGAAGAAAAGAAAGATAGGAGAAGGTAAGGAAAGAGAAAGGGAGAAAGGAAAGAAACATGGAGAGAAAGTAAGGAAGAAATTAGGAACAAATGATAGAAAGAAAAAAATAAAGAGAAAGTGAAAGTAATAAAAGAGAAGGAATGCAGATGTAAAAGAAAAAAGGTCAGAGGAAAGAAAGAAAGAAAGAAAGAAAGAAAGAAAGGAAAGAAGGAAGAATCAATCACCTCCTCACTGTCAGCGTTAATAGCTTCATCAATACAGTGATCAGGTCAAAGAGCTGATCAATGGACAGTCGGTGCTTTAACTAAACTCTTATTTATCACCTATTGATCGATTGATCTGTGATCGATTACATAAAAAACTGCTGCAACTTTAAAACCTTCAAAATAAAAGCAGAGAAAAACCATCACAGTGTAAAATAAAAACATCAAGATCCTTTTATTCTGAAAAAAAAACTAAAACAGCAGTCGACCGACCAGCACCACCTGCCCCTCAAATCTGCTAATACCCCCCCCCCCCCCCATCTCACCCCCCCCTCTTACCCCCCCCCATCTAACCCCCCCCCCAACAAACCAAACCAAACCAATGGCTTTTTTTATCTGCAGATTCTCAGACAATGCCTGGAGGATCCCGTCGCCTAATCTCCCACAATCCCCCCCCCTCCCCTCCACCCGACCCCCCTCTTTATCCCACTGTTAAAGAATGTTTGAAAGGAAAACTCACAAAAAAAAAAGGCTGAGGGGGGGGGGTGTGTTGTGTTGGGGGTGGGGGGGGGGGGGCAGTAACATCTGGGACGGTAAACGGATCAAAAATGAGGAGAAACGTCGACATCATCAACAAACATTCAACAGATTACGACACATTATGGGATGTCGTTCTGTTCAAAGACACTAATAATGAACACAAACACAATAAACCTCTTTATTCGCATTATAACGTCGTTGATATCGGCTATAATGACAATAATAATCTTCATTAATCATCTTTTTTTCCTGCGTGTGAATCTGAACACCTTAATATTTTTACCTCCGACCTGCAGAGAAGGAGGAAAAATCACCACGGCAACAAAAACAAAACAAAGAGACTGTTAAAAAGTCAACAAAGTTGCAGAAACAACAGCAAAGTTGCTGCGTCAGTCGGAGCGGCACTTGAACGCCACGCAGGCTCCACTCAGAGTTTGGGGGGGTATTATGTTTAAAACACTTTATTGCAGCCGTCCCTGTGAAAGATTATACGAGTTATCCCATCAAAGTTGAGTAAAAACGCCATTCTTGTGTCTTTAAGCTGCTGCAATAGGAGGTCAATAAGACGGCGCTCTGCTTTACAAGGGCCGGCCCCGCTGTAATCTCGCCCCCGAGTTACATTAATTAAATGGTAAGCTCCTTTAGCAATACGTTCCTTAAAAGAACTTGGCTGATAATATACTTAAAGCGTTCGCGGGCCGTTTGTTTCAAAGCCAGCAGACGCTCAGCCATGCGGCTCACGTACGGCGGCTTAAACAACCTTCGCTGGAGCCGCGGTGACGGTGAGGCAGCCAGCGAGAGAGAGAGAGAGCGAGAGCGAGCGAGCGTCTGGCAGCGGCGCCCAAACTCAACTTATCAAAGGAAAACATATTTGTCTCGGTGCGCTTGATTTACACATTAACACTCAGGAAGTGAGGAGGAGAAGTTTCTGTGTGGATCTGCAGAACAGCTGGACTCAGGAGTCATTTAGATACAGATGTTTAAAATGAAAATAAAATAAAAAATTAAACAGATGAGTCGGAAATGGAAGTAGAGATTAATAAAAACATTATAACATTAAAGGTCCCTTATTTTAATTTTAAGATCCTGTTTTTTATTTTAAAGGTTTGATCCATTAGACGATCTAAAAACCATCTCTGCAGCTCTAGTAGCAACAGCTCGGTGTCAGCCAATCAGGAGAGAGGAGGAGGCTCTGAGCCTCTCTTCTGATTGGCCGACTGTTTTTTGACTGATCTTATTTAAAAAACAAACAAAAACAGAGCAGAGAAACCAAATCCTGCAACTTGTTGTTGGTTGGATGGTGGGTCCAGGTGGTGAGGGGGCGGGGCTTAGTTGTGACATCACAAAGTGACAGGAAGTCCTGACGGCTGGTTTTAAGGCTCAGTTTCTGAATCCAGGCTGTGTGCATTTCTCTGTGGACTGAGGCTTTGATACTTTCACAGTATTAATATAGAACCTAGAGCTGCTTTATAATCACACTACACATGGACATCTACCTTTATACTGTATGGAGCTTTAACACTAACATCTACCTTTATACCGTATGGAGCTTTAACACAAACATCTACCTTTATACCGTATGGAGCTTTAACGCTAACATCTAGCTTTATACTGTATGGAGCTTTAACACAAACATCTACCTTTATACTGTATGGAGCTTTAACACAAACATCTACCTTTATACCGTATGGAGCTTTAACACAAACATCTACCTTTATACCGTATGGAGCTTTAACACAAACATCTACCTTTATACCGTATGGAGCTTTAACACAAACATCTACCTTTATACCGTATGGAGCTTTAACACTAACATCTACCTTTATACTGTATGGAGCTTTAACGCAAACATCTACCTTTATACTGTATGGAGCTTTAACACTAACATCTACCTTTATACTGTATGGAGCTTTAACACAAACATCTACCTTTATACCGTATGGAGCTTTAACGCAAACATCTACCTTTATACCGTATGGAGCTTTAACACTAACATCTACCTTTATTTTACCTATCTTTATGGAGCTTTAATACAAACATCTACCTTTATACCTTTATTTTGAAGGAGCTTTACAAACATCTAACTTTATTTTACCTTTTATCTACCTTTATTTTGAAGGAGCTTTAACACAAACATCTACCTTTATACAAACATCTACCTTTATTTTGGAGCTTTAACACAAACATCTACCTTTATTTTATACCTTTATTTTGGAGCTTTAACACAAACATCTACCTTTTTTTGAAGGAGCTTTAACACAAACATCTACCTTTATGGAGCTTTAACACAAACATCTACCTTTATTCTGAAGGAGCTTTAACACAAACATACCTTTATACCTTTATTTTGAAGGAGCTTTAACACAAACATCTACCTTTATTTTTATACCTTTATTTTGAAGGAGCTTTAACACAAACATCTACCTTTATACCTTTATTTTGGAGCTTTAACACAAACATCTACCTTTATACTTTATTTTGAAGGAGCTTTAACATAAACATCTACCTTTATTTTGGAGCTTTAACACAAACATCTACCTTTATTTTGAAGGAGCTTTAACACAAACATCTACCTTTATTTTATACATCTACCTTTATTTTGAAGGAGCTTTAACACAAACATCTTTATTTTTTATACCTTTATTTTGAAGGAGCTTTAACACAAACATCTACCTTTATACCTTTATTTTGAAGGAGCTTTAACACAAACATCTACCTTTTTATACCTTTATTTTGAAGGAGCTTTAACATAAACATCTACCTTTATTTTGAAGGAGCTTTAACACAAACATCTACCTTTATTTTGAAGGAGCTTTAACACAAACATCTACCTTTATTTTGAAGGAGCTTTAACACAAACATCTACCTTTATTCTAGTGTTTTCACCTGTCTCATATGTTCACGCCTATAAAAAGTGAATGACCTTTGACCCCAGACGGTTCAGTTAAACACCACTTATTGATGTTTCTCAGTAATGAGCAGAATTAAACTGTAAATTAAACCGTCACCCGTCACTAATTAGCGCCAGAGAGAAACACAGCCTCCTCATCATGGACAAGTTTATTTTACTTCCGTAGGCGGAGAACCCCCCCCCCCGCTGTCGATCAAATATCACCCCTCACAAATCAATTTTACACATGATCGCCCCCCGCGGCCTCCCGCCCTCAGGCCCCTCCCCTCCAATTAAGCGTCAGCATTAGCATATATATGATATCAGTGGTGAACATCAGTCGGCTGGTGATTCACCATCGCTGCTGGATAATGGGGGGGTTGAACACCTATTAACCCCCGGGGCGGCAGCACAGGGGCAGGCTGGGAAATCCACTGAACCCTCTCCCCCAGGAGGACCACATGAGAGGAGGAGGAGGAGGAGGAGGAGGAGGAGGAGACGATGGGAGGTGATGTCACCCTGTGTGTGTTTCCGAGGCGACGCTGCATCTTGGAGCAAAACAACAAAAAACAAAAACATGAAGTGAGAGCGTCAGAGTCAGAGCTGCCTGTGATTGGCTGACACAGCTGTCAATCAATCATCCATCCCTATCTCAAGGAAATTTAAATTGAATGCAACTGGACTTGGTTATTTCATTTTTTTGGTTATTTAAAGGGACAGTTCACCCAAAATTCAACTTTCAGTCATTATCTGGATGTTTATTGGTGTGTCTTTTTGGACCAAGAAAGTTGGTATCCATTGACAACCATTATATGGACAAATCCTGCTGCGTGGACCCCCCGTAACTCAGAGAAGGAACGGAGGAAATTTGAATTTAACATGGACTCACTGTTGTAAATGTTGAGAATCTAATACTTGTTGAATCATTACACTGTAAAAACTCCATGAATATTTGTCTCATTTCTAGTCAAAACTAAACTCTTTCCACTTAAAATCAGACTCATCACCTAAAAATGAACTTGTTTTCAGATCATTTTCACTTGTTTCAAACACATTTTCACTGGAAATCAGTGGAGCAAGTTTTTTGTGCTTGTAATAAGAAAGAAAAACTTGCTCCACTGGCAGATTTTTCTACTGATTTCAAGTGAAAATTAGTTTGAAACAAGTGAAAATGATCTGAAAACAAGTTCATTTTTAGGTGATGAGTCTGATTTTAAGTGGAAAGAGTTTAGTTTTGAACAGAAATGAGACAAATATTCTTGTAAAGATTTGGAGTTTTTACAGTGTAGAAATAAGAAAATGTGAAAACTTCCTTCAGAAACTCAGACTAACATTGAACCTGCAGGTTAAACCTGTTTTATCACCATGGAAACAGGCGTATGGAGGTGCTGAGACCTGCTGCACCACCTCCACCTGCAGACCAACCCCCCCCCCCCCTGAGTTCCCAGAATCCTCGGAGGCTGATCCTCATCTCCGCTCTGCGTAACAAAACCTGCAGAGAAAACTAATTAGCTACATTTCTCCCATTTCCATGTTAATGTTTTGTTTGTTGCCATTGTTTGACCAGACAATGAGCTCACATGCTAATGAAGACGACCAGTAACACAGTCCTAATGGGAGCCATTAACACCCCCCCCCTCCCCCCCCACACCCCTCAGCCCTGGGGGAGGAGGAGGAGGAGGAGGAGGAGGAGGAGGAGGAGGAGGAGGCGTCTCAGGTTGAGAAAACATTAACTTCTTGACTCTGTCACTACGTTTACATGACACTCCAAAAAAACTCATTCTGGCCTTAATCCGACTGGAAGTGGACGACTGCATGTGAACGTTCTCCTCATCCCAGATTATATTTAGTTTCTTCTCTATTTATTCACATTAATCAGAGTTAACCTGACGCTGCACGCGCTCGTTCTCCACAACAGTAACAGTGAAGCAGAGAAGCTGCAGAACCCGACTAAGAACATTAAATAAAACACAGCGTCAATGCAGATTGATTACATTTAACACAGTGCAACCAGTGAGAAGTTTTTTGTTTTTTTTTTAGTTCAGTTTTATTCGATTAGTATTTTACCCACCCCCCCCTTCTCCACAGGTAAAATTTACTAAATGTACACAAGTGCTTACATGTGATGAGGGGTGCTAATCGAAAAGGTGTAGGCTGAAGCCTAGGCTTATTATGCCTACCCTTTTTACCAAAACAAAAAAGAGGTAAAGAGAGAGAAAAAACAAAAACAACAATCAATCCAGAAACAATTTCAACAAGGCAACTTTTACATTAGAATTTAAATTAAACAAGCATTTGGCGCTCATAACAAATCTATATATTCTTTAAGTACCTTGGATTTAAACATTTTCTTGAAAATAGAAATTGAGTTACACATTCTTAATTCCTCATCATAACCGTTCCACAAATTGACACCTCTGACAGAAACACATCGTTGTTTTATTGTTTTACAAAAAAAATATAATATAATATACAATACAATAATACAAACGCTATTTCCAGCCTGAAGCGGTGCAACCAAACTGAAACTGATGACATGAAGAGTTAATTTGCAAAAGCAGATAAATGCCAACGTCTGTTTTGTTACGTCTCGTCATGGTTCGACTGGTAGCCGTAACCTGGTGTAAATAATAATAATGATAAAACTTGATCTTACTTTCTACTTACTCTCGGTGACAGAAATGTCAACGCGTTAACCTGCTGAAACGACGCATACTGTATCGCCCCCTAGTGTTGAGACAACGCCAGTTATTAGATCTTCATATAAACGTACTGTTCAATAATAAAACCGACGTAGACAAACACAGAAAGGAAACAGAGGAGATCATCAGACTTCAGACTTGGGTCATAATCACTTTTTCAAACACTCGTCTGCGTCTAAAATGCAAATCACCCGCGAGGCGCCGTCGCAGCGTCCTGTCAGGTTGTTTGTTTACCTGTGCAGTCGTTACCATGGGAACATCCTGTACACAAACAACACGGCAGGTCAACAGGTCCACGGCTGTGTTGACACTGACTCTGTTTGAGCTGCAGGTTCCCACAGCAAACTGTCTTTAAAGGGACAGTTCAACATTTAGTCAAACTGTCCCATCACCATAACCCAGTGCAAGCTATTTTTAGAACGGCGGAGCAGAGCCGTGAGCTGCTCAGAGCTACGCTACGGAGGCTCATGGGATTTCTTGGTTTCCCTCATCAAACTCATCAAATACACAATCCAACAACTCCACAACGCTCTGGTGGACAAGTTGTGACCTGCACATTCACCACACTATGAGATAATAACACAACGTTACCACACAGAGTTGTTTTAGAGGGAAATACAGAGACTGTTGATGAAAAACTGTCCCTGAAGGCAACGTGCATCAGAGGTTTTACATGAATTTCCCTCCAAACCAAGAAATCCCATGAGCCTCCGTAGCGTAGCTCTGAGCAGCTCACGGCTCTGCTCTGCCGTTCTAAAAATAGCTTGCACCGACAATTAAAGGTAACGAACCTACTGCTATGACAATAGGGGTTATGGTGATGGGACAGTTTGACTAAATGTTGAACTATCCCTTTAATCTGCCACAAGGCTACTGTTAGCATCATTAGCATCTTTAGCAGCTGTTAAAGTGGTTTTAACATTCAGCTTCATAAACGTTCCTCCTCGACTTGAAGGTTTTATTCTCCTGTTGGACGTTGGAGAGTCGAGGTGTCAGACGCGTTGAAAAGGCTGAAGCTGCAGAGCTAATGAGGTGCTAATCCCAACACACACACACACACACACGCGCGTGTCTTATCACTGCTCTCCAGACAGCTGCTGCAGATCAGTGGACGATCGATGCATCTGATAAGGAATTAAGACAGAAACTAAACTGCACGCGCTATCGGGGGAACTCTGTACACGGCCTAATTATGATGCCCAGTGTGTGTGAGAGAGGATGATACGGCACGAGTGGAGTGTGTCTGTGTGTGTGTGTGAGGGCCGAGGTGCGGGGGGGGTTCCTGGACTGAATATTCTTGCAGTGAGGAAACAGCAGACGTCTGGTGAAATGGTTTAGATTTTCATCACTCCTGGTGAACTAGTTGTTTGGTCCTAGCAGGCCACCGTCACTTTGCCTCCTCCTCCTTCTTCTTCGGTGGTTGATTTATGAACATGAAACTCTTGAAACCTGCTCTCTGACTGGCTGGGTTTTCCGGTGACTTGCTCTAAAACAAGACCCTGGTTGTATGTAGATATAAAAAAACTAACTCTAAGGCTACAAAAACCAAACACATTTTATTTTATAGTGATTTTACACTTATACTAATATATTCATTGGTACAATATTCAGATTTTGCCAGTAAACCTTGACAATTATTACACATTTTACCTTTAACTATTTGCATAATGTTACTATAACGTTACTTTAATGGAAAAGTACATGAGTAAAATGATTCGTGATTTTAAGATTAATTTCTGATGTTCATAACAAACCAAAACATTTGAAAATGTGGTTATTATACTGTATATTATACATGTATATATTATATTATACTGTATTATATACAGTGGTTCTCAACCTTTTCAAGGACCCCTAAAAAAATTACACCACAAATTAGACCACGGATGGGTTAGGGTTAGCTGGACCAAATTTAGAAGTAAACACCAGAAATAAACAAATATCTGTTCTGAGACTGAGGAACTTTTTTTTTTAATTTTTGGAAATATTATAGAGAAATTACTGGAAAAAAGTGGTCCAATATCTCCAAAAACATTTAATCATTTCTTGGAAGAAGTGGTAAAAATTCTCAAAAAAATTGAAAAAAAAAAAAAGTGAAAAATTTCTAAAAATAAATAAATAATAAAAGTGGTAAAATTTCTCGTAAAAAGTGTTCAAAATACAAAAGTAAAAATTTTCTAGAAAAAGTGGTACAATATCTAAAACAAAAAAGTTTTTTTTTAAAATCTAGAAAAAGTGGTAAAATTAAAAAAAAAACTTCTAGAAAAAAGTGGTAAAATTTCCAAAACAAAAAACTTTTTAAAAAAATCTAGAAAAAGTGGTAAAATAAAAACAAACAAACAAAACAAACAAGAAAAAACTTCCGTTCAGATCTCTCAAGGAAAAAATTTAGAACCAAACAGCAACAAATAAATTGGGGCCTTTCTGAACTAGTTTGAGTCATCTTGTCTCCTTGTACCTACGGGTTCTTGACTTCATCGTGTCCCCAGACTGGACTGGTTCTGGTTTCTAGCGCTCCAGCCTCAGGTCCTCGTTTGAACGACTTCAGACCAGAACCTTCTGAACTAGTTTGAGCCGATGGCGCCGCTGAGCCGATGGCGTCCTCGCCTACATCACATGGGAGGATTTCAAAGTAAAAGTCCAGTTTGTTTTTCTTCCTTCAGGAAACTCCTCCGATGTCAGACGTCTTCAAACACACGAGTCCGTCTGTCTGTCTGTCTGACCCGCCAGGCCCCTGCTCGTGGGAGAGAGAAACCCCTTTGATCTGCCATCAAGCTGCTTGGTAAACGCCAACTGACGGAGCGGAGCGATGCAGTCGATGCCCCGCGTGGCCCCCGGGGCCCCAGCAGAGGTATGTGTGTTCATGTAGGGCAGATTCCTCAGCAGGAGGAGGGGGGGGGGCTCAGGCCATCATCATCTTCATCATCAACCTCCATGCTGCTCGTATGTAATGTCCGTCTTGTATTAATCTCAGACCTTTGAATCCAAAAGAAAAGCCGTGTGTGATGACCTCGTGCTGTTTTGTCATCATATTGGTGCATCGAATTGTTGTCTTGCAGTTTGTTACTTTTACTCCGCCGTGTCTTTAAACACTGGAACACGCAACGAAATCGACATGAAACACGATCGCAACTCACATTCATCAGACAAAGAACTGTTTCCATCAGCATTTGTCGCATAACTTTATATCGATTAAGAGAAAAACTGATGAGATCAACTTTTTATTGATATTCATGACATTTAAAGGAGAATTCCTGATGGTCACCCAGTGTCGGGTTGGGTTACATGCAAAGACACAAAGTTTCTCCTGTTTCTACTGTTCACTATATGAGTTCAGTGGTGTCTCTAAGGATTCCAGTCACGTACCAACACTGGGTGACCATCAGGACAACGATTTAGGGTCAAAAATGACCGGAATTCTCCTTTAATCGAATTTCACTGTTTCCATAAGGCATTTTTAATTTGATATTGCTTAATGCGAATAAAAACGTGTGGATGGAAACACGGCTCTGACTCTCTAATGATCAGACAGAGGGGGCGTGGCCCCAGAGGAGACAGAGGGGGCGTGGCCTCAGAGGAGACAGAGGGGGTGTGGCCTGAGATGGGGCGTGGCCTGTGAGTGCGTGTCCCTTTAAGGCCGACGCTGCTCCAGTGACTCTGCAGCAGGATAATGTGTTTGTTTGTCAGCTCTTCTCTCCTAATTGGCCTCTTTAAATGGAAAAATGTCCAGTGAGCCGAACGCATCGATGAGCTGGTTACGACCCCCCCCCACCCCCACTCCACTCCACCACCCCCTCCCTGCCTCCCTCCCTCCTCCTCCACTCGTTCTTTTTATCATCACTTCATGGAAACAAACCAGCTCCAATTAGCAGCAGAGCAGCCGTGGAAATAATGACGAGCAGGAACTGAACGGTCACTGGCTGGATTTAAAAAGTTCAAGGACTTAACGAGTCATTTACATCTGAGCTGGAGGGAAAACATCACCATGGTTATATTTATATTTATATATTTAAATCAGAGTAAACACATGATGGAGGGTTATTATTTCACTGTTTTTGGGGAAGATGAAATGAATCATGGGTAATGTGTTTTATTTGTTTTGCACAATTCAGAAGTTTTTTAATATCATGATGGTGACAACGACTTTGACTGACTGCATTAGAGGAAGAGGAGGAGGGCAACACTTCAAAGGAGTGTGTGTGTCCTCTGCCCCCCCCCCCCCACCCCCCCCCGACAGAGAGGTCACTGTCAACTCTGACGAGTCCCAGCTCTGCCTTTAGCGAGGAGACGTTTTTCTTCTCTGTGGCGTCGGTGGAAATCAAACAGAGTCCAATTAAACTGATTCTAACATGTCAGTGACCACGAGGAGGAGGAGGAGCAGCTCACCTGTGGGAGCAGTGCCCCAGTGCATTCTGGGATGAAACGAGCTGTTGACGACATGGTGTTAATATTATCACGGTTATTATGCATTAATTAATGTCACATTAAACACTATGAATGTGGAAAATTAAATACATTCAAAATACATTACGTATTTACGAAGGAGTATTAGGGCCAGCCCCCCCCCCCCCCCCAAAAAGCCAAAAAAAAAAAAATCTGGCACAAGAAAAAAAAAGCCAGGTGAAAAGAAAAAAAAATCAGTAAAAAAAAACAAAAAAACTCCGGCTTTTTGATTTTTGATTTATTTTTTGCCCAACTTTTTTCTTTTTCTCTTGTGTCTGATTTTTTTTTCTTTTGCCTGACTTTTTTTTTTCTCGTGCTGGATTTTTTATTGATTTTTTCTTGTGTCAGATTTTTTTTTTTCTTGTGTCAGATTTTTTTTTTTTCTTTTGCCGAATTTTTTTTTTCTTGTGTCAGAGTTTTCATTTATTTTTTCTTGTGCCAGATTTTTTATTTATATTTTTTGCCTGACTTTTTTTTTTCTTGTGTCGGATTTTTTTTTTCTTTCTCAGATTTCTTTCTTTTTTTTGATGATTTTTTTTTTTCTTGTGTCACTTTTTTTTTTTTCCTGTGCCAGATTTTTTATTTATTTTTTGCCTGACTTATTTTGTTTTTCTTGTGCCGGATTTTTTTTTTTTCTTGTGTCTGATTTTTTTTTCTTGTGTCAGATTTTTTTTTCTTTTTTTTTTTCTTGTGCCGGATTTGTTTTTTTTTTCTTGTGTCAGATTATTTATTTATTTTTTTGCCTGACTTTTTTTTTTTTCTTGTGCCGGACTTTTTTAAAAAAATTTTTGCCTGACTTTTTTTTTTTCTTGTGTCGGACTTTTTTTTTTTTTTTTTCTTGTGCCGGATTTTTTTTTTTTGCGCTCGACCTTTTTTGTTTTCTTGTGTCAGATTTCTTCTTTTTTTTTGATGACTTTTTTTTTTCTTGTGCCGGACTTTTTTTTCATTGTGTCAGATTTTTTTTTTTTTTTCTCGAGTTTTTTTTTTTTTCTTGTGCCGGATTTTTTTATTTTTGCTTGACTTTTTCTCTTTTTCTTGTGCCGGACTTTTTATTTATTTTTTTTCTTGTGCCGGATTTTTTTTTTTTGCGCTCGACCTTTTTTGTTTTCTTGTGTCAGATTTTTTTTTTTTTTTCTTGTGCCAGATTTTTAATTTATTTTTTGCCAGACTTTTTTTTTTTTTTTCTTGTACCGGATTTTTTTTTCTTGTGTCAGATTTTTTTTGGGGGGTGGCTGTTTTTTTCTTTTCTTTTTTTTTGCTTGAATTTTTTTGTCTTGTGCCAGATTTTTTTTTCTCATCCCCCAACAGGTGCGGTGAGCTCGCCGCCGGGCCGTGAGCTCCCGGTGCGTTGTGCTAATTGCAGCCTTTGTCCGCCAGCGAGCGGCGAGCTCCTCCCGCTCCGCCGCTGTTTGATGTGACTCTGCTCGTTTGTGTCGCCGAGCCGAGTCGTCTGTTTCCCTCCGCCGGCCTTTGATAGCGGCGCAGCGGCGTTAATTGTTTTGGGCCACTCCCCGTAGGTGGTCTCCATAATCTGTAGCGACACCACCGATAGACTCCTCTGTGATGTCAGAGCCGAACCCCCCCTCGCCCCCCCACTCGCACCAAATTAGTAATTAGGGGCCAACGATGACTCTCGTCTGTGTTTCTGTTTGATGGAGCCGAGCAGCTTCACAGACGTCGTTTCAAAGTTTTGTCAGCGGCTCAAACGTTTCCTGTCTGATCCTCGTCATGTCAACGAGACGCAGAACAATAAAGAAAACTTTATTCTCACTTTATGAGGCAGTCTCAGTCTCAGGACGCAGGTTTTTCCTCACACACACAGTTCAACATTTAGTCAGATTGTCCCATCACCATAACCCCTATAGTCATAGCAGTAGGTTCATTACCTTTAATTGTCGGTGCAAGCTATTTTTAGAACGGCGGAGCAGAGCCGTGAGCTGCTCAGAGCTACGCTACGGAGGCTCATTATGGGATTTCTTGGTTTCCCTCATCAAACTCATCAAATACACAATCCAACAACTCCACAACGCTCTGGTGGACAAGTTGTGACCTGCACATTCACCACGCTATGAGATAATAACACAACGTTACCACACAGAGTTGTTTTAGAGGTAAATACAGAGACTGTCGATGAAAAACTGTCCCTGAAGGCAACGTGCAT
>CM064901.1:1137453-1504953 GCA_030347415.2 Decapterus maruadsi
AAAGATGAGAAGCTCCGGTCACTCCGAGTCGATCAGAGCTGATCTGAGGTCAGCAGCTCCAGCTCCGGTTTGAAACGACAGACGACCAGAGATGCAGGATGAGGTTTACGCTGCGTTCAGAACAACTCGGAAATCTCCGACTTCCGACATCGATTGCGTTCACGCTGCCGGAACACAGAGGAGAAAAAACATGGATACCCATACATTGTTGTGAATGGACCCAAAGAAACGGCCTATTTTCACCTAAAAGAGGTTTTACCTGAAAATAAATACACAGTTCCATTGTTGGCTAGAATATAATTTTTTCCAGTCCTTCAAAGTTCAGGAAAAACAGTTTTTATTTGGACCTAGCCAACTGCTGATCAGCGGGCGCTAACCCTGGGCGGAGGGATACGTGAGGCGCTAACCCTGGGCGGAGGGATACGTGAGGCGCTGACCCTGGGCGGAGGGATACGTGAGGCGCTAACCCTGGGCGGAGGGATACGTGAGTTGGTTAGCTCCAAATAAAAACCGTGTTTTTCCTGAACTTTGAAGGGCTGGAAAAAATTATATTCTCACCAACAATGGAACTGTGTATTTATTTCCAGGTAAAACCTCTTTTATTCCGTGAAAATAGGCCGTTTCTTTGGGTCCATTCACAACAATGTATGTTGTAAATCTCTGGGCAGGGCTATTATGGGCTGGCGTTGCTAACGGGAGGAGTGCAGAGAGTCTTCTACTGCAATTAAAGTACTTAGGGGCTATTTGTAGATCATACAACCACACTTTAAAAACATGGTACTGTCCCTTTAAGCAATATGTGATATTGCTTTTATGCAACAGTTTCAACAATTCCATCTAAACATGGATGAATGTTTAAAACTCAATAAATGTGGAAAAGACACCTGAGTCGTTGTGTCTGACTGGAGACTGGAGTCGATCCTGAAGCAGGAAAATTAGGAATCAGAACGTTTTGTATCGAGTTGTAGCCTCAAACATCAGAATCTCATGGTGACACAGTAACAGACTCCCAGCCCTGGTGTTCGGTCTGATGAGGTCAACGTGGCGTCAGCGGAGCGGCAGTCAACATGACGTCAGCGGAGCGGCGGTCAACGTGGCGTCAGCGGAGCGGCGGTCTCAGTCGGGACGCTGAGTCCAGACTGAACCTCCAGGTGAGGTGTAAGGTGATCGAGCAGGAAGACGTCGTTCTGCTTCTCATGCAGCCGCCGCTTTAATTAAAATGTGATAATAGTCCGTCGGGTTCATGAGGGGGATAAAAACCTGGCGGGTTAAAGGTGCGGCGTTTGTTCCTGCGCGGGTCCTCGGGCCCTGCAGCAGCAGGTTTGATCCCGGCCTCCTCCTCCTCCTCCTCCTCCTCCTGCTCGGAGCTGAAGGGCCACACACCTGTGCCGGCATCGGGGCCGGATAAGCCCAGATTAAGCTAAAGTTACCGGCTCTCCCTCTGCAATGTCATTCAAAACCTCAACGGCAACCGCGCCGCGGACAAAGCGCCTTTTGGGCCGTCCTAATAAACGCCATTAGCTTTGAGACATCAAACATGGAGGATTATGGGATTTTCTGGCCCTCCAAAAAAAAGAAGCAGAGAAAGATGGAGGTCTGGGGGACTCCCTCGTCCAGCCGGCCTTTCTCTGCACAGATTACGCTACAATTTGTTTTCCTTTTTCCGCCATTTTGTCATCCCCCCCCCTCCCCCTCCCCCTCGCCGTCCCCCTCCTCCTGTCGCCGTGGTACAGTAATCCCCTGCAGACCGAACCAAGAGCGCCGTAAAAAGGAAGATTACACAGGGCTTTGTAAATTGTTTCTATACACATGTGCATGGGTATTTGGGAGATCTGCAGGGACTTAGCACGACAACCCAGCGCACACACACACACACGCACACATCAGCACTGTGAGCTATTCTTACTCCACTAGTGTTGACTGAAAGCACGACGGAGCTGAAACTGGAGTCAAGGAGGAGTTTGGGTTTGTTTTAGTAACTGTTTGAACCCAGAAGAGAAAACGTGTGATGAGCCGTTTGATCCAGATGTTCGTCTCCTCCATCACATCACTACGGTTTATCACCTGTTTTATTATTGTGTTCCTGTTCTGACTCATGCAGACTACATACCATACCATAATAATGAGCAGGATGCTCCCCCCCCCCCCCCCCCCCCCCCCCATCCCAGGGGTCAAAGGTCGAGCTGCTGCTGATCCAGGTAACTCTAGGAGAGTAATCCCGAGGCCTCTCTCTGCTCCCCCTTTTGTTTTTCTGGTAAATGATCTTGGAAACATTTTTTCTTTAGCAATGCCCCCCACCACCACAGCACCCCCCCCCCCCCCACGCCCTGCCAAACACACACACACACACACAACTGCAGGCACTTATTTTGTTACTAATTTGTGGGTCATGTCGTGGCTGCTTCTCCCCTGCAGCTCCACAAGAAGGAAGAAGAAGAAGAAGAGAAGAAGAAGAAGACTCGTTTCTCCTCTGGCGTCCCAGTGGGCGGGGCCTCAGTGATGTGAACACACACACACATTTTCAAACTTGGTTAAAAAAAAATGTTTTAGAGGTAAATTCATGTAAAACCTCTGATGCACGTTGCCTTCAGGGACAGTTTTTCATCATCAGTCTCTGTATTTCCCTCTAAAACAACTCTGTGTGGTAACGTTGTGTTATTATCTCATAGCGTGGTGAATGTGCAGGTCACAACTTGTCCACCAGAGCGTTGTGGAGTTGTTGGATTGTGTATTTGATGAGTTTGATGAGGGAAACCAAGAAATCCCATAATGAGCCTCCGTAGCGTAGCTCTGAGCAGCTCACGGCTCTGCTCCACCGTTCTAAAAATAGCTTGCACCGACAATTAAAGGTAACGAACCTACTGCTATGACTATAGGGGTTATGGTGATGGGACAATCTGACTAAATGTTGAACTATCCCTTTAATAATCATAATGTGAGGGTTTTCAGAAACAGACGCTGGTTAATCCCGACGCTCTGAGTGACAGTGAATCAGCTGCAGGAGCTGCAGCGGTGATAATGACCAACTGGAGATCCTGTTAATCCTGAAGGCGGCTAAATGGGAAATGGTGATAATCCCGACAGGTCTGTTCCTTTACGCAGACAGACTGTGTGTGTCTGTGTGTGTGTGTGTACATTGTGTAACGTATGGATGAGATAAAGCTCACCATCAGTCAGATCAGGAGCAGCATTAGAAACACCACTCATCTCCACATCTGCATAAACCAGGAGCGGCTGGTTCCTGGAACGCTAACATCGACACTCAGGCCACGTTCCACAGGGAGGAGGCTCCGACATTGGGAAGGTCTCTCCCGCCTTTAATCCTCTTTGACTTTATTCACGCAAAGGTCATCGCTGATTCTCCAAATGGAGGAGGCGACGGTTGGAGAAGGTCTGGAAAACACCCTCTGTCTTCTTTAAACCCCCCCCCCCTTCTTTAAAATGACGGACGACGTCGGGGAAAATGGCGTCCGAGGTGAAGGTCTCGCAGCTCGTCACGGAGACACTACACGTCCAGAGAGCTGGTCGGCCGGACGACCTCCGTCCTCATCCCGGGGGAGAAGACCGTCGCTGCAACTGACCCTCAGGGTTTTAGAGGTTCTGGTTCTGGTATGGGTACTGGTACTGGTACCAGTTCTGGTACTGGTTCTGGTTCACACCAGACTCTCTGGAGAAAGTTCCTGCAGTGGAAATTCTCTTAATTATATTATATATATTCTCTTCATTAGTTCAGATACGACTGGAAAACATGTAGAGGTCATTATTTCCCAAAGATGAATATAGGCCTGACACCTCCTTCTCCACTTCCTCCTCCTCCTTCTTCCTCCTCCTCCACCTTCTTCCTCCTCCTCCACCTCTTCCTCCTCCTCCTCCTGGGTGAACCCTGACCATGAGGCCGGAGCAGAGCCATGCACCAGCAGCCATGTATGCCACACAGGAAACAGCGGCGCTGCAGCGGGACTCCGAGTGCACGAGAGGAAAGGTCACTTCTAAACAAAGTGCTAATTAAGAGGAGCCAGTCCACTGCCTCCACACACAGCCGCTCAAAAGCCCCCGGTCCGTCATAAAGGCCGCGGTGTCGGGACACGTCAGGAAGCCGCTCGACCGGAACAACACAAAAACCGGAGGACGGCGAGGGACAGAGCCGCAGATACCGATGAGGCACGGGAGACGACGCGCGGCGCAGAAATTTATTCATAAGCTGCACGTCGAGATAAACGGAGTCTTTCACTAGAGCTCCTTTTACACGGAGGTAACGAGCTCATCAGGCAACAAGAGGACGGAGGAGCTGCAGCCACAGGGAATTCATCTGTTTCCTATTGACCAGACTGAACTGCTCCTCCTCCTCCTCCTCCACCTCCTCTTCCTCCTCAAACACTTCCTGCTCCTCTTCCTCCTCCACCATCATGGGTGAATTCCAGTCGCCCCCTCGGCCCTAACCCTTCGTTTTGTGTGTTCACGTGAAGTGGTGGCGTCCCAATTCTGGTCCAGACGAGGGTTAGGGGGAGAAACTGAGGTTTTTTTGAAGTTTCCCAGAATGCATCTGGCAGCAACCGGCAGCTGTTTTATTTCTAGCTGTAGCTGTTATTCTGTTATTATGTCATTTTGTTAAGTTTTAATATTTGTTCATGTGATAAAGTAACTGTTTAGATCTCAATGTGAGGTCGGTTTATCCACATGACGGCGAGCTTGTCCAGAGAGCTGCTCGGCCGGCCGACCTCCGTCCTCATCCCGGGGGAAAAGACCATGTTTTTAAAGGTTTACCGCCGGGCGGGTAGTTACATTGTTTTTAGGAGATAAATGCTGGTCTCATTGATGAAATGTAACAATTGTATCAGTCGCATTAGTTTGTTTGAATGAAAAGTGAAGCTTCATGTGTGTGTTGGACAGAGGAGCAGCGCTGCCTCGGCTCTGGAGCCACGGACACAAACCACTACATTTACATCAATAAATACATGTTTTACAGTGAACCGGTCAGTCTGCATTACATTTTATTTTATTTTATTAAGTTAACATGGTTTTGAATACAGGATTTGTGGTAAAAGCTCATCACGTCTGCTGATGTGAAAGCAGCAGAGACACTGATGACGTATGTGACTGTTGAAGGGGGTCCAGTTCAACCTCTAGCCTTGTAGCTCCGTTTCAAGGGTTAAGGGCGAGGGGAAGGGATGAAAACTAGAGTTGGAATGGGGCACATCTGTCATGTGACCATCTGGCCTGTAATCAGAGTCGGTCAGTTTCTTCCTTCAGTCTCAACTGGCGGCCGCTGTAATTTGTCCTCGTCTCTTCACAAACACAGCTCTCCCTGTTTGTCTCTTTTATTTGTTTTCATTGTCGAGTGTGTTGTTTCTCTCTCTCATTCTTCTCATCTCTGCAGTTTGATTGTCTTGCGGTTTAATCACAGCTTATTCCTCGGCCCTGTTTCCTTCCTCCTCCTCCTCCTCTTCGTCTCTGAGGGCTTGTTTTCTCTTCGTGCCGTGGCTCTTCTCGCGCGTCCCTCGCCGGCTGAAATTGACGCTTAAACACACAGGAGGAGAGGAGAAAACAAACAGACAAACAGCAGCCGGAGAACAGATGCAGAGCAGATTCCTCCCTCCGTCTCTCTGACTGTGTGACATTGGAGAAGAAAGTGATGGTGCAACGCGGTGAAACATCTCCACAAAGACGCAGAGTGTAAGAGCGGCCAAGGCCGAGCAGGAACTGTACGAGAGCTTTACACCAGACACAAAGCCAGGCTTTAAATCCTCAGGGATAATTCTGCTGGATCACACATTCAGTCGTCTGGGGTTCCAGTTAAAACTTTGTCCTTGATGATGATGAAACACTACCGACGGTGGTTAATGTCAACTGTGCCAGTTCCATGTTTTTATTCACCTTTAACCACACGATCAGCTAGAACATATGACATCATGACCTGATGCATGAAGCCTGTGTGATGGATTATCAACATCCTACACCTGTAGGTCGACCCGCCAAGCGGTCGGAGATGACATCATCCATGTCAGAGGTCAGCAGGTCAACCTACAGAGATGACATCATCCATGACAGAGGTCAGCAGGTCAACCTACAGAGATGACATCATCCAGGTCAGAGGTCAGCAGGTCAACCTATAGAGATGACATCATCCAGGTCAGAGGTCAGCAGGTCAACCTACAGAGATGACATCATCCAGGTCAACCTACAGAGATGACATCATCCATGACAGAGGTCAGCAGGTCAACCTACAGAGATGACATCATCCAGGTCAACCTACAGAGATGACATCATCCAGGTCAACCTACAGAGATGACATCATCCAGGTCAGAGGTCAGCAGGTCAAACTACAGAGATGACATCATCCAGGTCAGAGGTCAGCAGGTCAAACTACAGACCCCAGATGTTGATTTCATGCCACCATGGACTCAGAGGGAATAACACTAGCCTATTGTGATAGGCTAGTGTTATTCCCCTAACTAAATCTTGGTGAAATGAAAGTTTTGTGGTGGATAATGTGTTATTTAGAGGCTGCATTCTGCTCCCTGTAGATTCCATTATACGGATATACGCGGCTCTCGGCTGGAGTTAATTTCATCACAACCACTTGTAATGAGGGATGCACATGTATTTAACATATTCCGCAAACGACTGTTTGGCAGTCAATTTTTTATATGTCAATGTTTAATTGAGGATCACAGTGGAAATAAGTCCTGGGCTTTTCTGTGTTATCCTCGTCAGTTTCTGTATTTCTTTCTTTCTACTGACAAATAAATCAAATAGAAAAAAAAACGATACCACTTTTTTCAAACCGATACGATACCGATACTTGGATCTGAGTACTTGCCGATACCGAGTACCGATGCCGATCCTTCTATCGCAACAAAAAAACAAACAATTAGGCAAAATGCAATGAATTGGAAGACAAGTTTTATTTTATTTTATGCTTTTTATTTTAACATTTTAACAAGCCTCTGATCTGAAAAAATACAACAAAGATGCAAAGCCAGATCGTGGTCTTCATGCAGAGCAGTTGCACTGGTATCGGTTCTTGTACTCACTAAAGTTCACCGATACCGAGTACAAGTATATTACAACAGTATCGGACCGATACCCGATACCAGCCTCGGTATCAGGGCATCCCTACTTGTAACGACACCAAAGTTATCGGATAAATGATCGGAGTTTATGCTAGAAATAAGATCCAGATTGTAAAAAACGCTAATTATCCTTTAACCAATGAACGACACCACAGCAGGAAAACGTTCGTCCCTTTCGCTCCTTTTATCCAAGAAGCTTCATCAGTTCACAACGCATCGGTCCGACTGGTCCTCACTCGTCTGGAGTTGTTTCTGAGACAAACACGAGTCCAGTTGCCTTCGATTCACTTTGCTGCTCAGAGTTAACGATGACTGCATGAATGAGAATATCAACGTGTTACTAAGAGTCAAACATCTGTCGTTCTCTCATCAACAGTGTTTCATTCATTCATTCATTCATTCATTCATTCATTCATTCATTCTGTCCCTTTCTGCTCAGGTGAAGCCGGTGAGCGTCGGAGCAGTGTCAGGTGTGTTACAGGTGGATGTGTGTGAGGACCGTCTCCACTCCACTCGTCTTATCAGTGCTGCTGCAGACGTTTCTCTGCGTGTGAAGCACAGCGTGCACGCCGCCGCCGCACGCCAAGATAACAAACAGTTTATCAGCCAGCCGGAGAAACTCTGCGGGAAGAGGAGGGCGAGTGTGAGAGGAGGCGGAATGGGAAGAAAAAAGGCAATAAGAGAGGCCAGGTGAGTCAGAGGTAACCGTGGTTATTACAGCACCGGGCCCATTACATCGCAGCGGTCGGGCCGCGCCGCGCCTTTCAACTGGGGGGTAAATTCCAGGGATGGAGCTGGTGATGAGAATGATAACCGGTCTATCCCGTCAGCGCAGAGCCACTTGACATTTCTGATGACATTTCAGCCTTTTTGAAATTGCTGCGTTTCATCCCGACGTAATGCTACACTTTAGAAATCCCCCCACCCCCTCCTTATCTACCAGATTATGCCGGCGTATTATATGGAGGTATTATGCAGCGCTAATAGTGCATGTAGATACTCCACAAATGATACTAAAAATGCCTCGCATCACACACAAGGAGGATTTGGCCTCTCAGTAAAAGAAGACTTCCGAGTATGCAAATGCCCACAAAAGAATTAGGGCTTAACAGATTTGACTCACTCAAACAATGGCACGCTGCTCTTTTCCCAGGATGCAACTGTCCGTCAGTTTGCAGGATTAAGGCTCTGGGTTGTGACAATGTGTTGAATGAAAAGGGACAAAGAGACACCTCCTTTATTACAGGGATATGACTATAAACGCTGCTCTTATTATTCCTGACGGATGACTAAAGCCTGAGGAAGGAGACACGGAGCAGCGAGGCAGAGGCTGCACACTGCCCCCTGCAGGACAGAGCTGCCTCCTGCAGGACAGAGCTGCCCCCTGCAGGACCAAGCTGCCCCCTGCAGGACAGAGCTGCCCCCTGCAGGACCAAGCTGCCCCCTGCAGGACAGATGACTCTCCAATGCCCCCACATGTTCTTAAAGGTCCATTATTGCAAATACAGCAGTAATGGCATAAAATAAGCTGAAATATGCAAAAGATGGGTCGGGGGGAGCCATAAATAAATGTACAAAGAAAATAGCCAACAGTGTAGTTTCCGTGGGGCAAATGCAGAATCTGTTATTGTTTTGATCCAAGAGGCCCGGTGCTTGCTGCTTTCAATTGCACTCGGACAACCGACCTCCGAATCAGAAAAATGCAACAGTAAATAGTAACGTAGCAATGCTAGGCTGCTAACAGTCACTGAATCTCTCAGTAGAACACTTCTCTCCACGCCGCTGTGTCTTTCTTCAGTTGTCCTCTTGCAAAAATGTTTTTAACAGCACATTAACGCGAGCCGCTCCGTAGTTTTGGAAAACAGAGAGGCTGCTTCTCTTCAGATCATGTGTATGCGATGTGTGTGTGAGTTACTACGTTACGGGGACGCTGTAGCTGGATTTACATGATCCGGTCTGCACGTACTCTCGGTTGGGGTGAGGGCCTGTATTCAGAAACTGAGCCTTAAAACCAGCCGTCAGGACTTCCTGTCACTTTGTGATGTCACAACAAAGCCCCGCCCCCTCACCACCTGGACCCACCATCCGACAACTTGCAGGATTTTGTTTCTCTGAGTGTTTTGTTCTCAAACAAGCCAAAAACAAAATTAAATCATTCTGCCCAAAACTATGTGGAAACACTGATTGATTGATCTGTGTCCAAATGTTGTTTTTACTTCCACTGCTTGAGACTCATGAGCCAATCAGGAGCCACCATGGATGTCTACATCATCATTTCCAAAGGTACGACCAATACAAATGTAAGTAAATGAAAATCTTCAAAATAGAGTCAGTTTCTGTGCTTGGAGACTCTGGATTTCTGCAGCCAAACAGACGAGTCTGAAAAACTAAATAGTTGTTGACGACGACTCTAAATCCCTAAATTTGCTAAAAACAGCCTCTTGGCTTTATTTGTTTGAATCCCAGGTTTTATTCCAGCTCCTCGTGCAGCTGCTGATGTTACTCAGGTCAAAGGTCGACTCTGTTGCTGCTCATGTCGGTCGTCATCTTCGTGTATCGTCATCATCCAATAAGAGAGGAGAGTGGCCGCTCTGAGCAGCATCTCTAGCTGAGCTGTTATCGGGCCGAGCAGCCCCGTCCGCTGACCTGCAGCCAATCACACTTCACACGGCTCCGCTAATAGAAAAATAAATTGCCGGGAGTCGACTCGGACGCGACGGAGCCGCGGAGGAGAGCACAGAGTCTGATGCCTCTGATATGATGAAGCCTGTAACACCGGGATCAGGTTATTAAACACTGACCGGATTAACTGACCAGCTCATCCTGATTCCTGATGCAAGGTCAGCGTTCCTCAGCTGTGCTGTCGGAACACACACACACACACACACACACACACACACACACACACACACACACACACACACACACACACACACACACTCACACACACACACACAAACTTCAACTGTTCCATAAAAATGAGCCAAATCAAAGACAGAGGCATCGATCCAAAATGAAAATCTTTTTCCGACATTGATACAAAACATTATTTTTTAAGATATGCCTTTATTTTGACATTTTGAATGGCGTTATTATTATTAAAGGGACAGTTCAACATTTAGTCAAATTGCCCCATCACCATAATCCCTATAGCAGTAGGTTCGTTACCTTTAATTGTCGGTGCAAGTTATTTTTAGAATGGCGGAGCAGAGCCGTGAGCTGCTCAGAGCTACGCTACGGAGGCTCATGGGATTTCTTGGTTTCCCTCATCAAACTCATCAAATACACAATCCAACAACTCCACAACGCTCTGGTGGACAAGTTGTGACCTGCACATTCACCACGCTATGAGATAATAACACAACGTTACCACACAGAGTTGTTTTAGAGGGAAATACAGAGACTGTTGATGAAAAACTGTCCCTGAAGGCAACGTGCATCAGAGGTTTTGCATGTATTTCCCTCTAAAACAACTCTGTGTGGTAACGTTGTGTTATTATCTCATAGCGTGGTGAAAATAATAATTAAGGAAAGGAAGATATAAGGTTGAACACTGATTCAGGCAAGGTGTCAGTTCTGGTCCTGTGCTGCATTTGACACTGTAGATCACAGTATACTGCTGAACATGTTGGAAACCTGGATTCAGCAGAACAGTCCTAGAATTGTTCAGGTCATACTTGGAGGAGCAGAGTTATTTTGTGATCATTGGAAGTTATCGATCCGATTGAGCGGCTATGAAATGTAGAGTTCCTCAGGGGTCAGTTTTTGGACCCCTTGAGCAATAGTTCCATACACCAGGCGCAATCTAGGCGCAGGTGCGCAGTACCAATAAGGTATGTCTAACTTGTCCACCAGAGCGTTGTGGAGTTGTTGGATTGTGTATTTGATGAGTTTGATGAGGGAAACCAAGAAATCCCATGAGCCTCCGTAGCATAGCTCTGAGCAGCTCACGGCTCTGCTCCGCCGTTCTAAAAATAGCTTGCACCGACAATTAAAGGTAACGAACCCACTGCTATGACTATAGGGGTTATGGTGATGGGACAATTTGACTAAATGTTGAACTGTCCCTTTAAAGTCACTGAAGACAAAAGCCTTCACACACACATAGATGGATCAGTCAGGTGACCAGAGCTGGAGGAGGGAGCAGGGGATTATGGGAAGGAGGATGCTTCCCAGCAGGAACAGCTCAGTGTGGCTGCAGGAGGAGGAGCAGCCTCCTCCACCTCAGGCCGCCAGCAGAGGTGTGAAGCTGAGTTTAGAGCAGGTGGGGGTGGATCGCCCCCCTCCCTCCTGCAGGCAGAGGTCCAGTGAGCCTGTCCTTGGCGGCTTCACCTGCTGGAGCGTGAGGGGCATTCAGATAGATCAGCAGCAGCTTCCTGCTACTGGGGGGGTTGGTGGGAGAACTGGTGCTGGTAGAGGGCGGGGGTCACCAGGAAGAAGAACAGATGCTAGGAAAACATCTGGTCCATAGAAAAATCATACAAATACATCCACACTTTGTTTAGTTCATGACAATAAACAAAATCAATAATAAGATAAAAAAATATAATACTCAAATACAGGCATCTTACATGCACATGATAATCCATCGATCCACTGATTTACAGTGTTGTTGTTCGTGAACGTACTGACTAGAATCACATCCTGACCTGATTGGTTCCTTTCTCAGTTCAGTAGTTGAGCTCATCAGCGAGCGTGCAGGCCGACAGTGGAACTGCTGTGTGGTCTGTGAATCACTGAACCACCTGCCAATCTGGTGGCGGAGGCTCTCATTGCGAGGGAATGTTGCATATTCAGTGACGTTCACTGACGCTCGGGGCTGAGGGCTCCAGTTCACTCGCTGCACGTGTGGTTCACTGCATGTACTGGGGGCGGAGGCCTTCCATTCACTCGTGTCGTTCGCGAACGTACTGACACGGTGATTCAGGTTCGCGCTGCCACTCACTCACTCATTACTTGTGAACCTACTGCACACAGAGAACTGCTGCTGGGGAAGCTGTTCCTCACTTGTGATTCGCTGCACCAGAGAACTAAACTGCTGCAGACATGATTCACATTCATGTACTGTGCTGAATGTGGCGTTGTGTGTGGTAATATTTGCTGCTTCTCCCGCAAATGTCTGTACTGTACTGTACACTGTACTACACACATTTTTCTTACTTTTCTTTTTTTTTTGCACCGTCCCTTACAGAGAGTGTGGGGTGAGTGGGGGGGTGGGGTAATTCGGTGAACGAATTTTTTGGAACGACTCATTTTAATGAACTGATTATGGTGATTAAGTACAGTCAAAAGAACTGCCGATCCCATCGCTACTGATTTATTATGAAAAGACTTTGTTAAAACACAAATGCACACGACCAAGAGAATGTTCAGGAAAACAGTGGAGAAGTGAGCCACAATGGCTACTGGCTGGTACGATGTAAAGAGGAAGTCGTTATCGACCTGTCAACATTTCTTAAATAATTAATTTAGACTAAATATTTTTTATGGAAAAGCAATAATTCTATTATGCACCCCTTTAAATGCTCTATGGGTGTATTATTTTTGAAAAATATATCTTTTAATACAGATTCTCCATATTCAACCTTTAAATCATTTTGATCTACAACAACGATCATCAACCTTATTTATATGAAGCTGCAGTAAAAGTCAACGATTATCTCATTAAAAACACAATAGTCCTTTGCTGCAGGTCGTTTCCTGTCTATCTCAACTGTTCTATCTAATAAAGGCGTGAAACGCCTAAAGAATATACTAACCAAAAAAACCCATATTAGTTGTTAAACAACAAGCAATTAAATCACAACTAGTTTAAACAACTTGTCAGTGAACAACTCACTCACTGAGTCTGTGACGTCTTGTAAATGTAGAGAAGAGGAGGAGGAGCCATTAAACCTGTTCAACAGGTACAGCCGCTGCAAAGTGAAAGCATTCAGTGAGATCAGACTCCATTTTACAGACGACGCAGCAGAAGGAGAGAAACTGAAGTCTGAGGCAGGTGAGTGTTACAACAACTTTATTAGGGTGAATGCTGAAAGCATTCAACCTATTGTTCTTCAAATCTTTATTTTTATTCTTTTCACTTCTTCCCTTTTTTGGTCTTCAATTACTTCTTCATACTTCATACCATTCAAACAATTCATATATTAAAACGTGCGGCTTCTTCAGGAGATTCCGGGTCACCTTCAACTTTTTCCATATCATTCATACTTTTCAAACTATTCAAACTTTATTGAAAAAAAATTCCCATAGGAATACATTGAAACGGTCTTCAAACTCTTCAAATCTTCTCCTTCTTTGAACTGCAACTCCTTCAACATACTTTCACCTACAGACTTCATTCTACTTTTAAAACGTTCAGAAGACTTTCAAGTATTCAGGGTAAATTCAACTTTTTCATATCTTCTACCATTATTGATCAGTACCCTTCAACTGATCATGATCAATTTTTACAAAATTCAGATTTAACATGGCAGTCAATGGGACAGAAAGTTGACAGCTTCAAATCATCCCCTTCTTTGAAATGCTACTCCTTCAACATACTTTCACCTACAGACTTCATTCTACTTTTAAAATGTTCATAAGACTTTCAAGTATTCGGGGTAAATTCAACTTTTTCATATCTTTTACGGTTATTGATCAGTACCCTTCAACTGATCATGATCAATTTTGACAAAATTCAGATTTAACATGGCAGTCTATGGGACGGAATGTTCAGAGCTAGAGTGGAGACTGGCAGTTGCTAGAGTGAGAGACTGTATGAAAATCCTCTGAGACTTTGCTCTCTAACCTGCCGCCACGGCCACAAATTTCACTCTAGACAAATAATTTTCTCCAGGTTTGTAGACAAACTTGTCCTGTTTCTCACAGTGTGCTCAAAAACGCAGAGATGCTAACAGAATTTGAACTAGGAGCCTCTGAGTGCAGCCAGTTCCCTCTCTTCCTCTCATTCACTGCCATTCAAAAGTAGAAGCAGATTTTCTGATGAAGGCAGAAATGCCTCTGTTTCTAACCTGCTCTAGAAACAACAATTTCTACCCTAGAAACACCAAAAGAACATGTCCTTGTTCAGCAAGGTCTTAGGATTTGGAAAATGTAAACCTTTTTGCTCTTACCAAGTTTAAATTAACCTTAAATTGGATGTGTTTGAGGGTGTCACAGACCTGTTTCTCATCCAAGCAGTGAGACTTGTCATGGTAACAAGACAGTGTTCTAAATGACACACAGACAGGCAGGCAGACACACACACACAAATACACAGACACTCTGGTTCACAGGTAATTAATCAGCCTCTCATTAATTTCATATCTTTGAGGGGATTTTTAAAACATTTCTAATAATTTATTTGTCTTAGATACATTTTAGTTTGTTCTCTTCATGGAGATTTCAGGATTTGGAGCTTCTTCATGTCGGGACCTGAGACGTTTTCATCCCCTTCAACCGTTAACATTTTACTTTGAAGGACTTGAACTTTTTCCTCATTAATTCCAACAATTCAAGCCATTTTTCAACCAGTACAGCTTACACCAATCTTCAAAAACTCAAGAAATTTTAAATATATTCAAGTAGACTTTCAATTTCTTCGTACTAATCTTCAACAATTCAAGTAATTTCCAACCATTTCAAACTCTCAAGATTGCTTCTTCAGTTTCTTCACCTAATTCAGCATTGTTTCAACAATTCATTCAGCTCATTCAGCTTACAGCTTGAAGCATTCACCCGTATTTCCTTCTTGGAAATGCATTTTCTAGTTATTATTATTGTAGATATTATTGCAGTGTGAAACTGTGTGTGTGAGTTTGTCCCCGTGGACTGTGGAGGGAAGAAGAGTCACAGTGAACTTCAGGCCACACAGACACTCATCAAGAGGATGAGGATGGGGGAGGTCACTTAGAGTACAAATACACAGACTGTAGTTTCTAACTATTCTATTATTCTTCACAGTTCACCTGAACACACCTGAGTGACGTTACACTGACATGAATATTGACTTTTAACACGTCTATCTTCACATGTGTTAATCTGACCGACTGTCCAGGTCTACTAGTCAGTGACCTAGGAAATATTTGTTAAGGGAAAAGAGGAGCGACAGGGGTCTGATTACTATCAGTCCCCCCTGCCCCTCTCTGTTGAGCTCACATCAAAGTTGGACTGAGGAATGAGGAGTGAACTGTGATAAGTTAGTAACAAATGTTGTTTATTAATGTGACCTTAAAGAAAAAGAGAAGAAGAAGAAGAGGCCTAATGATGTCACAACACAGTTACACTGTTGTAAATGACAGTGTTGCTCATTAAGATTCATCTGAACAGACATGAAAACTGACCAGGTGTTGTTTGTTGTACTGTATACACTGTGTACACAGTGTGTGTGTATGTCTTACAGTTAGTGTAACTGGTTTCCCTCTCAGACAGACTGAAGTCCTGAAGATGAGTGTTCGTTTGGACGAAGACGAGGACGGAGCAGAGTCTCCAGGATCCATCTGTCCCTCTAAGAAGAATGACAAGCCCGGAGATCTACCACCAGCCTTCAGTCCTGGACCTGGACCCTCAGAGTCACAGTAAGAGACCTGCTACAAACCTGTGAACCTCCAAAGTGTCTGTAGCAGAGTTTAGTTTAGTGTTGAGCTGCTGGGACAAGGAAATAACTTCTCTCTGGTTCTTATCAGTTCATTGATACCGACTCATTTTTTTATGATACAATGAGATCAAAGGCCGTATTATTCCTGCAGTTGATGGTGGTTATATATTAACAGAGCTCAGTGGTGGTGGAGGAGAGAAGCAGCCACAGAAGGAGGAGCAGTGTGTTGTGAACCTTGATGAGCTGGGATCTAACAGAGTTCAGACACTTTACAGGATCACTTTACAGCCTGAACCATGAACTTCAATGTGCACATTCTGTCATAAACTGTAAACTGTCTTGTCTGTAACAACATCTATTGCACATCTGTCCGTCCTGGGTGAGGGATCCTCCTCTGTTGCTCACCCTGAGGTTTCTCTGATTTTTCCCTGTTAAAGGGTTTTCCATGGAGTTTTTCCTCAGTGGATGTGAGGGTCTAAGGACAGAGGATGTTGTTACGGTGTTATGTGAAGTCCTTTGAGACAAACTGTTTGTGAAAACGGGCTATACAAATAAAATTGTGCCTTGCCTTGACTAATAGAAACTACAGTGAACAGCAGTTTGTTTCTGTCCTCATGTTGTTTTGTCTTCATGTCTCTTTCCCCTGGGTTGTAGAGGGACGACTGCTGGATCCAGATGCTGAGCAGTATCAGTGTCTGATCTTCTTTAGAGCTGATTAAAGACGGATGTTCAGCAGCTGGAGACTGGACACAGTTAATAACTGACTCTACACTGTTGCTGCTATGTTGCTTCCATCCTTCACTACAGTGTGTAGTGCTGGACGCTGATGTCACTGGAGACTTCCCACAATGCATCTGTGATCAGAGAACCGATTCAGTGATCGGTGTGATGTGAATAAAAACATGTTTGTGTTTGCAGAGGTCAGAAGCTCAAACTGAGAGCAGAGTCTCCAGGATCCACCTGTCTGTCCATGAAGAGTGACCGGTCCAAAGGAGAGGTCCCAACCTTCAGTCCTGGACCTGGACCCTCAGAGTCACAGTAAGACACCTGCTACAAATCTATGAACCTTCAAACTGTTTGCAGCATAGTTTAGTTTAGTGTGTTGAGTTCAGTATCAAACTGGTGGAAACTGGTGGAAAACTGTAAAAATAGATAAAGGAGAGAAAGACAGTTGAATGAACAAAAACACAGTAAATCCTGAAGAGGCACAAAGGCAGTTTTTAAATCATTGTGATGTCAAATTAAATTATTTAATGTAGCTTTAAATTCAAATACATTTCTGTCTAGATATTTGTGTATCGTAAAGGAGGCCATGTAATATATTTACTTGATGCGTGTTTTATTCAGCTCTTTTGTTGATTTTTGACTCATTCTAATAAATCCCAAGCCATCAGTAAAGTAGAGATCACTCAAGCAGAAGTTGAAAAGGTCAAGAGCTGGAGACTGGACACAGAATGTATCTACCCTGGCTGAATGACTGACGCTCCATACTGATGTCCACAACCATTTTATTCTCTTCAAAGTTACGGAACACCGTGAAAACTGTAGCAAAACAAAACACATTTCACATACATCATTTTCACAGTATAGCCTACTCTCTTATACATAAGTACATAACTTCAATATTCAAATTAATTACCGTGTTCGCCTGCTAAGCCAGCAGTAGACAGTCCTTTTCGTCCCTTTTCGTCTCTCCCTCTTTCTCTCTTTCTCTCTCTTGGCCCATGCTCTTGGCGCTTCTCACTGACAACTTCCGGCTCACGTATTACGTTACTCTGACAGGTAGTTACCTTTTTTAACAACTTTAACTTAATATTTTAATAATTTCTAATAGCAGAACTGTTAATTTAACTGCAAAAGGCTTCATTTATGAATTTATATAAACATCATAAAGAAAACAATTAGAAAACAAATGACAGTTTCATTATTGACCCCTTGCACGTGACGTCACGCTCCACTCGCGGTAGCTCCGGACGCCATGATGGACGGCAAAAGGGCAGTGGACGTCAATGTAATTCAATGGGGCGCGCTATAGTTTAGTGAAATACCGGGGTTGTAAGGTTTCCCCTCCTTTTCCACTGAGCTGAATCGAGTGCTGGTTCGGAGCCAGAGCCTGACTAGCACCGGTTCTTTGCTTTTCCATCGCTTATCTTATCTACACTAGTGTATAGTTGATGTAAACACAGTTGAAGCTAACTAGCCGAGCTACATGCTACGGCTAACAACAGCTAACGGTCGTATCGTCACAACGTAGCTGCCGCCGCCGGCCGGTCGCGGCGATTACAATGAAGACGGTTTCCTGTTTTCTTTTATTTTTCAGTCGGGTTTAATCAGAGAATGATCACTAATTATCCAGGTCTTTAACACCCACGGGTCGGACCAGGTTTTACTGTCCAGGTCCGTTAGCTGTAGTTAGTAGCAGCAAAGTCAGCAGCAGCTTCTGTATGGGGAGTGTCCTAACTGACCTAACGTTAGCTCCTCAGCAGTGGAAAAGCAAGCAGAAAACTGAGATAATCTACGGCCAAATACAAAAAACAAACAGAATATTGCAACGGATGAGTAGATATTCTATTTTAAATAAGTGATAATGCTGTGAGGTTGTAATGTGAAGTGATCTAGCCACATTGTTGGACGGCACCCATAGACAGTACATTATCACTGAGCGCTTTTTGCCGTCCAACATGGCGCCGCCCCCGGTGCCACGTCATAATTGTGACGTAGCTGCAAGGGGTCAATAACTTCTCTGTCGCCACGGCAACCCATAGCTGTATTATGGCGACAGCTACACAGAATAAAAACATGTTTGTGTTTGCAGAGGTCAGAAGCACAAACTGAGAGCAGAGTCTCCAGGATCCACCTGTCTGTCCATGAGGAGTGACTGGTCCAAAGGAGAGGTCCCAACCTTCAGCCCTGAACCTGGACCTTCAGTGTCACGGTAAGAGACGGTTTCTACTGTAAACTGATCTGAAGATGATTCAGTCATTAGACTCATGTGAAGGAAACAGAGAGAAACCAGGAACCAGATCCATCAGACTCTGGAGGTTCACAACAAACCAGAAACATGCACATGCCTTTTTTTTTTAAAGTCAGTACTATAATGATGAGAACCAAGGAGTTGAAAGAGCTCAATTCTGAATTTTAACAGGAGGAGCTTGATCAATGTTTCCTGTTGCCTCTGACTGTCTGAGCTTCCACACAGCAACAGGACAAAGAGCTGATATGATTCTGTCCAGAACCTAACCCTATCAAACACGTGATCAGTGTCTGAAAGTCACAGAGAAGTTCAGAGGAAAACACGTCCAACAGCTGCTGAATCATTTCAAACAGCTGGAGACAAGACAAGATCAGATGGTGAAGAACTGTGTGTGTAATGCACAGATTGGCCCAGTAGGAGGCACTCTTGTATTGTGTGAAGGAAGTTATAGGTAGGGACAGATGTCTCTTCAGGGAGGAGCTCATGGAGTTTTTGAGTGAAGCCACACCAGGGCCGGAGCTGTGACTGTGACTTGTTGTTGATCCAGAAATGTCTTCACAGAGAGAAGAGGAGTGGTGTCTCTGTCTCTCAGTCTGGTTCTTCAGGACCCCCCTCCTGTCCTGGACAAAGACCCAGAACCAGAGGTGAGCTGCAGACAGCCAATCAGAGCAGCTGTGGACAAGGTGAGACTGAACATCTGTCTGCTGATGTGGACATTGTTGTTTTCTCCAGAGTCATTGTTCCATCACACAGCACTGACATTTAAGATGAGGATTCAAACCTTCTCTTTGTAGTCTTTCTGTAGCTGATGAAAATAATCTGATCAGATTGTCAGACTCTCTGTCTTCAGTCTGACTCTGTCTCTTGTCTCTCAGCAGATGGTGGTCTGCAGGAGGTTTTAGATCAACATAAGATCAGTCTGAGGAGCAGATGTGAACGAGTGACTGAAGGAACTGAGGGAACAGGAAGTGGAACAGGAAGTGGAACAGGAAGTGGAACAGGAAGTGGAACAGGAAGTGGAACAGGAAGTGGAACCCTCCTCAACAGGATCTACACTGAGCTCTACATCACAGAGGGACAGAGTGAAGAGGTTAATACCCAACATGAGGTGAGACAGCTGGAGACAACGTCCAAGAAGAAGAAGATCCTCCAGGACACTCCAATCAGGTGCAACGACATCTTTAAAGACTTACCTGTCCACCAGAGACAGGACGTCTCTACGGTCTCACCTGTCCAACAGAGAGAGGACGTCTCTACGGTCTCACCCGTCCAACAGAGAGAGGACGTCTCTACGGTCTCACCTGTCCAACAGAGAGAGGACGTCTCTACGGTCTCACCTGTCCAACGGAGAGAGGACGTCTCTACGGTCTCACCTGTCCAACGGAGAGAGGACGTCTCTACGGTTTCACCTGTCCAACAGAGAGAGGACGTCTCTACGGTCTCAACTGTCCAACAGAGAGACGTCTCTACGGTCTCACCTGTCCAACAGAGAGAGGACGTCTCTACGGTCTCACCTGTCCAACAGAGAGAGGACGTCTTTACGGTCTCACCTGTCCAACAGAGACAGGACGTCTCTACGGTCTCACCTGTCCAACAGAGAGAGGACGTCTCTACGGTCTCACCTGTCCAACAGAGAGAGGACGTCTTTACGGTCTCACCTGTCCAACAGAGAGAGGACGTCAAAAGGAAACGGTCTCACCCGTCCAACAGAGAGAGGACGTCTCTACGGTCTCACCTGTCCAACAGAGAGAGGACGTCTCTACGGTCTCACCTGTCCAACAGAGAGAGGACGTCTCTACGGTCTCACCTGTCCAACAGAGAGAGGACATGTCTTTCAACTTTTTTGACATAATGAGACGTATGTTCTCTAGATATTTTCTCTCTACGGTCTCACCTGTCCAACAGAGAGAGGACATGTCTTTCAACTTTTTTGACATAATGAGACGTATGTTCTCTAGATATTTTCTCTAAAATGGTCTCACCTGTCCAACAGAGAGAGGACGTTCCGGTCTCACCTGTCCAACAGAAGGGACGTTTACGGTCTCACCTGTCCAACAGAAGAGGACGTATTACGGTCTCACCCGTCCAACAGAGAGAGGACGTCCTACGGTCTCACCTGTCCAACAGAGAGAGTATTTTACGGTCTCACCCGTCCAACAGAGAGGGACGCTCCACGGTCTCACCTGTCCAACAGAGAAGATTCAAACCTTCTCTTTGTTGTCTCACCTGTCCAACAGAGAAGGATAATCTACGGTCAGATTCTCACCTGTCCAACAGTCTGAGGACATGTCTTTCAACTTTTTTGACATAATGAGACGTATGTTCTCTAGATATTTTCTCTCTACGGTCTCACCTGTCCAACAGAGAGAGGACATGTCTTTCAACTTTTTTGACATAATGAGACGTATGTTCTCTAGATATTTTCTCTCTATGGTCTTACCTGTCCAACAGAGAGAGGACGTCTCTACGGTCTCACCTGTCCAACAGAGAGAGGACGTCTCTACGGTCTCACCTGTCCAACAGAGAGAGGACGTCTCTACGGTCTCACCTGTCCAACAGGGAGAGGACGTCTCTACGGTCTCACCCGTCCACCAGAGAGAGGACGTCTCTACGGTCTCACCTGTCCAACAGAGAGAGGACGTCTCTACGGTCTCACCTGTCCAACAGAGAGAGGACGTCTCTATGGTCTCACCTGTCCAACAGAGACCCATCAGAGTGGTTCTGACCAACGGCGTCGCTGGCGTTGGAAAAACCTTCTCGGTGCAGAAGTTCACTCTGGACTGGGCCGAGGGCTTGGAGAACCAAGATGTCAGTCTGCTGGTTCTGCTTTCGTTCAGGGAGCTGAACCTGATCAGAGATCAGCGGTTGAGTCTTCTCAGGCTGCTCCATGTTTTCCATCCAACATTACAGAAGGTGACAGCAGAGCAGCTGGCTGTCTGTAAACTTCTCTTCATCTTTGATGGCCTGGATGAAAGCCGACTGTCACTGGACTTCAACAACAGGGAGGTTGTGTCTGATGTCACACAGACGTCATCAGTCAACGTGCTGCTGACAAACCTCATCCAAGGGAATCTGCTTCCCTCGGCTCTGGTCTGGATCACCTCCAGACCTGCTGCGGCCAATCAGATCCCTCCTTCATGTGTGGACAGGGTAACAGAGGTCCGAGGCTTCACTGACGCCCAGATGGAGGAGTACTTCAGGAGGAGGTCCAGTGATGAAGATCTGTCCAGAAGAATCATCTCACACATCCAGACGTCCAGGACCCTCCACATCATGTGTCAAGTCCCAGTCTTCTGCTGGATCAGTGCTACAGTTCTGGAGCACATGTTGACCACAGACCAGAGAGGAGAGCTGCCCAAGACCACGACGGACCTGTTCTCACACTTCCTGCTGGTCCAGACAAAGAGGAAGAAGAACAAGTACGGTGAAGGACATGAGATGAGTCCACAGGAGCTGACGGAGGCCGACAGGGAAGTTCTTCTGAAGCTGGGGAGGCTGGCGTTTGAACAGCTGCAGGAAGGAAACATCATGTTCTACCAAGAAGACCTGAAGCAGTGTGGTCTGGATGTCACAGAGGCCTTGGTGAACTCAGGACTCTGTACTGAGATCTTCAAAAGAGAGAGTGTGATCTTCCAGAAAACAGTCTACTGCTTTGTTCATCTGAGTGTTCAGGAGTTTCTGGCTGCAGTCTACATGTTCCACTGTTTCACCAACTGGAGCAAAAAGGTCCTCAAGAAGTTCCTGGAAAAACATCATGCAGTGAAGAAGGAGAAGAAGGAGAAGGAGAAGAAGAAGAAGAAGAAGAAGAAGAAGAAGAAGAAGAAGAAGAAAAAGAAGACGACAATGGAGAAGATAACAATGACGAAGAAGACAGACAATTTTCTGACAATACCCTGGATGACTTCCTGAAGAAAGCCATGGAGAAATCCCTCAGAAGTGAAAACGGTCACCTGGACCTGTTTGTTCGTTTCCTTCATGGCCTCTCTCTGGAGTCCAACCAGAGGCTGTTAGGAGGTCTGCT
The DNA here is from genome assembly GCA_030347415.2 of Decapterus maruadsi. NCBI lineage: Eukaryota > Metazoa > Chordata > Actinopteri > Carangiformes > Carangidae > Decapterus > Decapterus maruadsi. The sequence continues at coordinate 1,160,100 of CM064901.1, forward strand.
GGGTCAGACAGACAACAGTCCAGGAACCATCCAGAGAATCATCGACAACCTGAAGAAGATGAAGAGTGTTAAAATCTCTCCTGACAGAAGCATTAACATCTTCCACTGTCTGACGGAGATGAAGGACCAGTCAGTTCATCGGGAGATCCAACAGTTCCTGGAGTCAGAGAACAGATCAAAGAAGGAACTCTCTGAGATCCATTGTTCAGCTCTGGCCTACATGCTGCAGATGTCAGAGCAGGTTCTGGACCAGTTGGACCTGAAGAAGTACAACACATCATCACATGAGGGTCGACGGAGACTGATCCCAGCTGTGAGGAACTGCAGGAAGGCTGGGTAAGTCCAGAAATGATCAATAATTACTGATCAGTGGATTAGATCAGTAGTTTAGTCAAGTTCATTGTGTTTTGCTGTTTTAGAGCTGTGAGCTCCAACATGGAGATTTTTCAGTTGATTGTGAGTGTTGCTGCTCAGTCAGTAAAAACAATTAAACAAATGAAAGCAGCTCCACTGATCTTACACACACTGCAAGCGGAAAAATCGGGACTCTGCCATTATCTTTTGAAGTTTTATGTTTTCTCTAATCGCAGACTAGGTTACTCTGGACTCTCTGAGACTCATTATGAAATAGTGGCCTCAGCTCTGAAGTCCAACCCCTCCCACCTGACAGAACTGGACCTGAGCTCCAACATCCTGCAGGATTCAGGAGAGAAGGCTCTGTGTGCTGGACTGGAGAGTCCAAACTGTCGACTGGAGACTCTGAGGTCAGTTTGTCTGTTGGAGATTTTTGTCTGTGTAACCCCTTTACCACTGGCTTAGAGTGATAGTTCAACATTTAGTCAAACTATCCCATCACCATAACCCCTATAGTCATAGCAGTAGGTTCGTTACCTTTAATTGTCGGTGCAAGTTGTTTTTAGAACGGCAGAGCAGAGCCGTGAGCTGCTCAGGGCATGTCTGGTTTGAACTCAGTCGGAGGCTCATGGGATTTCTTGGTTTCCCTCATCAAACTCATCAAATGGGCTACACAATTCAACAACTCCACAACGCTCTGGTGGACAAGTTAGACATACCTTGTTGGTACTGCGCACCTGTGCCTAGACTGCACCTGGTGTATGGAACTACAGCCCAAGGGGTCCAAGAACCGACCCCTGAGGAACTCTACATTTCATAGCCGCTCAATCGGATCGATAACTTCCAATGATCACAAAATAGCTCTGCTCCTCCAAGTATAACCTCAACAATTCTAGGACTGTTCCGCTGAATCCAGGTTTCCAACATGTTCAGCAGTATACTGTGATCCACAGTGCCAAATGTAGCACAGGACCAGAACTGACACCTTGCCTGAATCAGTGTTCAACCTTATATCTTCCCTTCCTTAATTATTATTTTTTCACTTCCATCTCTTCAGACTGCGGAGCTGTAACCTCTCAGAGAGAAGTTATACAGCTCTGTCCTCAGTCCTCAGCTCCCAGTCCTCTAGTCTGAGACACCTGGACCTGAGTAACAACGACCTGCAGGACTCAGGCGTGAAGCTGCTGTCTGCTGGACTTGAGAGCCCACACTGTAGACTGGAGACTCTCAGGTCAGGATGACTCAACAGTTCTAAAAATGCACCAGCACAGAAGCAAATAGGTTTGGTTTTTGTCAAACAAATACCATGAAAAATTCAAGAGAATCTACCACACGTGTCATTTTGTATACTTGCAGGTTGTCAGGCTGCATGATCACACAGGAAGGCTGTTCTTCTCTGGCCTCAGCTCTGAGCTCCAACCCTTCTCATCTGAGAGAACTGGACCTGAGCTACAACCATCCAGGAGACTCAGGAGTGAAGATGCTGTCTGCTGGACTGGAGGATCCAAAATGGAAACTGGAGACACTCAGGTATGAAGACACTAAACACAAATGTCTCACATCGACCATACTGTTTATAAAAGATAATCTCACAGTTGGTGCAGCTGGTTCATTTGACCCATAGGTATGTACTGTTGCTTGGTGACATCAAATTCACGTTTGATTGCCATTGAGGAAATATTTATTTTAATCCAAATCAAGTCATAGTCAACCTAAGTATAGGCACTGTAATTATAGTTACCATGGTGTCCAAGGTCCAGTAAACCTACCACAATTTCAGGAGACACTCATGAGATTTATCAGAAAGCTGAAAAAGATGACCACCTCTGATGTTGTTCTGATTGGAGTTGTTTTGATCTGATGCCTCTACCTTCCTTTCAGGTTGGAGCCTCATGGAGACCAATTTTTGAAACCAGGTCTAGAGAAGTGTAAGTGTGTCTTTTTTAATGATTCATGAAGACAAACGGTCATTCAGATTGCTGTTGTCAACAGTTGTCATCAAACTGTCAATATATGATGAACTGATTGATTTTATAACTGCACTTGTATCTTGTTCTCTTTCAGATTCTTTGCATCTCCAACCTGATATGCGTACCAGCGGTACAAAGCTCAGGCTGTCTGATGGTAAGGTGACTCATGTGAAAGAGGACCGGTCCTATCCTGAAGGTCCAGACAGGTTCGACCGTCCTCAGCTGCTGTGTGAGAACAAGCTGACTGGTCGCTGCTACTGGGAGGTCCAGTGTGAAGGCTGGGTCGACGTAACCGTCAGCTACAGAAGACCAAAGAGCGGCAAAGCCAGTGACAGATTTGGAGAGAACGACCACTCTTGGAGTCTGAGGTTCTCTGATGGTGTTTACTCTGTCTGTCACGACACAAGTGAGACAGATGTCCCGTCCTCCATTGTGTCCAAGAAAGTAGCAGTGTATGTGGACTATCCTGCTGGGACTTTGTCCTTCTACAGAGTCTCCTCTAAGTCACCGATCCACCTCTACACCTTCAACACCACCTTCACTGAACCTCTGTATCCTGGGTTTGGACTCTGGTCAGTTGGTTCTTCAGTGGTTCTATAGTTGGGTATACAAATATCATAGGATTTATGCCATATTAATAACTGACTATAAAGACCTATTTAAGCTTCAGAATTGTAATCAAAAAAATAATCAGAGTGCAAGTGTTTAACCTCAGTTGTTATTTGAAATGAATGTATCACAGCTCCACTGGACTCTGCTACTTCCTTGTTGGTGACAGATCGGAGGCGGTCACCAGGGACACGTTTCTATTACATGAACTTGGAGTTCTTAATAATCAGATGCAGACCTTTTCATCTACCAAGTGAATTTTCAGCCACCAGAAGCTGTCTTGCTCTGTTTAACCATTTCCATGTTTTCCATATTCTGTGTTGTTAACTGTTTTCTTGTGTGTATACAACATCTATTGCATGTCTGCCCATCCTGGCCGAGGGATCCCTCCTCTGATGTTGTTATGATGCCATGTAAAGCCCTATGAGACAAACTGTAAAATAAATAAATAAATAAAAACACTCAGGTATTATATAAAGCAAGGAACTATCTACTACCAAAAAATATTCAGAGAACGCTTGAGAGTTCGCACAACAAAGAAAAGTTTCTGTTTTACCATTTGTAGAGTAAAACTGTGGAACAGACTGAGTACTAAAATTAAAAAAACATTTCAAGTGTAATTAAATTCTATTTAAAAAGAGACATAAAGAAATGATTCTCCAGAGGTACGCTGATAAATAATTCCCACAAGGTGCTTGCCTGGAATTGGATTAAAATGTTGCAGGAGATGGCATATTGTGAAGGAGGTACGTTGAATGTAAAAAAAAAGTTGTAAGTTTTGCATTATGATTTTAATTGGAAAGTATAGTCAAAAATTTAATCAGGTAGGATAAGATAAGTTTAGACTTCTTCAACAACAAACTGGCATACAGGGAAGAAAAGACCTGAATTTCGATGTGGGTAAAACCAAAGAGCTAATAATAGACAACAGTAAAAAGCAATAAAGAGTCTAACGACCAGCCGCCCATGCACAAATGGTAGAGAGGGCACCACACGTTAAGTCCGTGGGGGTCCACATTTCACATGACCTGACCTGGAGCCACAGTACCACCAGCCTGACCAAAAAGGCTCAGAAGCGCCTCTACTTTATGTACTCATCAACTTCTATCGCAGCACAAACAGCTCAGTGGATTGCTATAGCTCTCCCTCAGTGACCTCTATCAGAGCCATCTCCATAAGAGGGCCTCCAGGATCCTGGTGGACCCCTCACAGCCTGGACATGGCCTCCCATCAGGCAGGCTGAGAACCTTTCGGACTAAAACCCAAAGGTTAAGGAACAGTTTTTAGCTGCCCGTCTGTGATGTTTGTGTGTACAGTATGAAACTGGACACACACGATTTTCTGTCTCTCTCTCTCTCTCTCTCTCTCTCTCTCTCTCTCTCTCTCTCTCTCTCTCTCACACACACACACACACACACACACACACACACACACACACACACACACACACACACACACACACACACACACACACTCTTGCTGTACTCCATGCAGTTATAAAAAGGCTGACATTGTTTGGACTGTAACCAGACTCCGGCTGTGATGAGCTGATCTCAACCAACAACTATTCTTAGAGCCTTTGTTGTGCTGACGGTCGGTGTCTGCCATCACGCTGACGACATGTGGAAGGTCAAACGTGAGTGTCATCGTTTTCTCTGCATGTCTCTGTGTTTTTCACTCAGGACAGTAACACACTGTCACTGTAGTTTGTCACATCTGACGGATTCAGCTTTTGTTCCGTCCACGTACAGCGATGAGACATCTATGACTGTAGAGGCAACAGACCTCCATGTTATAGGATCAGGACAGGACAGGATGTCTCTTTATGACTTCACTTTGATACTGTGTTTTTTAAATTATTATTATTTAGAGAGGACAGTGCACATTAATTAACATTCCTATAAAAGATGCTAGTTTTCAACTGCAGTCCTCTGGGGAGATGTTAAAAAGCCATTAAATTATACAACAGGGACACAAGGATAGATATATTAAACTGTTATCATGGATGATCAGTGATAATGTGTATTAATTGATTTTCATTTGTCAATGTGAACATTTTCAAGGCAACTTGATTAACTTGATGTTATTAGGGCCACGGGGCAATTGCACCGAGCACTTGCCCCTACAGCACGCGATCGTAACGTCATGACACTTTTGCAGAAACAGTTAATTTACCAAATGTCTGTTTATCTCAACAGATTAATTATTCCTCTGCTCTGATTCAACAAAACGGATTGTTGAATTGTTTGATAAAGTTTGTTTATGTTGCAGCTCCCGTTGTGTTTCCTATGGAGACGAGGTACCGGCCGATTTTAGAGGTAATGACAGAGTGACACAGAAACATGTTCAGTTAAATCTAAACCTGAGTCTCAGTCCTGCAGCTCTGCTTCGCTGCCTCAGTGTTTTTATTCAGCTGCACCTGCAGGGGTCACCAGAGCCACACATGTCCAAATCACACACAGCAATACACAACAGGCAAGGCAATTTTATTTGTATAGCCCGTTTGTCTCAAAGGGCTTCAGGTTATTTATATTCATAAACTATTAATAATGTTATTGGTTATCAGTATTGGTTATGCAGAGCAGGAAGTTATTGGTAGAAAACAAGAGTTATCCTACATCCCTAGTGACTATCATAAAAAATGTATCTGTGTTCACTTTTTGCCAGCCAATCAGACAATTAGATGTTTATGACATCACGTATCATTCATCATGTATCACTTTATTCAGTTAAAACAAGGCTTAAGGCCAAAGAGTAGACAGATGGTTTCCTTCTCACAGCTCCTTCTTGTGCACCCAGAGCTTGGTTCCCCCCGACCCCATGTCTCAGTTCAACCTGAAGAGGGGTTCCCCCGACGACGAGTTCCCCGACCTTTGCAGGAACACTACCTGGATGGGACGGATCCTCACGCCGGCCATGTACAGCCGACAGTTCACCCGCTGCACCGACAGCGGGGTCATCTTCGATGACGTCATCCGCCCAGGCCTGGAGGAACCAGGTGACGTCATACTCATGTTCTCAAGACATTTCTGAAGATTTCTTATTTATGTATTTATTTGGTTATCACTATAGACATGGATAACTGTTGTGGAGTTTAACATGTTTCAGATTTTAGATCACAAATATTTTGTATAGATTTCAAAGTTTTCATTTTTGATCTGCAATGACCGAAAAACTCTTCAGATAAACGAAGTGAGTGTTTTTTGACAGGATGGTCTTTGTTGGTCTGTGCATCATGTGTTGTGTTGTGTGTCTGAAGGTGAGTGGTCGGGTCCTGTATCTGTGGGATGTGTGGCGGGCGACGCTCAGTCCTACATCCTGTTCTGCGACTTCTTCGACCGCGTCATCGAGGCGTACCACGAACACAAGGTCACGAGCCAGACGCCGGAGAGCGACTTCAACTACGACAACCTGAAGGTAGCTGGTCAGACAGGTGAACACGATGATGAACAACGTCCCTATGAAATCCCCCTTTGACCTCCTGTTGATTCCGTCAATCCTCGTTGATGAGTGGATTGTTGCTCTGAGGCTCCAGCCACAAACACTAGAAAGCTCTGACGATGCTAGAGATACTGTCGACCATGGCTGCGACTTCCTACCGACTGTGTTACCGTCACAGTGAAGGTAGTCTCGCTCACCAGACTTTCTCCAAGGAAGAAAGGTCTGACTGGTCCGACTCTGAAACTGGAGATAAAACGCCCAGATGTTTGGTTTTCTTTAAACCAATCCCAATCGTTGTGGCTGGTGCCATAGCAATGGTGTGCTTGCAAAATATTGCGGCAGTAGTCTTTAGCCTCGCTAGCTCAATGAATGAGCCAAGCTTGATAGATAAAACTTTTGCGGTGGCCAGAGCGTCCGTCTTGGAGCAAATGGCGTAAACATACTCTGAATATCTTTACAGTCATATCGAAATATCTGCAGTTCCCGTTGCTGTTTCCTTTCCCCTTTCCTAATCGCAGCAGCAAGCTTCCTTCATCTGAGCATCCAACTCCAGTTCCAGAGCTCCATCCATCCATCCATCTATACCATTCATTCTTACAGGGGAGTCGATCCCAGCTGTCATAGGTTGAGGGCAAACGGAGGTCCAACCTCTGATCCTGCTCCAGATGTAGTGACTGTAAAAAGCATAAAGACAAAAGATTCATGAAACTGTTATCAGGAGCAAGTGGAGGTGGCAGCCTCAGTGACGAAGGTCCTGGTCGTCCAGCAGGATCATCGTTGACGGGACTTTGATGTTGTGTTGTGTTGCGTACAGGGTGGTGATGACTTGGACAGGTCGTACGCTGTGCGCTGTGAGGTCAGCGTCGTCCGGGGCGTTGACGACTTCTGTTTCCCGACGCACTGCAGCCGAGGAGAGCGCAGACAGCTCCTCACGCTGGCCAGTAAAGGTACTGATTGATACTCAAAACATGCCTGTGAATGAAATCGACATTAATGACATCATCGACTCTTCCTCTTCCTCAGCTCTGCAGCGGCTGGAGGACGAGGAGCTGCCGGGTCGACTCGTCCTGTTGGAGAAGATGGACGAGGAGCAGCAGAGGGAGTTGAACCTGAACTACCCGTCGTCCTCCCAGCTACGCATCGGCGTCGCCCGTGACTGGCCGGATGCCAGGGCCGTCTGGTCAGTTCCCAACAGTTCACAGTCTTCTGGTTTGTTGTATGAACAGACAAAAGGTCACAGGTGGTAGAGCAGGTCGTCCAGTAACCACAGGGTTGCTGGTTTGATTCCCAGCTCCACACATCCATGTTAAACTGTGCTAAAAGGGACATTCTGGTGCAAGTTTAACCAGTGGTCTAAGAGTCCAGTCCAGGCTTTCCCACAACTAGCCAGCAGCTGGAGGACAGTAGTTGTGTTTTCATCTTTTATAATTACAAACGAAGCAAAGCTAGCAGGTGTTTGATGCCTCATATTATGGGCTGGGACCCTGTTTGTACTGTTGATGATGTTTAGTGCTGTTCTGAATATTATTTGTGGCTATGAGTGACTTTTTGATGGCGGTTGGCTCAGTGTTTTGTTATCTGGCTGTCTGTGCTGAAGAATATCAAGTCAAAGAAACATAAATAAGTAGAGTTTCTATTCTAAACTTACTATTTTCTATTCTAAAAACAAACATGTACCACTTTGACCTGGCTAGCTGAACTATCTTTTATCTAATTTTATCTAGTGTTTTAGACCAAATGGGTTAAACGATATAATCCAATATGCATCTCTTGTCTGAATATCTATATGACCTTTAAGGATGGACAAAGAAACATAAATAAGTAGAGTTGAGAATAAGTGGCAGGAAAGATACTGGAGCCTGTGATTCAGTGATTGAAAAGAAGAAAGATCTCCCTTGTGTTTCCTTTCTGCAGGGCGAGTAAAGACGGCAGCCTGGTGGTCTGGGTCAACATGGACGACCACCTCAAACTGGTGTCTACACGAGAGGACACGAACATCGCAGAGGCTTTTAAATGTGTCTGCATCAACCTGCAGAAGGTCAGAAAACTGACTGTTACAGAACATTAAAGTCCTGCAGATTGATCCTGACGCTGAGCCTGTGTTTCCAGCTGGAGCTGTACTACAAGCAGCTCCGACACCCGTTCATCTGGAAGCAGCAGCTGGGATGGGTGAGCAGCTCTCCGGCTGATGTGGGGACCGGTCTGAGGGTCAGCGTCCACCTCAAGCTGAAACATCTCCCCACACACAGACGCCTGGACGACGTCCTGAAGAGACTGAGGATCCGCATGGACAAAACTGGTATGGGACAAAATAATTACAGCTATATGAACCAGTAGAGGGCGCCAGACATTTACCCCAAAACACTGTTTAACTAAATAGAACTGCCTCGAGAAAATAAAGTAGAATATAAAGACTTAGTTGAACATCCTGACTGTTTGTTTGTTTCAAAGTTTTAAAACATTGTTTATAAACATATATAACTAGATCAAGAGACATATAGAATTTCCATCATATGAATGGTCATATAACCACTGGAAATAAAATATTCTAATATTTTTAAAGATATTGGAATTTAGATTTTCAGGAACTGTTAGTCGTGACCATCCAAATTAAAACAAAACAAAAAGAATATACAATTTTCTTTTCTTTGTTTTATTAAATACAACAACATTTACATTTTAAGAGCATGTCAAAGTTAATGCTATAACATGTTAAAGCATGGTCCATTTCCAGATATTAATCAACTGTCTCTGTCACTCCTACATTATCTGAGTCATTAATGGGTAATAAAGTTAAACTTGCATAGAGCAACAACATATATGTCTATCTAACCTGCAACACCAACTGACTCGTATGTGACTGAGCTCAAGTGTGAACATCCTGAAGTTGATAGCTACCTGTTCAAATCTATCTTTTCTATTTCCCAGAATCCCCTGCTCTGTACCTGGTGAGCAACATGGCGACCTTCGGCCTGAGTGAAGTGGTTCTGACTCAGCTGGTGGTGGACGGGGTCAAACTTCTCATCGCCATGGAGAAGAGGCTGGAGGCCAACAAGGACGTGGACGAACTTGTTCCCACACAAAAGTAGAACAACACAGACGTTCAGTCAAATTATTTATTAATCGCTTAAAATAAAGTTCAATTAATGAAAATTAAACAAATGCAGAGTTACTTTATTTGAAAATAAGTAAAAGGTTACTATTATACACTGTTGCCCATAAAGTTGGAATCCTTATTTAAAAAAATGTATGATCATGACAAGGTGATTTATTCTTGATAGATTAAGGGTAATCTGTCACCGAGGAAATTGAACAGCAAATATTAGGAACAAATAAAAGAATGTGTCTGAAAACAAAATTATTCCAACTTTATGGGACTGTGCATTTCAGACATTTATTTTTTCAAATGTGCAAAAGAGGCAAACAGAATGTATATACAATAGTTCCCTATATCTAGTTGTTTTTTTTTCTTTTAAATTCACCATTCAACATTGTGCTGAAGGCTGCTGATACAAGTAGAAATGTCTACAATACAAACACTGGTTCATGTTTGCACAGCTGAAACGCTGCTGCTGTACTGTAAGTCACTCACAGAGAAATTGACCCCAATAATGTGAGTTTATCTGGAGTTGGAGTTTTGTTGAGGACCAAGGTCTTACTGGATTCTATGGTGAGACTGAGACTGAGCCAGTTGTAAAATCATAAAACCATAAAAGTAGAAAGAGAGTTGTGTGAAGTTCAGAGGGAAAATTAAAGACAACACAGAATCTGAAAAAAGGTGCATGGTTAAGAATAACGTTAATAACATTTTCCCCAAAACTCCTCAAACCGCGTCTTCAGCGAGGCCCAATGTCGTCCTGAAGAATCCAGGTTCAATGTCCAAGAGAAGTGACCGTGGTCCAGGTGTGTTTGTCTTTGTTGTGGAGAACATGGACACACCTTGTCCCATGTCCCGGCTGTAAACAGGAAGAAGAAAACCTGTTCTGTCATTCCAGGAAATAGTCTCGTACCTGGGTTGTTGGAAGACGTTTTCGACGCCTCGGTGGACTACAGGTAATTCTTTCTTTGTTTGATACATTCAGGTTGTCTTTAGTTGCTTCAGTCTGTGTGTATCAACTAATCACTTTGATAACAGTTCAGGTTTTATTAGAGAGTGGTTCTGAATAATCACTAAATGATAAATCTGAGGAGTGTGGCTAGGCTATTTACTTGAAGTTACTTGAAGGTTATTGGGTTGGATTGTACACTCTGAGTGTGGCAACTAGTTCTATTTCATTTATCTGTAACTGTTTTATAAACCATAGTGTGAACCAGAGGTGAAAGGGGACAGAAATACACACTAATATGAAATGTGTGTTTATGTGTGTGAGTGAACGCTGCCCTCTAGTGTTCAGAGGGAGTAACTGCAGCTCCATGTACCACTCACACAGCAATGGGCCAGGCAATTTTAGACAAATATAGGCAATTCTGAGCAACAAGAGACAAAACAGGAAGAACATCAGCATCATAAAAGTCACTTTGCATTAGTTGAGTTTAAAATTGAACCATTCCCTCATATATGGATCTTATTGACTGGAGGTGAGACCTGGACTAAGCCATCAAGGGAAATAATGTAAAAAAAAAAAAAAAATCCCAGGAAGAAGAAGAAAAAGGACAAGAACAAAAAGAATACTGGCAGAAACAATAGACCCCTAATAAGTTGAACATTACATTGAACAATGTTACAAGTGTTTGTCATAAAAACATAAAATGACAACAGTTATAAAACAGTAAAGGAGGCACGGCATCAGCTTCCATAGTTACGCTGACGATACGCAACTGTACATCGCCGCGTCTCCTGATGACACAGGGCCAATCGATGCCCTTTTTAACTGTATTTTAGACATCAAGTCCTGGATGGCAGCAAATTTCCTACAGCTCAACCAGGACAAAACAGAGGTTTTAGTGATTGGTCCTGAAGGCCAGAGAGAGAAACTTTTACCAAAGTTACAGAATCTTAAACCCTCAAATTCAGTAAAAAATCTGGGCGTGATTTTTGACTCTGAGCTCACTTTTATTCCACACATCAAAAACATAACTAAGATAGGTTTTTACCATCTTAAGAACATAGCCAGAGTCCGCCCGTTTCTCTCTCAGGCCAGTACGGAGGTGCTGATGCATGCTTTTATCTCTTGTCGTTTAGATTATTGTAATGCCCTGCTCTCTGGTCTTCCCAAAAAGAGCATGCATAACCTACAATTATTACAAAACTCAGCCGCACGAGTGCTGACGAGGACCAGAGGGCGGGAGCACATTACACCAGTTTTAAAAACACTGCATTGGCTCCCCGTGCGTTTCAGGATTGATTTTAAGGTCCTTTTACTAGTTTTTAAGTGTCTTAATGGTCTTGGGCCCTCTTATCTATCAGCAGTACTTTGACCATATCAGCCCTCGCGGACCCTGAGGTCCTCCGGTGCCGGCCTTTTAACAATACCACAAGTTAGAACCAAAACACACGGGGAGGCGGCTTTCAGTTATTATGGCCCCCGACTGTGGAACAGCCTCCCAGAGAACCTCAGGGCCGCAGAGAATGTTGATGTTTTTAAAAAGAGGCTCAAGACCCATCTTTTTAATCAGGCTTTTAACTGATTTTAAGATGACCTCTATTCTTACATTTTTATTATCCCATTTTATATTAATTTTTAGCTTAGTTCATCCTGTTTTATTTATATAGTTTTATAGTTATTTTATTGTTTCATTTATTTCAATGTTTTATACTTAAGTCATTATTTATGGTCTATTTTGCACATTCTATTGTTTTATTCATTCAGTTTTAGCTTCCATACTTTTACTGTTTTTAGCCCCTCGATTTTCCAGTGTTTCCTCCTGGGGGCCCACAACACCGGGAGCTGATTCTGGTCCACCGACGGGGGTGCTGTCCTGTGGATGGCCCTGGTCCGGGTGGCTAGAGCGCTCTACACCTTGGTGTGGAGCCTCCTGTCTGCCTGGGCCGGGGTACTCTCTGTGTCAGTGCCCATGCAGTCATGGACCGTGATTCCTCTCAGTGTGTGTGGCCCCCAAAGGTAGCTTCTTCCTCACCTCAGATTTCGGTGCCCAGCCATGTCTCCTCAGTGACAGATATATAGCTCTGTAGGCGTGTGTGTGTATGCATGTGGGCATGTGTATGCTTGTGTGTATGTCGGTATGTATGTGTGTGTGTATATGTAACTGTGTCTCTGTATGTATATTTGTGTGGGGTGGGAGGTTTGGGTTTCTCTTGGGTTTGTATTATTTTGTCTTTGTTTTGTTTTTATCCCCTGTAAGGCACTTTGTGTTACTGCAATGTAGGAAAAGTGCCATATAAATAAAGTTGATTTGATTTGATTTGATTAAAGAGCTGCTAAAGTACAAATATTAACAATGTCAAAGTACATTAAAGGTCTTGTAGCTGCTCTGACGTGGTTTATGGTTTAAATGCCTCAGAGTGACAGAAACACCAGAGGACTGATGAGGGACACTGACCTGGTCCAGACGGCAGTGAAGAAGAAGCTTGATGGAGGAAGTTGAGTAAGTGGACTGTTGGTGGTTTTCAACGCTGTTTCTCTGTGTTCCCTCCCTCTTCCTCAGAGATGAGCTTCTGTTTGTTTCTCTCAGCAGTGATCGAACCCCCAGACCTGAGGCTGCCATGTCTGAGGAGCAGGGTGGAGCTGCAGCCGCTCCACAGTCAACCGGCACCACCGTGAGTCTCACTCATGTTTCACTTGACTTTGATTCAAGAACAGGAGGCGACAGCGGGCATTTCATTTCATAGTTATTTATTCCATTCATGGATTAAAAGCATAAATTACAAGATTGCACAGATTACAAGATTACATACATAAAAAATAAATGGAAAGGAGCAGGAAGAAGTAAAATGTATGATAACAGCCCTTTTCTATTGTTATAATTACATTAGCTTAGATACCAAGAATTAACACAATACCACACACTATTTCAGAGAATTAAAGATGAGGAAAAATATAGGCACTTGTTTTTTTGTTTTGTTTTTTAACATCTTAAACTGAGATATGCTTGTACAGCTACCATGCCATAATTACACCTGTAATAGAAAAACACATTTGATTTACAGTGAGCCTGAATTTACCTTTAGGCCTAAAACAACTCCATCTGGTAACATTCTCATAGCGTGGTGAATGTGCAGGTCACAACTTGTCCACCAGAGCGTTGTGGAGTTGTTGGATTGTGTATTTGATGAGTTTGATGAGGGAAACCAAGAAATCCCATGAGCCTCCGTAGCGTAGCTCTGAGCAGCTCACGGCTCTGCTCCGTCATTCTAAAAATAGCTTGCACCGACAATTAAAGGTAGCAAACCTACTGCTATGACTATAGGGGTTATGGTGATGGGACAGTTTTAAAAAAAAAAAAATTTAAGTATATTTTTGGGCTTTTTATGCCTTTTTGGATAGGACAGTTGAGAGTGTGACAGGGAATGGGAGGCAGAGATGGGGGGAATGACATGCAGTATAGGGCCGTCCGACGCGGGATTCGAACCGGGGCCGCCTGCAGCGAGGACTATAGCCTCAACACATGGGGAGGGTGCTCTACCAACTGAGCTAAACACAACCCCCCATGATGGGACAATTTGCCAAAATGTTGAACTATCCCTTTAAGGTTGAAGCTTGAGTGTGTTACTGAACAATAAAAATCCCCTGATCTCTTTAGGGGGTCGTGATGCCGATGTCTGTGAAGGAGCAGCTGCTGGAAAATTTGGAGAATTTGGGAGAGGATGAACTGGATGGCTTCAAGTGGTACCTTGAGGATGCTGAGTTACTGGATGGATACCCAGCCATTAAAAAGTGCCACCTCGAGAAAGCAGATAGACTGGAATTAACCAATTTGATGGTTAACATGTACACTCCTGAAAAAGTGAAGGAGGTGGAGACATTAATTTCGAAAAAAATGAAAAAGGGTGAGTCATAGGAAGAGGAAACATAACGTGCATTGTGCATTTTGCTAAAATGTATGGGATTAAATCACTGACATAAATTGTGCACATGTAAAGAGATCTGCGCACACGCATGAGGTCCACAAATCTGCGTGCGCATATTGTTTTTTCAAGCGCTTTCAAAGCACTGGCAAACATTGTTGCCTGCTGTGCAGGAGACCAGGGTTTGAACCCCACCTGGGGCAGTCCTTACTGAGAAAACACAACGCAGAGGGCCAGATTGACATCGGCTACAAAAACAACATGCTCATGTGCACAAGAGTCGCGAGTGCCCTGATTTCCAGAAATCCCTCAATAGACCATTTCCATCGGACTCTGGACTCCTCGTTCCCGGTCATCACCATTCACCTGCAATCTCCCCTCGTGTCTCCTCATCCCTTTTTTTCTCCTCAGGTGTGTCCCTGGCACACCTCCTGCTCCGCCAATTACCATGGTCCCCTGGAAGTCCTGTCCTGCGACTGACCAATCAGCTGCCAGTCTCAATCTTTGGGATCATACATACAAGCTATAAACACAAGAGTACACGCTAATCTTCGATAATCATGACTAATTACCAAAATATGCACAAAGAAATTGGGGGCAACCGCCATCCCGCCATTCCACCATTCCACCATTCCACCAGTCTGACATGTAAGGGAAGCTTCTAATTGTCTAAATGGCAACCCTTAATCGGGGTTTCTATCAATCATCCCATAACAATTCCGAACTATACATTATCCCCTTAAACACGGCATAAAAAGATTAATTTGAAACATAATGTTGATCAAAAAATAATTTTCAATCGATTTTTAATTGCATCATTTAGCAATCTGAAGACTGGAATCAGCTGTTCTTGAAAGATCCTCCCGGAGTCACTTGAAGCCTTTGATAACAATCAGTGGATCGATTGATTAGACACGTGTTACGATGTGTGTGTTTGTGTAGACTATCTGTCATAAACAAGAGATTACTACTTTACCGTTTAGCCTATGGGTGCGTTTGTGTCCGGAAACGCGGATGCCACCGAGACGAGAGGAGAGCTGAGACCGGGTCAGAGGCTCTGATCACCAGGAGATGTGGGTTCAATCCCCTCCTTGTAACAAGTTACAAACTATTTATCTAACATCACTATTAGTCCGAGGCTGTTTAATGACGATAAAAAAACGAAACATAAGGTAAAGTTTCTCTTTACTGTAAGCTGGTAATGTTTGGTTTCACTGCTCTTCCAGTCCGCCGTTGCTACGGAGTCCCTAGCAACGGTGATTATTGTCCGCTCAGCGGTGTCTATCGAAAAATAATCACCGCAGAATTTTGGTGATTGACCAATCAGGATCGAGTATTCAAGTGAGCCGTGTTCTAATGGCTTCTAATTGTCTAAATGGCAACACTTAATTTTCTATCAATCATCCCATCATTCCGACAATTCCTTAAATAGCAGATTTTTTTTCCCAAAAATGATTTTGCACTGGTTGGGCTTAGGCAATGAAGAAGGAATCAGCATATCTTGAAGAAGGGAGTCACCTGTTGAGTAACTTACATTTCCTTATGTGACAGTTGAGGTTCCTGTCACTATGCCTCCAATTGATCATACGCCCTGGCTACTTTGGCCAAGGGGATGTCCCTTTGGGTGACTGGCAAGCACGGATGACTCTTACCCGCGAGGTGTGGGTTCAATCCTCACCCGGGCCCTCTTCACCTTGCCACACTTATATTGAAAGCCTTGTCGGAATGGTGCAACGTTTGCATGTTGGCATGGTGATATGTCTAAATGGTGGGATGTCGGAATGACAGCATGTAACCGTCGAAATAACCAATTATATTGGAAGATACACTGGTGATTGGGATGCCCCCAGGCCCACTCACTTACTAGCTTGTGTTTGTTATTTGCGGGCGCGCAGGTCTCATGACATGTGCGTGGTTTATGTCCCATGAAAACAACAGTACAATATTTGTAAAGATCTGAGAAGGACATAAAACTCAAGCTGTATCTGTTTCACCTTACCTTTTGTAAAATATGTGGCTTTGTCAATATCTATTTCAAGACTTTTAACTTTAGAGGACAATTTAAAATTCACTTTTCTTCAACAGAAAAACAGCAACAAGTTGGACCTAAAGACTCATCCACCAGTGCAGCTTCTGTCGAAGGTAGAGTTCAGTGAGTTGTCAGTAAGACACAAACTTGTAAGAAAAGTTTAAACCACAGTCTGACAGTCTGAAAAATAAAGCATCAACAGAACCTGAAGCTGCAGTTCCATGTTAAAATGTGCAACTTTACAGCAGATATAAACATGTTTACTGCCTGGTACAAAAAGAATGATTAGTATTGTTCGTTAAAATTGCTTTCTTGTCTTAGCGTGGTAGTAGTATTATTAAAGGAAATGCTACCTTATGGTGTCACATGGCACAAATCAGTATCTTCTACTGTACCCCGAGATGAAGGATTTATCAGATGGAACTACTGACCTGCCTCTTTCTGTATCTTCTTTACTTAGAGTCTCTTGAAAAATGGCAGCCTAAAGTCAAATCTAATCTAAAGAAGAAGTATGAATGTGTGTTTGAAGGCATCGCTAAACCAGGAAACCAAACTCCTCTGAACCAGATCTACACAGAGCTCTACATCACAGAGGGAGGGGCTGGAGGGGTCAATGATGAACATGAGGTCAGACGGATTGAAACAGCGTCCAGGAAACAAGATAGATCAAAAACAATACGATGTGAAGAGATCTTCAAAGCCCCACCTGGAAGAGACCGACCAATCAGAAGAGTGATGACAATGGGAGTGGCTGGCATTGGGAAAACAGTCTTAACACAGAAGTTCACTCTGGACTGGGCTGAAGACAAAGCCAACCCGGACATACACTTCACATTTCCCTTCACCTTCAGAGAGCTGAATGTGCTGAAAGAGAGAAAGTTCAGCTTGGTGGAACTTGTTCATCACTTCTTCTCTGAAACCAAAGAAGCAGGAATCTGCAGGTTTGATCAGTTCCAGGTCGTCTTCATCTTTGACGGTCTGGACGAGTGTCGACTTCCTCTGGACTTCCACAACACTGAGACCCTGACTGATGTGACAGAGTCCACCTCAGTCAACGTGCTGCTGACCAACCTCATCAGGGGGAACCTGCTTCCCTCTGCTCGCCTCTGGATAACCACACGACCTGCAGCAGCCAATCAGATCCCTCCTCAGTGTGACGACAGGGTGACAGAGGTCAGAGGGTTCACTGACCCACAGAAGAAGGAGTACTTCAGGAAGAGGTTCAGAGATGAGGAGCAGGCCACAGAGATCATCTCCCACATCGAGACTTCACGAAGCCTCCACATCATGTGCCACATCCCAGTCTTCTGCTGGATCACTGCTACAGTTCTGGAGGAGCTGTTGAAGACCAAAGAGGGAGGAGAGCTGCCCAAGACCCTGACTGAGATGTACATCCACTTCCTGGTGGTTCAACTAAAACTGAACAAGGTCAAGTATGATGGAGGAGCTGAGACAGATCCACACTGGAGTCCAGAGAGCAAGAAGATGATTGAGTCTCTGGGAAAACTGGCTTTTGAGCAGCTGCAGAAAGGAAACCTGATCTTCTATGAATCAGACCTGACAGAGTGTGGCATCGATATCACAGCAGCCTCAGAGTACTCAGGAGTGTTAACACTGATCTTTATAAGGGTGAGAGGCCTGTACCAGGACAAGGTGTTCTGCTTCGTCCATCTGAGTGTTCAGGAGTTTCTGGCTGCTCTTCATGTCCATCTGACCTTCATCAACTCTGGACTCATCCTGCTGACAGAAGAGCAACCAACCTCCTGTTGGCCTAAGTGGTTCATGAGAAAACCTAGGCCAAGTCATCTTTACCAGAGCGCTGTGAACAAGGCCTTACGGAGTCCAAATGGACACCTGGACTTGTTCCTTCGCTTCCTCCTGGGTCTTTCACTACCAACCAATCAGAATCTCCTACATGGCCCGATGGAAGAGACAAAAACTGTCTTAAAACCCAATCAGAAATCAGTCCAGTACATCAAGAAGAAGATCAGTGAGACTCCTTCTGCAGAGAAAAGCATCAACCTGTTCCACTGTCTGAATGAACTGGGTGATCGTTCTCTAGTGGAGGAGATCCAACAGTCCCTGAGATCAGGACGTCTCTCCACAGATAAACTGTCTCCTGCTCAATGGTCGGCTCTGGTCTTCATCTTACTGTCATCAGAAGAAGATCTGGATGAGTTTGACCTGAAGAAATACTCTGCTTCAGAGGAGGCTCTTCTGAGGCTGCTGCCAGTGGTCAAAGCCTCCAACAAAGCCCTGTAAGTATAGAGATAGGTGAGTTTATTTATCATTATTTGAAGACACTGATATCTCTCCTTCCTTAATTATTATGTCTTCACTGTCATCTCTTCAGACTGAGCAGCTGTAACCTCTCAGAGAGAAGCTGTGAAGCTCTGTCCTCAGTCCTCGGTGCTCAGTCCTCTAGTCTGACAGAACTGGACCTGAGTAACAACAACCTGCAGGACTCAGGAGTGAAGCTGCTCTCTGCTGGACTGGAGAGTCCACACTGTAAACTGGAGACTCTCAGGTCAGGATGAATCAACAATTCTAAAAATGCACCAGCACAAAAACAAATAGGTTAGGTTTTTGTTGAACAAATACCATGAAAATTTGGGGAGAATCTAATATACGTGTCATTTTGTATACTTGCAGGTTGTCAGGCTGCATGATCACACAGGAAGGCTGTTCTTCTCTGGACTCAGCTCTGAGCTCCAACCCCTCCCACCTCAGAGAGCTGGACCTGAGGTACAACCATCCAGGAGACTCAGGAGTGGAGATGCTGTCTGCTGGACTGGATGATCCAGACTGGAGACTGGAGACTCTCAGGTATGAAAACACTAAACACAAATATCTCACATCAACCATACTGTTTATAAAAAATAATCTCACAGTTGGTGCAGCAGGTTCATTTGACCCATGTACTAATGCTCAGTGACATCAAGTGTTTGATTGCCATGTAAAAGTAATAGTTTTTCTTGTTCCTTTTTATGACAAAACGGAGTGCCTAAATGTTGAGAGAGTACTAATTTTAACCCAAATCAGGTCATAGTCAACCTAAGCCAGTAGTCACTGTAATTATAATTTCCATGGAGTAGGAGGTCCAGTAAACCTACCAAAATTCAGGACAGCCTCATGACACCCCATCCTGACATACAGCGATGTGACAGCGACACGAGCGAGTGAGGAAAAGTGATTAGAATGTTTACTTTTCAATCAGCCTGTCCTGACGTGCCGTCGCTCAACTCTGAAAAAATCACTAGCTCTGTGTCTATCTGGACGACAATTTGCGGCGGTGTCCCGCCCCAAAATAGCGCCGCCAGTTCATGTATGCTCCTCGATAATTTGATTGGTATGGATTCTGAACCAATAGAATATACTCGCGACAAAATTGTCATGCTGCATATCAGGACACCTTCACTCGAGTTTTTGTCGCCGTTTCGCTCGCCCGCTGCATGTCAAGACGCGGTGTGAGTTGTATCAGAAAGCTGAAAAAGATGACCACCTATGCTGTCGTTCTGGTTGGAGTTGGCTGGAAAAATAAAACATCTGACATGATGTTAGCTGTTCTGACGCCTTCTTCTTCTTTTCAGGTTGGAGCCTCAGGGAGACCAATTTTTGAGACCAGGTCTGAAGAAGTGTAAGTGTGTATTTAATTTGATTTATGAAGATAAAGCAGCACATTTAACCATCTTCAAAAGATCACATGACTCATTCAGACTGCTGATGTCAACAGTTGTCATCAAACTGTCAATATATGATGATTTGATCAATTTAATGACTGAACTTGTATCTTGTTCTTACTATCAGATTCTTTGCATCTCCAACCTGATATGGGTACCATCGGTACAAAGCTCAGGCTGTCTGATGGTAAGGTGACTCATGTCAAAGTGGACCAGTCCTATCCTGAAGCTCCAGACAGGTTTGACCGTTTTCAGCTGCTGTGTGAGAACAAGCTGACTGGTCGCTGCTACTGGGAGGTCCAGTGTGAAGGCTGGGTCGACGTAACCGTCAGCTACAGAAGACCAAAGAGCGACAATGCCAATGACAGATTTGGAGAGAACGACCACTCTTGGAGTCTGAGGTTCTCTGATGGTGTTTACTCCGTCTGTCACGACACAATTGAGACACATGTCCCGTCCTCCACTGTGTCCAAGAAAGTAGCAGTGTATGTGGACTATCCTGCTGGGACTTTGTCCTTCTACAGAGTCTCCTCTAAGTCACTGATCCACCTCGACACCTTCAACACTGACTTCACTGAACCTCTGTATCCTGGGTTTGGACTCTGGTCAGTTGGTTCTTCAGTGGTTCTATAGTTGGGAGTACAAATATCATAGCATTCATGTCATACTAATAAACACTCAAACTCACAAAATGACTCGGAGTGCAGATGTTTAATCTCAGTGGTTTTTATTTCAAATGATTCTACCACGGCTACACTGGACTCTGCTACTTCCCTGTTGGTGACAGATCGGAGGCGGTCACCAGGTATGAGTTTCTATCTGAAAGCTGAGGCGGAGGCTATTTTCAAGTAAGAGGCTCAGATTTACGTACAGTCTTTCCCACAACATGAAGGCAACATCACATTCAGACTGTGCACATTTTCTCCCTGTCAGACGGGGACGTTAGATTTGCATTGTTTGTTCCCTTCCTGGTTTTTGTTTTAAGTGCTACAACGTACAGTACAAAGCGTTCTCCGGTTTCACCACTGACGGAGAACCAATGCACAGAGAACCCTCAGATTCTGTAGTAGTAGTAGTAGTAGAGCTGGTTAGTCGCTCTGTGGATACACAGTCAAAGTTTACTGGGAAAATAATTACAAATATACAAAAAAAAACAAATCAAAAGAAAATCACCAACTGCTGTTTTCCTCTGATACAACTGAATGCATAGGAAACACAAAGCGGTTCATTCAGAAGGCATCGAGTGGTGGAGCAGGTACAGGTTTGAGTTGATCTACCAGGAAACAGCAGTGAATGAGCTTCTTGTCGACAACAGCCACGAACAGAATCAAACCAACAATTAATGTCAAGTACTAATGACTTTGTTTTTGGAACTCATTAGGCTGATGTTTGTAATGCTTGAATCTGTTGACATTTCAATAAATCAATCTTCATTTATGTTTATTGTCAGTTGCCAATTTATTTTCTGTCCATTGACTCACTGTAAAATGTGAAATGAATAAAAACTTTCTCTCCAATTAAATCATAAACCTTCAGTATGCACCACCGGTTTGGAGCTGAGGTCAGGTAACACTGAGAAACGCACCGACACATCGTTGGTTCGACTCTGCACATGAAGTCTGTTCATGATAGAAAAGAAAAACAGAAAACCATCCGACTGATTCTTTAGGTTTGAACAGGAGACACAGTTTGAATCGAATGACTTGCTTTGTTGGCGCTTGAAGTGCATTTGAACGTCCTAGTGGAGTCGTCCTGGTTTATGCTCCGTTCAACAGCAACATAAACACATAAACCACTGTTATATAAAAAAAAATTCTAGGCCTTAAAAATATGAATAAAATAATACATTTTAGTTGTTGAAATCTAATAAAGATGGAGACAGTGTGGACCAAATAAAAACAGACTGTACACAAACCGAGTCTAGTCAACACTGTACCTGCACACGTCCACCTGGACAGGTATCAGTTTATACAGCAGAGAAAAAAATAATCAAAACACATTCTGGTCTGTCAGCTGAAGATGTGGAAAAACATTTTTACTGAGTTTTTCAGTTTGTGTTTGAGCCACCAGAAAAACTTTGCTGAGCATCGGATGTCGTCACCGACGCTCCGGTATTATTGCAACAGTATTCACATCAGCCAGCAGGGGGAGTAAGAGAGCGTGCTGCTTCAGAAGGTCAGAGGTCACGGCCCGGGCGCCACATTTGTTCCCTCAGGGAGGAGGAAGTTGTCACAGCAACCTGATTGTTCATCACATTTCATGACTCATTACCTCTGCTGCAAACTGTGCAACGTACGACATCAAACCTGAAGGTGAGTGGATCTACTGCTAACGCCAGGAACCAGAACAACTACACACTGTTTCACTGTAAAACACGTCCAGCTAGAGAATAACTCACTTACCCATCAAGTAAAACAACACACGACACAACGCTAACTCTGTTCAACAACCTGCCACACAAACCAGACTGTGCACACCCACAACAGAAAGCTAATGTACCAACAAGATGCAAACTGTAGCTAATACTAGCTCCAATAAGTGACTCCTGTTCTGTGTTTTTCCACCACATAAAGCTAATGTACCAACAGGACGCTATAGTTGTAGCTAATATTAGCTAAAGATTAATATTATTTATTTACGTACTTTGTGATTAAGAGCTAACATCCGTGTAATATTAATACGCTAGGCGAGCAACACTGTGAACATCCACCACAAAAAGCTACTGCACCAACAAGACGTTAGCTGTTGCTAATGTTAGCTTGAGATAAACCGTATTTACTCTGTACTTTTGCGCTGATGAGTTATCGACAATGCTAGCTAGCTAACATTTGTCTGCTGTCTCTTCAGTCCGCCATTGTCAACTTTCTGTGTTGTCGTTTGTGCAGAAAGATGGAAGAATCAAAGTTCATTTTTGGTTGAATTTGAGAAACGTTTGATTAATGGTGCAAATTCACATTTTGCATATAGTTTTTCTTCGCTAACATTTATAGAGTTATATAATGATAAGTAACCACTCTCTTATGTAGGGTGACCAAGACAAGTTAGAAAAGTTAATTAGGCTACTCTGACCAATATAACACATGCATAAAGCACATGAACGCACCAAATTTGGAAGAACGATTTCCCCGTTGGACCATCAGATGAGCATTTGAATGCAGCATTAGCACTGACTTTATTTTCATAGGTTTGCTAGCCTAAACTGTCTCACTTTCCGCTTTTCCTTTCATTTGAATATGAGCCATGTATTTCCCATATTCTCACTCGGACAGCCTTCATCATCTTAACCTTCACGATTTTACCGAAGTTAAACACCTATCACCTTGTGAGTGCAACAAAAACCACAAGTGACAGGAAACTGTTTATATTTCGTCCTTGACCACGTCATTTTCAGCTTTCAAATCGTATCCTCTGTGAACTCAAGTGTTTGGTCCTGATGTTGTCATGGAAAACTGGCTAAAACCAGCTGTGACACAAATCATCCAAATACTTAACCATCTGTCACCAAACTACCCCCCTGACCTAAACATCACAAAATAAGTCGCAGACCATTGAGACAGGAAATGGGAAGTTCTGGTTTCATGTCGCCCCTCGCCTCAGGAGACGTCAGCAAGCTGGGAGGTTGAGGTGAATACGATGAATATTGATCATTTCTGACTTTCTCTGGATCTACAACCAGATGTACTACTTTCCTATTCTGAGCTGCACAGGTAGAGCAGAGGTAATGATTCACCTGCACTCCAGAAACCAGATCACGGTCAGCGATCAGGTTAAGGCAAGAGACTGGTTAATGCGTTGACATGCACTGCAACATTATAATAACTCTATAGCTCCAGATAACATGCAGTCTGATCAGTCAGCTTTGCTCACTTCCAGGTTCCTCCAACAGAAACCAACGAATCCCTTTGACCTGATAGAGTTTACACTTCGATGATGGTCACGGCTCCAAGTTTCCAATGTTTTGGGGGAATCAGATTTCTTAAGTGCACGTAAAGGCAGCGTTAACCGACCGTGAAGCAACGCCGAGAGAGACGAACGGTCCCCGACCTGCTGGACGTCTGCGCCGCCGCTTCCTTCGATATTTGGTTTGACTGGCATCAACATTTAGTGATAACATTAAACAGTTACTGTGTGGAGTATACTAAGGTGAAGCTTCTCTGAGTCTTACAGCAGTTATCCTGGAGTAGCGCTCGACCCCAGACGGCTGCCGCCACTCGACGGGGCGTCGTCCCCCGAAGAGGAGCAGAGCTCTCCTCTTCGTCGGGGTTTCAGGATAACCTGGTTAACAAGTGGCGATGGGGAGGGGTGGGGGGTCGTTTACAGCCTGAGCTCATTGGCCACTTTGGAGGCGATGTTCTTGAAGGCGATGGACGTGCCCGAGATCCTTTTGAAGCGCACGCCGTTGAGCGAGAGTCGGGGCAGTTTACACACCTCCATCTCCCATTGGACCAGGCTGTCCTGCCGGGCGTCGCCGTGCACACAGAACAGCATGTAGCGCTCACGCTGCTCATAGTCACAGTTGTTGGCGTCCAGAACCCTCCGGATCTCCTTCATCATGTCCCCGGGCTCCATGGAGGACGTGGTCTTCATGCTCCAGGTGAACCGCAGGGAGCGCGGCTTCGAGGCCTCCCGTCCGTCCTCTTTGGGTTCACCTGACAGACTCCTGGAGGGGGGAGACCAACAAACAGCAGTCAGACTGGAGCACATGGAGGAGGCTGGAGGTCGTCTGCTGCTCCACATCGGAGGTTTCTGACAAACACTGGAGAACTGGTCCCTGTAGCGCCTGTTTGTTCACAGTAACACGGACACTGGAGCTGCGTCCTGATTCAGGCGCCACGTCACAGAGACTGTCCCAATTCAAAGGCTCCTTCAGATGTGTCCGACTTTTCTTTAGCAACAAACACTGCAAGAACTCTACATCTTTCCAAGAATACTTGTCTTATTTCTAGTCAAAACAAACGCCATTAAACCTAAAATAAGTACTATATTTATACATATACATATACATACATAGTTATACATACACATCTATTTTCACTTGAAATAAAAAATCTGCCAATGGAGGAAGTTTTTTCTTATAACAAGCACAAAAAACCTGCTCCATTGGCAGATTTTTCTACTGATTTCAAGTGAAAATTAGTTTGAAACAAGTGAAAATGATCTAAAAACAAGTTAATTTTTAGGTGATGAGTCTGATTTTAAGTGGAAAGAGTTTAGTTTTGACTAGAAATGAGACAAATATTCTTGGAAAGATTTGGAGTTTTTGGGATATTTAGGTATTTAGGATCTTCAACAGGAGGATCCCTGAAGATCCTAAATATCCCAAGATCCATTGATGTAGTGAAAATAATCTGGCAGCAATCAACAGAGAACCTGTAGATCACACTGGTAAGGTGTGTAAATGTTGGGTTTCAGGTCAGTTGAACAGCTAATGGTCCAACAGTTAAAACCCAGAACCTTAAAACCTCAAGTCTTTAGCTGATCTGGTTTTGCAGTTCCTGTCGTCGAGCAATCTTGACAACAAATAACTTTTTCCACTAAACCTGGAGGTTCTAGGGACCTGGATTTTAACGGTTCTACCTGTCGACTGTTCTCCGTCAGTGTTGTTTGCTTTCATTACAAGCATGCAAAGGATCTTGGGATATGTAGGGCAATGAAGGATGCACCTGTTAAAGACTTGGTGACCAGGAGGAGCAGGATCCATGTGAAGGAGCCTTCAAGGTGGTCCTACAATATCAACCCAACAACCCGTCTGGACTGACCTTCGTACGAACTTGGAGGTGATCTTCCCGATGAGGGAGGTGGAGGTGCCGCGCTGAGCCGAGGCGGCGGCGTGCTGCGACAGGCTGGGCGAGGCCGGCGGCCCGTTGTACGTGGCCGGCCGGCGGTCCCGGAGCTGAGCCCCGTGGAAGGTGGAGCGGCTGGAGGAGCCACGCGGGAAGCGGGTCCGGTCCGGCGTGGCGCTGCTGCTGCTGCTGGTGACGCTGAAGGCTGACGGCGAGGAGGGAGGCTGGTGGGGGGAGCTGGGGGAGGGGAGAGGAGGAAGGAGGATTATTTATAGAAGTGCAACAATTTATCGATTAATCAAACATTAATCGTCAACTATTTTGATAATTTAATACTCTGAATAGTTTTTAGGAAACAGCTTCTTCAATGTGAATATTTCTGGTTTCTTTGTTCCTTTATGACGATAATCAGAATCTGTCTTTGTTTTTTGTTTGCCAGATATTTCAAAAAAAATTTTGCCTGACTTTTTTTTTTTCTTGTGCCGGATTTTTTTTTTTCTTATGCCAGATTTTTTTTTTTTTTGTGCCGGATTTTTTTTTTTTTGTACCTTACTTTTTTTTTTCTTGTGCCGGATTTCTATTTGTTTTACCTGACTTTTTTTTTTTTCTTGTGATGAATTTTTTTTTTTTTTTCCTGACTTTTTTTTTCTTGTGCCAGATTTCTTTTTTTTTTACTTGTGCCGGATTTTTTCTTTTTTTTTTTTCTTGTGATGAATTTTTTTTTTTTTTTTTACCTGAATTTTTTTTTTTTTTCTTGTGCCGGATTTTTTTTTTTTTTTTACCTGACTTTTTTTTTTCTTGTGCCGGATTTTTTTTTTTTTCTTGTGCCAGATTTTTTTTTTTTTTTACCCGATTTTTTTTTTTCTTGCGCTGGATTTTTATTTTTTTGGGGCTGTTTTTCTTTTTTTTTTGGCTGGCCCTAATACTCCTTCGTACCATTCAAGCAACACATTATATTGCTCACATTAATCTCCAATGTACTATTTTCTCTCTTGTTTGCGTTGAAAGGGGTGAAAGTTAACGGTATTCTTTAAAAATTATAAATTCTATAAAGCTCTAAAGATCTTGCTGCTCTATTCGTGCAGCCGACATAACGCAGTAGAACACCGTCACGGCTCCAATGCCGTAGAGCGATAACCCCTCCATAGTGACGTACAACGATGCTGCTGCTAGGAGACGAGTCGTGTTTAGTGATCACCTCTGATACTCGGCGTTGTCGTCGATGGGGGGCAGGCTGGACTTCATGGGATGTCCCGACGCCGACATGGACTTGACGTGGCGTGGTCGCGTGGAGGAGACGGCGGCCCCTGGTGACGGGGAGGGGGACGCTGCAGGTACTTCAGGTAGACTGAGACAGAGACGGACAGACAGGTTATTGGTCTGTTGAACCAGAATGTGACCAATCACACGTCCTCTCCTCACCTGTTGTCCTTCCCGTTGGGCAGAGCGACCGAGTGGCGGTCGGCGCTCGTCCTCTCATAAACATACGTGTTCCTCCGAGTCATGCTCTGTGACACAAAGACAAGTCAAAGAGCGGCCAATTCTAGTTCAGTTCTAAAACCCACCTCAGTGTAGTTTCCCAGCTTTAAAGGGACAGTTCCACATTTAGTCAGATCCTCCTCTCACCATAATAATCCCTATAGTCACAGCAGTAGGTTCATCATCCCCTTTTAATTATCGGTGCATGTTGTTTTGAGATCAGCGGGGCAGAGACGTGAGCTGCTCATCAAATACACAATCCAACAACTCCACAACGCTCTGGTGGACAAGTTGTGACCTGCACAATCACCACGCTATGAGATAATAACGTATAAACATGTAACATTACGACACATGAAGCAAATACTCTGAACTACTTTCTCTTCTGAAATCCCTCCGCCCAGCAGCCACACGTGTCTGGAATGTAGTTCCGGCTCTAAAACAACTCTGTGTGGTAACGTTGTGTTATTATCTCATAGCGTGGTGAATGTGCAGGTCACAACTTGTCCACCAGAGCGTTGTGGAGTTGTTGGATTGTGTATTTGATGAGTTCAGCTCACGTCTCTGCCCCACCGATCTCAAAACAACATGCACCGATAATTAAAGGTGATGAACCTGTTGCTATGACTATAGAGGTTATGGCAATAGACAAATTTTCCAAAATGTTGAACTGTCCCTTTAATAGAAACATCTACCTTTACTGTGAAGGAGCTGTATGTATATATTATATCTCACCCCTGAGGACGTAGCTGACTTCCTGCGGTCTGGAGCTCCCACCGGGGAGGCGGGACTTTCCCTCCTGTCGCTCTCCACGCTGTTGGCATGGGAACGCTTGGTGTAGGAGACGGGCGGGGGGATGGACGGCGCCACTGAGACACAAAAAAAAACAACAATGAAGAGAGTCCAGTGATGGATCCTGAACTCCGGTTGGGGGTTAGGTTCGACGGTTCATTCGCTCACTCACCGTGGTCGCTGAAACGCCGCTGCTTCTGATTGGTCGGAGCGTTGCGAGAGTGGGCGGGCGACTGGCTGGAGCCGTTGATGTCGCTGCAGGGTCGTGACCTTTGAACCAGGTTCCCGCTGGACAGCGTCTCGGTGCCTTCAAACTGTGGACAGAGTCGCAACGGAGGACGTGACGATTACTGGTTTTCACAGTTTATCGCGGTTTGAAATCCATCGTAAAGGTTCCTGAACACCGCAACTCGCACGCAACGACCGCGCCTGTAACTCTGTAACTTAGAGATTTTTTGTAGATGAAAAATAAAGACTTGAATATTTCAAACATTTCTCCTGGAGGATTACGTCAATAGATACTTCAAATATTTGGACTGTCTTTGATTTTACACATTCATAGGTTTGTGAAATTAAGTAACGCATAATAACCGTGATACCGCAATCGTTTCTCCGATAATAATTGTACCAGGAAAATCCATAATTGTACAGAAGACTACAACATTTTATAATATAATATTTGTATTTTCATTTCTATGTATGTTTTAAGTCACTCTGTAGCACCTTTTTAAACCACCGGTATCAGTCTTGGCATTTGTTTTAGACGTATTTTAAAGGTTTCTCTATTTATTCTGTGTATTTTTTGCTATTTCTTATTTTTGTCATGTTGTTTGGACTGGCACTGACAATTTCCTTTGGGATCTATAAAATTTACTCAGTTCAATTCAATACCAAACAGAGGGAGCAGAAATGCTGAAAAAGTCTGTAAAGTAACTTTACACATGAACTGCAGAAGCTGAGACATATGTTTTGGTGTCTAATTAATAGATACTGAATTACATTATTTATCTATTTGTGCAGTAAGACTTAGTTATTATTTTAGTGGACTAGAACAGAGGCATTATTTCTATCATTACTTCTTTTCAGAGATTTTAAAATTATTTTTTTTAGCTACCGATGAGATTTAAGCTGATGATCAATGTCTCTCTGACTTTGTGTCTTTGGTTATAGAGCTATTATTTTGTTATATAACTGAATTTTCTACTCATACATAGAAGTCAAACTTTAAATATATTAAAATTAAAGTATCAGCGTGAGATGGACAGAGACGTAGCTGATATTATATTCTATCTTCACCTCGGCCGGCCTCTTCCCCAGCAGCAGGTACGTGGCCATCACGTCGTTGTACTTCTGTCCGTCCAGCGCCTTCACCACCTCGTCCTGAGGGAAGCCCATCATCCCCATCAGCTCTGATTGGTCAGAAAACACACTCGGCTTTAACTTAGAAACCAGACTGAATCATGGGAAACGGGACGAAGGTCGGTGGGTTTGCTGCTCTGACCGATGCGTTGGAGGTCGCTGAAGTCCTGCTCCAGTTCGCTGAACGGCTTCAGCTCCTCGTTGTCGTAGCCGGCGTTCATCCAGCGATCCTTCATGACTTGCTGAGAAACAGAAAGAAAGAAAGAAAGAAAGAAAGAAAATGAATCAGACTGGAAAAACTTGAAGCTCACATACAGTCTGCTTTCTGTCAATTAGGCTTTTATTGTGAAGCAGAAACAGGAAGTGATGCTGCGTTCAAGACAACTTGGAAGTAACAGACAAGTCAGAACTCCCACTCGGAAATTTCCGGCTTCCGACATCGTAGTGTTTCACGGAACAGGTGAACTCAGAGGAGAAGGAGAGTATCCATCAGCATCAGGGTAAATTTCATTTTGTGGTGAACTATTCCTTTAATGGTACAGTGTGTGTGTGTCACCTGCAGGCTGCCTCGTTTCCCCGGGTTCAGCACCAGCAGCTTCTTCAGCAGGTTTTCACAGTCGGTCGACATGTAGAAGGGAATGCGGTACTTTCCCCTGAGAACGCGCTCCCTCAGCTCCTGCACACACACACACACACACACACACACACACACACACACACACACACACACACACACACACACACACACACACACACACACACACACACACACACACACACACACAGGACAGTGTGTTTGAATGAATGAATGAATTTATTTTGAATATGTCTAAAATGAAAGAAAAATAATCCATCCATCCTGACAACAGACGCTGCTCTACCTTGAGGTTCTGTCCGTCAAACGGCAGCGAGCCGCTGACCAGCGTGTAGAGGATCACGCCCAGACTCCAGACGTCCACCTCCGGCCCGTCGTACTTCTTCCCCTGGAAAACAACAGAGGGTTAAAGCTGCTGCTGCCAAATACTGAGCCTAGTGCTGCTAAATACTGAACCTAGTGCTGCTAAATACTGAGTCCTAGTGCTGCTAAATACTGAGCCTAGTGCTGCTAAATACTGAACCTAGTGCTGCTAAATACTGAACCTAGTGCTGCTAAATACTGAACCTAGTGCTGCTAAATACTGAACCTAGTGCTGCTAAATACTGAGCCTAGTGCTGCTAAATACTGAGCCTAGTGCTGCTAAATACTGAGCCTAGTGCTGCTAAATACTGAACCTAGTGCTGCTAAATACTGAACCTAGTGCTGCTAAATACTGAGCCTAGTGCTGCTAAATACTGAGCCTAGTGCTGTAAATACTGAACCTAGTGCTGCCAAATACTGAGCCTAGTGCTGCTAAATACTGAGCCTAGTGCTGCTAAATACTGAGTCCTAGTGCTGCTAAATACTGAACCTAGTGCTGCTAAATACTGAGCCTAGTGCTGCTAAATACTGAACCTAGTGCTGCCAAATACTGAGCCTAGTGCTGCCAAATACTGAGCCTGAATGAGGCTAAATACTGAACCTAGTGCTGCCAAATACTGAGCCTAGTGCTGCTAAATACTGAGCCTGAATGAGGCTAAATACTGAACCTAGTGCTGCCAAATACTGAGCCTAGTGCTGCTAAATACTGAGCCTGAATGAGGCTAAATACTGAACCTAGTGCTGCCAAATACTGAGCCTAGTGCTGCCAAATACTGAGCCTAGTGCTGCCAAATACTGAGCCTGAATGAGGCTAAATACTGAACCTAGTGCTGCCAAATACTGAGCCTAGTGCTGCTAAATACTGAGCCTGAATGAGGCTAAATACTGAACCTAGTGCTGCCAAATACTGAGCCTAGTGCTGCCAAATACTGAGCCTAGTGCTGCCAAATACTGAGCCTAGTGCTGCTAAATACGGAACCTAGTGCTGCTAAATACTGAGCCTAGTGCTGCTAAATACTGAGCCTAGTGCTGCCAAATACTGAGCCTAGTGCTGCCAAATACTGAGCCTAGTGCTGCTAAATACTGAGCCTAGTGCTGCCAAATACTGAGCCTAGTGCTGCCAAATACTGAGCCTGAGTGAGGCTAAATACTGAACCTAGTGCTGCCAAATACTGAGCCTAGTGCTGCTAAATACTGAGCCTAGTGCTGCTAAATACTGAGCCTAGTGCTGCTAAATACTGAACCTAGTGCTGCTAAATACTGAGCCTAGTGCTGCTAAATACTGAGCCTAGTGCTGCTAAATACTGAACCTAGTGCTGCTAAATACTGAGCCTAGTGCTGCTAAATACTGAGCCTGAATGAGGCTAAATACTGAGCCCTAGTGCAGGACGACACGGTGCCATTACCCAGAAGCCCACTGTGTTCTCACGCCACCAGTGAATCTGTTATGCCTGTGTGGTGGGCGGAGCCAAGCGCTCACCTGGAAGAGCTCAGGAGCGGCGTACGGCGGCGAGCCGCAGAACGTGTCCAGCTTGCTGCCCATGGTGAACTCGTTGCTGAAGCCGAAGTCGGCGATTTTAATGTTCATGTCAGCGTCGAGGAGCAGGTTCTCCGCCTGAGAGACAGGAAGCCAGACGGTGGACAAACACGGAGACAGAGACGTCCAGGAGACATGTAGTCCATGTGAGTGTGTGTGTGTGTGTGTGCGTGTGAGTGTGTGTGTGTATTTGTACCTTGAGATCTCTGTGTACGATCCTCTTCTGGTGACAATACTCCACCGCCGACACGATCTGACACAAGAAGAAGAAGAAGAAGAAGAAGAAGAAGAAGAAGAAGAAGAAGAAGAAGAAGAGGTCACCACCACCAGCAGCAGCAGCATCGGTGTAGTTCCTGTTTTGTCCTGCAGGGGGCAGCAGAGGACAGCCTGCAGCAGACCAGTGGTTCTGTGTACGGTGGCCGTCAGAGGACAAACCTAATGGACCGCTAATGAAACTGATGCATTTTATTAGCACTGGCTAATTGATCCTGAGGGTGAGGAGTGGGGGGGAGTGGGGGGGAGTGGGGGTTTGTGGTCTGGTCGTCTACATGGAGGCTGAGACAACACATCCTGTGGCGGCTCCACCACAGACCGGAGACCTGAGCCCGGTCCAGCAGCTGCTCAGGGAAACATCTGGAGACATCGTCACAGACTTCACACCAGGAGCTGCTTTACAACCTTCTTCCCTCTGAGAGCTTCTTTTAAATGAAAATGGGGTTTCAAACTTTTTCTTGAAATTTTACCACTTTTTTCTAGAATTTTTTAATTTTTTTGTCTAGAATTTTTTAAAACTTTTTTTCTAGAATTTTTTAAAAACCATTTATTTATTTTAAAAAATTATTATTTTACTTTTTCTTTTTTTTTCTTTTTTTTAGAAATTCTAACCACTTTTTACATTGTTATTATTGTTTTACTTTTCTTTTTTTTTCTTTTACCACTTTTTCTAGAATTTTTGGGGGAACTTTTTTCAAGAAATGTCTCGCCTAATTTAAATGCACATTGACTAGTAAATATTTGTGTATTTCTGGTGTTTCCATTGGGGGTCAGTAATCTAATTTGTGTCAATTTAGGGTCCTTGATGTAAAAAGTTTGAGAGCCACTGCTTCACACTACACACAAAACAGTGTGTTTTTAGCCTCCGTCATCCTGATTGCTGAGGATATCACTGTCAGATGTTGTCCTCCCTCTGTTAAATATGAAAGGAGGACGTGTCTGTTCTGATTATACAAGTCAATGTTCCTAAAATATGTGTTTTCTCTTCTACTGAGCGCCCGATCATGTATTGATCCTTTGGCGAGGACCATGAACGCACCGCGCCGAGGAGCGATACTCACCTGGCGGAACTTGGCTCTGGCCTCCTTCTCCTTCATTCGTCCGTGAGCGACCAGGTAGTCGAAGACCTCACCTGGAACAGACACAGACGGTGTGAGGCGACGGAGCCGAAGGGGAAGGGAACGGATCAGACAGGTGAGCCGGTCTTACCTCCGCTGGCGTACTCCATCACCAGGTACAGAGTCTTCTCCGTCTCGATCACCTCAAACAGCTTCACTGAAAAACAACAGGGGGAGCATAAAGCTGCTGCCAAATACTGAGCCATAGTGCTGCTAAATACTGAGCTTCATGCTGCCAAATACTGAGCTTCATGCTGCAAAATACAATTATGCTAAATACTGAGCTCGAGAGTTGTTTTATACTGAACCCTGGTACTGTACTGCCAAATAATGAGCCGAATGTTGTAAATACTGAGCCCTACCGCTGCTAAATAGTGAGCTGAATAGCGGGTAGAGACTCACCGATGTTGGGATGGTTGAGGATCTTCATCACACTGACTTCCCTGAAGAGCTGAAAACAAAGTAAATCTGTGACGTTAACGTTTCACCATCAATGAACGCTAGGCTAAAAGCTAAAGGCTAATAGTTTCCCCCCGTTTCCACTGTTTGTGCTAAGCTAGGCTAACCAGGTAGAGGCTAAACAGGCCAGATAGAGAGAGAGAGTCCATTGACCAGCAACAGTGGGGAACATAGGACTCTGTTTTTTGTTCCCCAGTATGTATTGCAACTGGGGAACATAGGACCCTTTTTGGGGAAAACGGGGAACATAAGACCCTTTTTTAAAAAGAGGGTTCTATATTCCTGGGGAACATAAAACCCGGGGAACACAGGTACGCTCCCAGTTGAGTTGTGACTTTGAGTGAGAAGTGGAATTGACCCATTGGTTGGGTTTAGGCAATGAAGAAACATGGGGAACATAGGGCCCTTTTTCAGAAAAAGGGTCCTTAGGGCGACCGGGGAACATACAGTAGGGCCCTTTTTGGGAGAAACAGGGATCATAGGACCCTTTTTCAAAAAAAGGTTCCTATATTCTCCGATCGGGGAACATAGGACCCGGGGAACAGAGGTACGGTCCCGACGGGACGGGACTGGTGTCCAGGATGAGACAGGTGAGAGTCTTGACCTTGAGGTGACACGTCCGTCCCTGATTGGCTCAGACGGAGGAGAGGACGTACCTTCTGCAGGCTGGTCGGGTTCAGCTGAGTTTTATCGATGATCTTGATGGCGACCTGCAGAACAAACACACACACACACACACACTGATCAATACCTCACCGATCACATTGAACTCCAGATCTCAACAAACTAGTGATGTCATGATTATAGATTTTTTTGGTACAATTATTATGAGAGAAATAATCACTGTACCACGATCGTCTCAATTATTATGCATTAAATAATTTCCCAACACTATAAATGTGTAAAATCAAATATAGTCAAAATATAATTACATTTCTCACTGATCACACAAAATATTTCAACTATCTATTAATATATGACCAATTATTAATCCCCCAGGGAAAGTGTTTGAAATATTCAGGTTATAAATTGTCATCTATACCAAATGTTTACGTTTATTCTAATCGTTTTTTGTTTTGTTTTGTCTAAATCACAAATATTTAAATCCCTACCAATCACATATTTTAGTTAAATGGACCGGAATCTGTGCAGTTTTGGCGCACGTGGTTTCTATATCAACTTTTTTGGAAAGTAACGCCGATATTTAACGGTGGCATCCCAACAACAAACACTTTTCCACAGAAATAAGAAACCATCGTCTCGTTGGTCAGTTCAGAACAAAGTAAAGAGGAAATATAATGCTACATTATCCTCAAATGATTAAAATCCCTTTTTCGAGATAAACTTTATCTCATTTATTGTATCAGAGCTGCAGGTGATTAAATATCTGTTATGTTTAATAGTTTCCACTTGAAACATGAGGACGGTTCTCTTCGTTATGTGATCTCAGCTTCTCTTCATCTCTGAGCTTCTTCTTCTTCTTCTTCTTCTCATCTGACCGTTCACAGCTTGGCGTCTCCAGGGAGGATCGGAGCAGCTGATTGGACGACTACGACTTCTCCTCTCAGAATAAAGAGGTCTTAAAATAAGTGTAAAACGTCACGCATCATCGTCATCGTCGTCATCCAGCCAATCGGCTCGGAGCTGCCGACGCGTGCAGCATCAATAATTCATCGTCCACGGTCACGTCACAGGTTCAAACCCATTTAACCCCACGATGACGCTCTGAGAGGACGTTCAGAGAAAGAAACCACACACACACACACACACACACATGACGTTTCACTCTGCAGCTCCTTCTGGAAACTTTCCTCAGGATTCACCCCCAAAAATTCCTAAAAATAATAATTTCCAAGAAACTCCGGGAGCAAGTTATGAAGGAATCCTGAATTCCGGTCTGAACAGAGTTTCCTAGTCTGTCAACAAAGAGTCTTCGTTCTTGATCAGATGAAAAATGTCATGACTTTGTTTTATTTATTTTTATCTAATTTTAGTTTCATGATAAATAAAACTCAACAGAGCAGCAGTCGTTATTTCATCCTCACAAAAGCTTCAGTATAATGGAGCAGAGGTTTTATTAATTTGACCTCTTTTTGGGAAATATCTTCATAACAATCATCAGCCAATCTGGAGCCATGTTTTAAAGGGACAGTTCAACATTTAGTCAAACTGTCCCATCACCATAACCCCTATAGTCATAGCAGTAGGTTCGTTACCTTTAATTGTTGGTGCAAGCTATTTTTAGAACGGTGGAGCAGAGCCGTGAGCTGCTCAGAGCTACGCTACGGAGGCTCATGGGATTTCTTGGTTTCCCTTCATCAAACTCATCAAATACACAATCCAACAAATTTTGGAGTTTTTCATCACCAGTCTCTGTATTTCCCTCTAAAACAACTCTGTGTGGTAACGTTGTGTTATTATCTCATAGCGTGGTGAATGTGCAGGTCACAACTTGTCCACCAGAGCGTTGTGGAGTTGTTGGATTGTGTATTTGATGAGTTTGATGAGGGAAACCAAGAAATCCCATGAGCCTCCGTAGCGTAGCTCTGAGCAGCTCACGGCTCTGCTCCGCCGTTCTAAAAATAGCTTGCACCGACAATTAAAGGTAACGAACCTACTGCTATGACTATAGAGATTATGGTGATGGACCAGTTTGACAAAATGTTGAACTATCCCTTTAATAAATTTACAGGAAATAAGCAAGTTTCTGCTGCCATAACAACCAGTTTTGTTTCTGATCCGTCAGGCCTCAGCGCCATCAGGACGATGCTCAGTTAGCTGTTAGCATGTACAGAGGCTAAGCGGCTAACTTCCTGTTGTGGGCGGGGCCTGTTCTCACCTCTCGGCTCGTCAGCGTGTGTCGGGCCAGTTTGACCTTGGCGAAGTTCCCCTTGCCGATGGTCTTCAGCAGGCGGTAGTTTCCGACGTGCGGCTGCTCGTCGGTGGCGTTGCTGTGACTCGGCCGCAGACTGTGGCGGCTCGAGGACTTGGTGGGCGGAGCCGGCGGCTCGGGAAGCCGGTCCGAACTCTTCGGCTGAAACGAGACAGAAACAACAGATCACTCTCCTGAAGCTGAATCAACAGGTTGAATCTTCCAGAGGAGTCGGTGTGACGTCACCGCTCGATGATCTTCAGGTGATTTATGTAACAGAAACCTGAGCGTCTCTGCAACGACTCAGCAACAACTGAGCTTCAGGCCGCCGGCGTCACGGCAACTGGAGCCGACTGAAACCATAGAAACCAGTTTGACAGCGTCTGAGCCCCGAAACAAACACTGCACTGTTTCACCAGCACCGGCAATCACAGCGATTGACACACAACACCCTCACAGCTACAGACAGATACAGACAGGTAGCAGGGCTCCAGACGTTTGCCCCTAAAATCTGAGACAGTGCAACTACATTTTTCATGTACTTGTGCATGTGCACCAGTGAATTTGCGGGGGGGGGTTCCACATATCGGCTTCTTCTTCCTTTGTCTTTCAAACGGGGAGTTTCTACAGGACGCTTCATCTGAACGGCCCCACGTTTGGGTCACCACCACTGACCCGTTTTCAGGTTTTAAATGCATAAAAGTACCACATAAATCTGACAAACAAAAAAAATTAATGAAATTCTAAAATGTTCCGGTTAAAATTATGACATTTGTCAATTTTGACTGTCTAACAATAATTCAGTTAAAACTGAAACTAGGGCTGTCAAACCAACGTTTTCATGGATTCAAATTTCTAATGCTTCTTATGTTCAAATTTAAAAGTTGTTGAAACTCATGGGATAATAATTAATTGTTTTTACTGTGTTTTACTGTTTTAATGTCCACTAGACCAGTGGTTCTCAACCTCTTGTACATCAAGGACCCTAAATTGACACAAATTAGACCACGGACCCCCATTGGACCAAATTTAGAAGTAAACACCAGAAATACACAAATATTTGTTCTGAGACTGAAGAACATTACTTTTTTAATACATTTAAATTAGGTGAATGAAAAAGTAAACATTTTCTAGAAAAAAGTGGTAAAAATTCTCAAAAAGAAGTTTTAAAAAAATCTAGAAAAAGTGATATTTTTTTTAATCTAGAAAAAAGTGGTAAAATAAAAACAATCTAGAAAAAGCAGTAAAGTTCAAAAAATCTAGAAAAAGTGGTAATATTTCTTAAAAATCTAGAAAAAGTGGTTCAATTTAAAAAATCTAGAAAAAGTGGTAAAAAAAAATTTTTAAAATCTAGAAAAAGTGGTAATATTTCTTAAAAATCTAGAAAAAGTGGTTCAATTTAAAAAATCTAGAAAAAGTGGTAATATCTTTTTAAAAATCTAGAAAAAGTGACAAAATTTCTCAAAAAGAAGTTTTTAAAAATCTAGAAAAAGTGGTAAATTTTTTTTAAAAAATCTAGAAAAAGTGGTTCAATTTAAAAAATCTAGAAAAAGTGGTTCAATTTAAAAAATCTAGAAAAAGTGGTTCAATTTAAAAAATCTAGAAAAAGTGGTAATATTTTTTTAAAATCTAGAAAAAAAAGTGATGAAAATTTCTCAAAAAGAAGTTTTTAAAAGATCTAGAGAAAGTGGTAAAAAAAATTAATCTGGAAAAAGTGGTACAATTTAAAAAAAAATCTAGAAAAAGTGGTAAAATAAAAATCTAGAAAAAGCAGTAAAATTTAAAAAATCTAGAAAAAGTGGTCTTTTTAAAAAAAAAAAATCTAGGAAAAAAAGTGATAAAATTTCTCCAAAAGAAGTTTTTTTAAAAATCTACAAAAAGTGGTAATTAAAAAAAAAAAAAAATCTAGAAAAAAGGGGTAAAATTAAACAAATTTCAAATGTTCTCATTTTTAAAATAATTTGAATTCTGTTTGAATAGCTAAGTTCATTCTGACAGCCTAACCTGGTTCTAACCTATACCTATATAAAACAAAGGCGTGTGTGTGTCGTGTCAGTCAGACGCAGCGAGCTTTACAAGTCAGTTTACAGCGTGCGTCCCTAAATGTTCAGCTTGTGCTCCTAAAGTTTAAGTTAAGGCCTTGGATACAGACAGGTACAGGTACAGACAGTCACTGTCAGTTGTAGTCGGTTCACAGACAACAGTAGGTTCCAGAACTTTCACAATAAAGCGCTGAACGCTTTTATTGTGAAAGTCTCGGATCAGCAGAGTCAGAACTTTCACTTCTGTTTCTTTCATTGTTTTGATGCTTCGGACGTGTTTTCCTCTCTGGCGCTGTTCACACATGGACAGAGCAGCAGCTGAAAGCAGGAAGTGCTTTTTATTTGTGGTTCAGTTTAACAGCTGATGGCGGAGGGGGCGGAGCCTGACGGCGGCCGCGGGTTGTTACTGAGAGAGAAACACAGAAACAGTCTGTTTTCCTTCAGACGTTAGAAAAGGGGAAGAGACCGGAGCTGAAGTGAAACCAGAACTTCCAGGTTCTGGTCCAGAGGGTTGAAAACACTAACACACACGACCACATCGCTAACGGCAACCACTGATAGTCTGACATCACACACACGTTACTCAGTGATTGGTCAGCGGACGGGGGAGCGGCGCCGTTACACAACCACTTTAATCACATTTCATTAGAAACACTGACTCCGACACGGAGAGGAAACAGCTGCTGCATCATCGGGACCAGGTCTGGACCTCACGGGTCAAAGGTCAAAGACGGGACGAGGAGGCTCTGATCCTCTCTTCTCATTGGCCGACTGTTTTCTAAACTGATCCAATGAAAAAACAGAGCAGATTTCAGAATAAAACACCCAAAGAAACCAAATCCTGCAACTAAATGTAGGATGGATGGTGGGTCCAGGTGGTGAGGGGGCGGGGCTTAGTTGTGACATCACAAAGTGACAGGAAGTCCTGACAGCTTTAATACAGACGTCTACCTTTATTTTGAAGGAGCTATAACACAAACATCTACCTTTATTTTGAAGGAGCTTTAACACAAACGTCTACCTTTATTTTGAAGGAGCTTTAACACAAACGTCTACCTTTATTTTGAAGGAGCTTTAACACAAACGTCTACCTTTATTTTGAAGGAGTTTTAACACAAATGTCTACCTTTATTTTGAAGGAGCTCTAACACAAACATCTAACTTTATTTTGAAGGAGCTTTGACAGAAATGTCTACCTTTATTTTGAAGGAGTTTTAAGACAAACATCTACCTTTATTTTGAAGGAGCTTTAACAGAAACGTCTACCTTTATTTTGAAGGAGCTTTAACAGAAACGTCTACCTTTATTTTGAAGGAGCTTTAACACAAACGTCTACCTTTATTTTGAAGGAGCTTTAACACAAACATCTACCTTTATTTTGAAGGAGCTTTAACACAAACATCTACCTTTATTTTGAAGGAGCTTTAACACAAACGTCTACCTTTATTTTGAAGGAGCCTTAACACAAACGTCTAACTTTATTTTGAAGGAGCTTTAACACAAACATCTACCTTTATTTTGAAGGAGTTTTAAGACAAACATCTACCTTTATTTTGAAGGAGCTTTAACACAAACGTCTACCTTTATTTTGAAGGAGCTTTAACACAAACATTTACCTTTATTTTAAAGGAGCTTTAACACAAACGTCTACCTTTATTTTGAAGGAGCTTTAACACAAACATCTACCTTTATTTTGAAGGAGTTTTAAGACAAACGTCTACCTTTATTTTGAAGGAGCTGTAGTAGAAATAATGATTAAATCTCTCCTTGTTTAACCGCTGTGCTAACCAGGATGTGTCATCTGGCTGCTGTGTCTTTCACCAGACGACATCCTCCCCTCCCCCTCACACACACACACACACACACACACACACACACACACACACACACACACACACTGGGAGGTCAGAGGTCAAAGTTCATGAACCAGTTGAGACTCAGAGTCAGTGTCGGCTCATTGAGGTGGAGCTGGAGTTCAGTCCTGGTGTGAGGGGGGGTTCCACTCCCCATTTGGTGGGGGGGTGTGTGTGTGTGTGTGGGTGGGGAGGGGGGGGTATCCCATAGTAAACCAGTGTGTTGTCATGGTGACACAGAAAGCCTGCAGCAGCTGATTTCACAGTCGGGGCAAGAAACACAGCAGAGTGATTCATCACCGAGGAGAAAGACTCAGTGTGGACGACACACACACACACACACACACACACACACACACACACACACACACACACACACACACACACACACACACACACACACACACACACACACACACACACACAAAGAGACCATCAGCAAAACTTTCCTTCATCATCCTCATCATCACTACAGCTCCGTGGAGGATGACAGACAGATACGTGTGTAGGTAGATTGAGTTGAGTTGAATCACATTAAAGGGACATTCTGTAACTTCTCCCGTCCTCTATTATTTGGTTCTTGCTGCGTTCAGGTGCAGTCGGGCAAACGGCCGTCGCTAACAAACCAGATGTCGTTTTAGTCACAGAAGTCCAGAGAAAGCCGGTAAAACAATACCACATCGCCATGACAACATGCTGTCACGTGTATTGTTTTCGCCTCGTGCTGACGGACCGCTTGTTTACGTAAAGGTTTGTTTACGCCGTTACCTGCAGCGGCTGTCGTCCGTCTGCCCCATTTCACCTGAATGCAGCATGAAAAATATACAACCACAACGCTAGAGGGAGGAAATCCTACGTAATGTACCTTTAAGTTACATTAAGCAGAGTGAAGTTGTTCTGTTTTTATCTTTATATTGTTGCTCTTGTTTTGGTCAGATTTGTTAATGTATTATTTTTGTTTGTTTTATGTTTTTATTGACCATGTGATCACGTATCGGTTCAATTTGATTTCATTTCATATTTATTGTTTTATTGTTATTATAATGAATTTCAAGCTTGTGCAGCTCAATGAACTTTGACCTTTGACCTCCACTTATCTCACAGGCTGCTGCATAAAAACATAAACCGGTCCATCAGTGTAATGTGGCAGGTTTACACATGTAGCTACAGTATAAAAATAAAAGACGCCGTCACGCCGTCCTGCAGCCGACGGCGACGGCGGTGAATGTGACTTCCAGGAGGAGACGGCCGATATCACATCCTGCAGTGTATTCTGGGAAAGATCAATACCCAACAGACAGCGGGAGCCAGTGAACGTCACACAGGGACGTGAAGGAGAAAAGAGCAAAACTGGACTGAGACTCTGTTTTAACCACATTCACACCGACACCTGAACGCACCGTCCACGGCAACACGCCATTCATTCATATTTAATTCATAATTGTAGCGTAGGTTGAAAAGCTGCAGGCTGAAGAAGTGCTGACCTTTTAATTCTTCGCTTCAGTTAAAGCTTTGGAGCTCTTTATAGTTTAAATGCAGCACTTCACCTCACAGACACGTCTTTAAAGGGATAGTTCAACATTTAGTCAAACTGGCCCATCACCATAACCCCTATAGTCATAGCAGTAGGTTCGTTACCTATAATTGTCGGTGCAAGCTGTTTTTAGAACGGCGGAGCAGAGCTGTGAGCTGCTCAGAGCTACGCTACGGAGGCTCATGGGATTTCTTGGTTTCCCTCATCAAACTCATCAAATACACAATCCAACAACTCCACAACGCTCTGGTGGACAAGTTGTGACCTGCACATTCACCACGCTATGAGATAACTAGAAAATTTCCTCTCGGGAAATTTTGAAAGGGCACCGGGGGCTACTGCCGTTCTAACCATCTCTGTCAACATGGGAATCAAACCCACGATCTTAAGGTCAAGACAGAGCTGATCAGACAAATGATCATCTTTCTATAAGCACTGATATGGAGGAGCTGTAATCACATGAAGTTACCTGTGTTAGAGTGAGAGAGATGAGTGCGCGCTTTCGCGCGCATTTGATGTGTTTGTGTGTCTTTAACTGTAATCACAGGAAGTTACCTGTGTGTGTTAGAGTGTGGGAGAGGAATGCGCGCTGACGCGCGCATTTGTATGTTACCTGTGTGTTTTTAATGTGTGTGTGTGTGTGTCTGTGTGTGTGTGTGTGTGTCTATAACTGTAATGACATGAAGCTGGTTCTAGAGTCTGTGTGTGTGACTGAGCTGAATCCTGTATCAGTCTGATTTAGCTGTGTGTCTGTGTTTACAAACATCTTAACGAGCTCCAGGTGGATTGTTTATGGAGTTAACGACCCTGGCCTGAGGATCAGAGGTTACCATGACAACTTGAGCTGGTTGCCCATGACGATAGGGGCCACCAGGCTGAGGCAGACAGAAACGTCGAGAAAAAGACAGATTTTCTGCCTCTGCACTGGTCACGCATTTAGGCTTATTCTGACAAAACGGTAGCTCCTATCAGAACAAGACACGGATCAACGGTGCCCTAAGGCCTTCCTGAAAATTTTGGTACGATTTGGTGTTTCTACAGTAAATATTTTGGCGACACGGGCAGTTTTAAAACATCGGTCCGTTCTGCTCCTCTCAGAAAGTTTTTGTATTGGAGTCAATGAGGAGGAGAGACAGACATGGCCACACTCAGAGGCTGCTAATTCAAATTCTGTAAGTCTCTCTGATATTTTGAACACATTGTGGGAGACACAACAAGTTTGTCTACAAAACTGTGAAAAATTATGTGTCTACAGTGTAAACTGTGTCCAAGAGGAGTGTGGAAAGAGAAAGAATCAGGAGTTTTTCTGGGCTCTCTCCCCACTCTAGCTGATGACATCACGCACTCTAGCACGAACATTCCGTGCAATACACACCCATTATAATCTCATAATTTCTCCAAAAATGATCATGGTCATTGATCAGGGATTGATCAAAAACTATACAACCTATCAAAACGTGGAGTAATACCCCAATACACAAGACTTGTGTCTACTATTTAAAGTTTAAACGGAGTCTCTAGGTGAAAGTATGCCTGAGCAGTAGACGACAGTTGGCAGTATGAAAAATCCGATGATTTGTTCATTTTTTGACCTTCTCCCATGCATTCTCTATGGGAAATTTTTCGCAGTTTTTCGCGACTTACGTCGCGAAAAATTCGTACACTGATGAAAAAAGTAATAGCAGCTCGATCCCGATCAGGACGCACGTTTTGATATATAATATGTCCTGCAACTCTTCGAGTTGCAGGACTAGTAGCGAACCGAAAATTGTCCGGAAGATGAAGGAGAATAAGAAGAAAAAATCCACAGAATAACAATAGTGCCCGGCTTGCTGGCACTGTCCCTACAGCTATTTCATAGCTGTTGGGTCGAGTGCCCTGGCGATGGCCGGTGCCCTAATAACACAACGTTACCACACAGAGTTGTTTTAGAGGGAAATTCAGAGACTGATGATGAACAACTGTCCCTGAAGGCAACGTGCATCAGAGGTTTTACATGAATTTCCCTCTAAAACAACTCTGTGTGGTAACGTTGTGTTATTATCTCATAGCGTGGTGAATGTGCAGGTCACAACTTGTCCACCAGAGCGTTGTGGAGTTGTTGGATTGTGTATTTGATGAGTTTGATGAGGGAAACCAAGAAATCCCATGAGCCTCCGTAGCGTAGCTCTGAGCAGCTCACGGCTCTGCTCTGCCGTTCTAAAAATAGCTTGCACTGACAATTAAAGGTAACGAACCTACTGCTATGACTATAGGGGTTATGGTGATGGGACAATTTGACTAAATGTTGAACTATCCCTTTAAAACACCTGGGACCTGTTTTAGAATATGTCTCCTTTACTACAAATGACTAGTGCGGTGTTTGTTTCCTCAGAACAACATCACTCCCTGTTAGCATTCCTGCATTAGCATGACAATATGGAGGCCGTGTTTACCCAGCATTCCTTGAGGGCCCATCGACCTCGACCTCGACCTCGCCGCCGACACACAAACACCCTGAAACCCAGGGAGCCCGGTTCCCTCCTCTCCGACCCAATCAGCTGTCTCTGACCCTCTGACACGTGCTGACATCACACCTGTATCATCACATCATCACAGACTCCGCCCACTACAGCTCGACCTCAATCTTCACTTCCTGTTCAGACCGTGACTCCGTCGATGACGTCACTGATGATGTAACACCACATCAGCCCTGAGAAGAGGCGCACGTGACGTCCTGCACAGATGTTCACCACTGACACTCAGGTGTAAAGTAAACACAGCAAACAAAACCAGGCAGAGCGGGTAGTTCAGGGAGACTGGGAGATCAGAGAACTCTGAGTCAGCACCACCACTGAGGGAATTAGACAGATCGATAGATAGATAGATAGATAGATAGATAG
The DNA here is from genome assembly GCA_030347415.2 of Decapterus maruadsi. Classification (NCBI taxonomy): domain Eukaryota; kingdom Metazoa; phylum Chordata; class Actinopteri; order Carangiformes; family Carangidae; genus Decapterus; species Decapterus maruadsi. The sequence continues at coordinate 1,205,090 of CM064901.1, forward strand.
ATAGATAGATAGATAGATAGATAGATAGATAGATAGATAGATAGATAGATAGATAGATAGATAGATAGATAGATAGATAGATAGATAGATAGATAGATAGATAGAGCTGTGTCTATGTTCACACTACAGTAATAACAGAAAATGAATAAATATAATTAACTAATCAAACTCCACCAATGCCAAAAATATCAATGATGAAATTTAAAAAATGAAGGATGGTAATAACAGAAAATGAATAAATATAATAAACTAATCAAACTCCACCAATGCCAAAAATATCAATAATGAAATTTAAAAAATGAAGGATGGAAACCTAGTTAGTTTATTGGCACCAAAAACTAAATAATAAAATCAATCATAAAGTAATTAATAGAACTAATATGAACTCAATATAATCAATATTGAAACTCATTTATCAATTATGAAACTGAATCTGTAGTAAAAAAATAACTTCATCCAAAACTCAATGAACTCCATCAATAATCAATAATCGATCCAGACGGGAGGCAGACAGACTCACCGGTGCCTGGTCGGACTCGCTGACCGGGGTCAGAGGCATCCTGCCGGACATCTTCCTGTTCCCCCTCCGCTGCTGCTGCTTTCTGCTGCTGCTGCTGCTGCTGCTTCAGTCCGGAACTACCATCTCCTCCACCGGCGCCTCTGCAGCCTCTCACGCCGGGAACAGGGCCACCTCGGCGGCGTGGATCAGCTGGGAGGCTCCGCCGGCCGGAGGCGCAGGGAGAGCCGGGCGGCGGCTACAGGAAGGCCCGCTGTTTGTGTCGGTGCGGGAGGAGGAGGAGGAGGAGGAGGGAGGAGGAGAAGAAGAAGAGCCGGCGCATGGAGACAAAGAGAGAGAGAGGAAGAGGAGGAGGAAGAGGAGGAAGGAGGAAGGAGGAGAGATGAAGTGCAGAATAGATTCCAGCGGTTCCAGCGGTTTTATCAGGTCAAACAGCAGCAGCGGCGGCGCGCGGCACTGCGGAGCCGCAAATAACTATATACCCGCACTACGTCACAGCCCCGCCCCCTGCGCGTCAGCTTCACCTTCATCGTCGTCATCATCATCTGCCCAAAAATATCCCAGGATCCTCAGCTGCTTCCAGTGAATCCAGCGCACGCCCTCATCATCATCATCTCAGGCGGAAGTCTTTTATTTTGTAGGAGGAGGTTCAGGGTTCACTACCCGTGAGGTTGAAACGTCACGTGGTTTTAATTTCAATCCGAGTTTAAACCAGTCAATAAAGTTTGTTTCTCTTCACTGATATAATTTTAAATAATGTGATTTATTCAGATTTTTTAAAAATGTTTTATATTTGACACCTGACCCTTAGCAAAAAGTATTTTATTAAAGTGTACTACAAGTATACTCATAAAACTGAGGCAGTATACTTGGAAGTGTACTTTTATTAACTTAAATGACCTACTTTTGTGAATGTGTTTCACGTCACTTCTGTCGTTGTCTGTGGACAGAAAAAAAAGCCATAGAAAGACATGGAAACTAATAAAGTTATTAGTCATAAAGTTTAGGTTTATCAAATGATCATGACATCCATCCAAAATCTCTCTCCTGTACTTTTTTGTCATTTGCTGCTTTTGACTTTTTAAACCAACATCAGAATAAAACATCCATTTTTAGTTGTTTTTTTTAACCCTTCAAACACCAGTTGTTTACACAGTGGACTTGTTGGTTAACTGTCTGAAAAATGACTATTGTTTATATTCTCTTATTAAGATCAAACCTCTGTTGACATCGTGCCATTTGCCCCATTGCAGTGCAATAATATCAATCTCATATGCCCCCTACTGGAAACTAAGAGCATTACATGAAACTACATCTGGTAGAAAACTGTTAAAAACTATTATTTTCAGGTGTTGAGTTAAGAATCAAGTGTTGTACGTTTCAGTTGTGTGACAAACAGCAAATAGTGAGATTTAAACCATTTGATATGTGATATTTCACAATAAAAGCTCAATTAAGAAATAAATGGAGACTGTCCACTGAAATATTATCGGCAAGGAAGCAGGGAGGGCTCTTATTTTGAAAAGAACACAGGAAGTGCTGAGTTTAGTAGCAATCAGAATGTGGCCTCTGATTTTCCATCTGATTGAAGATATGTTTAAATAAAGTTTGTTTCAACCGGTCACGATGGAGCCAAAGTGGACGTTTTACAGAATATTATCGATATATTTAAAAACCCACGGTCGGAAATCCTTCTCTATACAAAATAACAAACATTGACGGAGACGCAGACGCTGATCTGTGTTGTAGGAGTTTGGTTTAATATTGTATTGAAAAATAAATTAACGAAAATAACTTTAAAATGCAACAGAAGACAAAAAGAAGAAGAAGAAAAAAAAAGGAAAAAAGAAAAATCAGATTATAAACATTCTTTGCCAGCAGGGGGTGGAACTGCAGTGCTCATCATGTCAGATTAAATTTACAAATATATTTATAAAAGAGGAATTTATTATCATTATTATCATCGTTATCAGACATATCCACAAATCACGAAAAGCATTCCTTTACATCCAGTGAGCCGAGCCGAGCCGAGCCTGGTCTACCACCCAACCGTTGTTCTTGCAGCTACAAAAAGAGTCTAGAAAATTTATATTTATATATGTATATATATTTCATACACATGCCGTGTGTGTGCGGAGGATGAGGCCGTAAAAAACTAAACTGTACAAAAACTGAAAAAACAGAAAAACAAAGCACACAGTGGTGATTCTGTGGATGGAATGATGATTAAATGGAACAAACAACAACAAAAACAAACATGATTCAGTAAAATAAAAAAAACACGTGATGACCTCCGACCCCCTCCAGCCAGGACAGAAGAGGGAGGGGGGAGGGGGGGAGGGGGCGGAGTCAGGAATGAAACCGGAATTTGGCTTTAAAAAAAGTTTAAAAACAAAAATGGAAAAACCGCAGCGACGTCGTGTGTTGACGAAGCACGAAGCTGCGACGACTTCGACTCCACCTCCTTTTGTGTTTTTGTTTATTTTCTTAAACCGAACCAAAAAAGGGGGCGGAGCTTCAGTCCTGAAACGAGACGACGACGAAGCGTAAGAATTAGTTCAACATTTGGTCGTGTTTACTTTCAAGTTTTGGGTGAGTTGGTCTCTTGTTGTTGTTGTTGTTGTTGTTGTCGTCGGAGGGATTTAAACGGTGATCGGCTGCATTTCAGCGTTTTTCAGCTTTTTTCAGCTGCGTTCATCGTCAATAGAAACTAGTTCCTCAGCGACGGCGCCACGAAAACACGACGTCAAGATTTTAAAGAAAAAAGAAAAAAAACACACACACACAAGAAAAAAAAGAGGAGGTAAATACTGATGAAGGTCACGGGCGCTCTGAGGCGTCGCCAGGACGACGTGCGTGGCTTCAGGGACGTAGCGTTGGATTCACCCGTCAGTCACAGCTGTAGTTTTACTCTTAGTGTTATTGATCATCAATCACTTTGATTCCATCTCGTTATTCATATCTGATTGTAAACTCATGATTCAGCTTCTGATTTAAAAACTGTTAAAACTGGTTAAAGGGATAGTTCAACAAAAATTCAAATTTCACTCATTATCTTGAATTTTGGGTGAACTATCCCTTTAAAACTGGTTAAAATGCTTCAGCAGCAGCATCGTCGCCTCGGAGCCGAAGGCATCGATCGATTAGTTAGTCATATCGTCATCTCTGGGGAGGTGGTGGGACTGTATTGATTATTGATCAAGTATAAAAGCGATAAATAAATAAAGCGATTGATTGGACGACGTGCAGATTCATGTCCAGTTGATTTGCAGCTCTGTGAAAAAAAACAAAACAAAAAAAGCTTCAGCACCGTTTGCATAGTGAACGTTAATGAGACGCTGATGTCACAAACTCATTGATTAACGGTTTCAGATCCATCGTCAATGTTTTTTACAGACGTGTGTCTGTCGAGGTCACGTGACATCGTTTCAGCGTTTTTCAGCTTTTTAGCTTTTTTGTCGTATGTTGACGAAGCTGCAACGAGTTTGACTCCACCTCATTTTGTGTTTTTGTTTATTTATCTATTTTCTTAAACCGAACTAAAAAAAAGGGGGCGGAGCTTCAGCCCTGAAACGAGAGGACGACGAAGTTCAGCAACAACGAGCGTAAGAATTAATTCAGCATTTGGTCGTATTTACTTCCAAGTTTTGGTTGAGTTGGTCTCTTGTTGTTGTTGTTGTTGTTGTTGTTGTTGTTGTTGTTGTTGTTGTTGTTTTGAGGCGCAGAGATTTAAACCGGTGTGTTTGTCGAGGTCACGTGACATCGTTTCAGCTTATTTCAGCGTTTTTCAGCTTATTTCAGCGTTTCTGAAGGAAAAACGTCCCTGAAGCCTTGAACGCACCTCAGAGCAAGTAAAGCTGTAAACTTTGGTTGTGGCTCCTCCCCCTTCCTCCTCCTCCTCGTTGCCATGGCGCCGCCCAGCGACCGGAGGGAGGGGAGGGGGGGTTAGGAGGATGGGGGGGGGGGAGGAGGAAGGTCTGTGGTCATGCTCTTCATTCATACATTCACATAAATGGGAAATCGCTAACAACGCGTCATCGTGGGAATGACGCTCGGTGACAAGAGTTAATGGCCCCTCCCACCAATAAATACCTTAAGCCCCGCCCACTGACAAATAATCATAATAATAATAATTAAAAAAAACACATCAAACTTCCTGATCTTTAAACCTACAGCCTGCGCGGCGCCGGAACGAACCGTCGGTCGTCTACAGTCGACTGGGAACAGATAACGGCGGTTTTTTTACACGTCGCGTCTTTGCGCCATCTTGGAAACTCGAGGGAAAAGGGGACAAGAAAAAAGAAAAAAAAAAAGAAAAGATGGCGTGACGCTAGTTTTTCTTCTTGACGTTGTTGTTGGAGGCGAGCCGCGGCCGTGGCGCCGGGATCAGGCTTCCCAACGGGACTCGACTCCGGGCCACCTCGAAGAGTTTGGACAAAACCTGGAGGAGGAAGAAGAAGAAGAAGAAGAAGGTGAAGGAGCGGCGGGAAATACTGAGGTCAGTGAACGCAACACGACGAGTTCGTATATAAAGTAACACAGGAAGGCGTTCTTCCCTCAGCTTTTCAAAATAAAACGTACACCTACAACATTAGCTCGCTCTCACCTTTCGTGGAGTCCTCTGAAGCGTTGAGAGAGAGAAACAGAGAGAGGGAGGATTAGAGGAAGAGGAGGACGAGAGGAAGACGACAGGAACGAGCAGCGCAGGCGAGTTTAAGGTTAGAAAAAATAAATAGAAAATAAAGTTTCCTTTAGGATGAGAGAGAAAATCCACACAGAGCATACGAGTTGAGATAAAACTACATCTACTGAGGAACTGTCAAAATAAAACACGTAGGTAGATGTTCCTGCTCCTTCAGAATAAAAGTACTTGTTTCTATTAAAGCTCCTTCAGAATAAAGGTAGCTGTTTCTATTAAAGCTCCTTCAGAATAAAAGTACTTGTTTCTATTAAAGCTCCTTCAGAATAAAGAATAAAAAGAATAAAAGTACTTGTTTCTAAAGCTCCTTCAGAATAAAGGTAGCTGCTCCTTCAGAATAAAAGTACTTGTTTCTATTAAAGCTCCTTCAGAATAAAGGTAGCTGTTTCTATTAAAGCTCCTTCAGAATAAAAGTACTTGTTTCTATTAAAGCTCCTTCAGAATAAAGGTAGCTGTTTCTATTAAAGCTCCTTCAGAATAAAAGTATCTGTTTCTATTAAAGCTCCTTCAGAATAAAAGTACTTGTTTCTATTAAAGCTCCTTCAGAATAAAAGTACTTGTTTCTATTAAAGCTCCTTCAGAATAAAAGTACTTGTTTCTATTAAAGCTCCTTCAGAATAAAAGTACTTGTTTCTATCATAGCTCCTTCAGAATAAAGGTAGCTGTTTCTATCATAGCTCCTTCAGAATAAAGGTAGCTGTTTCTATTAAAGCTCCTTCAGAATAAAAGTACTTGTTTCTATTAAAGCTCCTTCAGAATAAAGGTATAGGTTTCTATCATAGCTCCTTCAGAATAAAAGTAGATGCTTCTATTAAAGCTCCTTCAGAATAAAAGTACTTGTTTCTACTAAAGCTCCTTCAGAATAAAAGTACTTGTTTCTATTAAAGCTCCTTCAGAATAAAAGTATCTGTTTCTACTAAAGCTCCTTCAGAATAAAAGTATCTGTTTCTATTAAAGCTCCTTCAGAATAAAAGTACTTGTCTCTATTAAAGCTCCTTCAGCGCTGCGTTAATCGTCCTTTAACGTATTTTATTATTATCATCCACCATTGTTTCCCACTGGTATCCATGGTAACGCCTGGAGGCTCTCACCTGTTCCCAGAGGGTCTCGGCCACCTGGTCGATGGCTCCGCCCACCTCCCTGAACTCGCCGGAGTACTTGACGTAGGCCCAGACGCAGAGCGCCGTCAGGGCCACGCCCATCACCAGGTTGCACATCATGGCCACGGAGCTGATGCCCACGAAGCCCGTGACCATGGACGCCACGTACATGACGAACATGACGGCGAAGAGCGTGGCGGGCGTGCGCGCGGCGTAGAAGATGTTCTTGCCGTCGTTGTGCTTGGTGAAGTTGGCGTAGGCCTCGTCGAGCTCCGCCTCCAGCTGCTCCTGGTAGCGCCGGCAGAAGTCCTCGCCGCCCATCTTCTTCACCGAGCAGAAGTGTCGCACCGACGCCTGACGCAGCTCCACGTGGCGCCGCTCCAGCTCCGCCGGGGAGAGGTAGGGTTTGTCTCCGCCGCAGACCTGACGCACAGGAGACGACGTAACATTATGTAATAAAGTGATACATTTTACCTCATTATGTAATAAAGTGATACATTTTACCTCATCATGTAATAAAGTGATACATTTTACCTCATTATGTAATAAAGTGATACATTTTACCTCATTATGTAATAAAGTGATACATTTTACCTCATCATGTAATAAAGTGATACATTTTACCTCATCATGTAATAAAGTGATACATTTTACCTCATCATGTAATAAAGTGATACATTTTACCTCATCATGTAATAAAGTGATACATTTTACCTCATTATGTAATAAAGTGATACATTTTACCTCATTATGTAATAAAGTGATACATTTTACCTCATTATGTAATAAAGTGATACATTTTACCTCATCATGTAATAAAGTGATACATTTTACCTCATTATGTAATAAAGTGATACATTTTACCTCATTATGTAATAAAGTGATACATTTTACCTCATTATGTAATAAAGTGATACATTTTACCTCATTATGTAATAAAGTGATACATTTTACCTCATTATGTAATAAAGTGATACATTTTACCTCATCATGTAATAAAGTGATACATTTTACCTCATCATGTAATAAAGTGATACATTTTACCTCATTATGTAATAAAGTGATACATTTTACCTCATTATGTAATAAAGTGATACATTTTACCTCATTATGTAATAAAGTGATACATTTTACCTCATCATGTAATAAAGTGATACATTTTACCTCATTATGTAATAAAGTGATACATTTTACCTCATTATGTAATAAAGTGATACATTTTACCTCATTATGTAATAAAGTGATACATTTTACCTCATTATGTAATAAAGTGATACATTTTACCTCATTATGTAATAAAGTGATACATTTGACCTCATCATGTAATAAAGTGATACATTTTACCTCATCATGTAATAAAGTGATACATTTTACCTCATTATGTAATAAAGTGATACATTTTACCTCATCATGTAATAAAGTGATACATTTTACCTCATTATGTAATAAAGTGATACATTTTACCTCATTATGTAATAAAGTGATACATTTTACCTCATCATGTAATAAAGTGATACATTTTACCTCATCATGTAATAAAGTGATACATTTTACCTCATCATGTAATAAAGTGATACATTTTACCTCATTATGTAATAAAGTGATACATTTTACCTCATTATGTAATAAAGTGATACATTTTACCTCATCATGTAATAAAGTGATACATTTTACCTCATCATGTAATAAAGTGATACAACCTCATTATGTAATAAAGTGATACATTTTACCTCATCATGTTCACATTTTGTTCGTTCATAATCCTTAAAAATAGTGTTGTTCGTTATGTAACAACTGTTTTTTACATATTGTGTTCAAGAATTTTAACCAATATTAAACAGCGTTGTGTGTTTGTTAGAGGCGTTAACCTGTGGAACAGAATTTAAAAAATCTATGAAAACTCGATGTCTGTTCTGAAGACCTATGGTTAAAGGGATAGTTCAACATTTAGTCAAATTGTCCCATTGCCATAATCCCTATAGTCATAGCAGTAGGTTCGTTACCTTTAATTGTTGGTGCAAGCTATTTTTAGAACGGCGGAGCAGAGCCGTGAGCTGCTCAGAGCTACGCTACGGAGGCTCATGGGATTTAAAGGTAACAAACCTACTGCTATGACTACAGGGATTATGGTAATAGCCAATTTGCCAAAATGTTGAACTATCCCTTTAACTTAGACCTTGTACTTTAAAATTTGCCTAGAAAATCTCGATTAGCTCCATTCCTCAGTGTATTTTGTTTATATTAGTTATTAAATGCTCATCGAATAAACTGAACTGAAAAAAAATTACAAAAAGAGAAACTGAACGTGAACGGTGCGACGGCGTTACCTGCTCCATGCCCCGGTTGTACGCGTCTTTGGCTCCTGCTACAGCTGCAAGGTTATTGGCTTCAGCTGTTGCCTAGGAAACAGACAACAACGGTTTATTATAGGGTTCTCTCAAACTCCAACTTTAACTAGCGATGAAAAATTAATTAAGTAAACTGAAAAATGAAAAATGAAAATACAAATACAGAAGTGTACTGCATTCACCTGGAAAAAAAAAAGTAATATTTTTTTCTGTTTGAGTAAAAAACATTTGCGACTTAACTAAATTTGAAAATCCCTCTGAGGTGTAGTTTATAGATGAATTTAAAATTACATTCCTTCATTTTGTTACTACACTGTAAAAACTCAAAATCCTACCGAGAATATTTGTCTTATTTCTAGTCAAAACTAATCTCATTCTACCTAAAATAAGTATATTTATTCATTAAAAAAAAAACTTTAATTATTTCAAGCATATTTTCACTTGAAATAGTGGAGCAAGCTTTTATTTTATTACAAGCAAAAAAAACTTGCTTTCACTGGCAGAAGTTTCTACTGACTTCAAGTGAGAATTAGTTTGAAACAAGTGAAAATGATCAAAAAACAAGTTAATTTTTAGGTGATGAGTCTGATTTAAAGTGGAAAGAGTTTAGTTTTGACTAGAAATAAGACAAATATTCTTGGAAAGATTTAGAGTTTTTACAGTGCAGTAGATGAGAAGTGTGTTGTCTGTTCTTATTCAACATGTTTACAGTCAGATCTCCTATCTGTGTATTGAACAGCTGGTTGAAGTGGGTGTTAAAGTCCTGTCCAGTGCTGGTGCAGCAGCTGTGAACCGACCTGCAGCATCGACTTGGGGTGAGGAAGCTCCTCCCCCTGGTAGATCTTCATGTAGGCCTGAAAACAACAAACACAAACAACAACAGACTGTTAACCTGCACATAAACAAACAAACAGCCTCCACTCAACGTCTGCAGCACACAGGGAGAAAAGATGAGTCACAATGAAACTGAAAATGTGTTGTTTTATCATCATCAGAGAATAAAAACACTGTGAAACTGTTCCTGTGAGTCTCCACTAGAGGGCGCCAGTGGTCAACTGAACACACACACACAGACACACAGACAGACACACACCTTGAAGTAGTGCAGCAGGTCTCTGCAGGTGATCTTCTCTCCTCCGATCTCCTTCTCCACCAGGTTTTCAGGCGACAGCAGCGTAGGAACCAGCTCCACCAGCTCCCTCTTAAAGTCCTCGTCCATGTCTACACACAGCAACACGTTAACACGTTAACCCTCTAATCAACTTTAAACCTCGTTGTTACACTAAACACATGATTAACATCTATAGAAGACACTGAAGATAACACTTCTGAGGAGGAGCTCTGTTCATTCATCAGCATCAAAAGGTCATGATGTCACAGTAACACTGAACTGGTCTAGATCAATGGTTCCCAAGGGTCCTTGAGAAGGTTCAAGGGGGTCCCCAACTTTTTATTGAAATTTAAATATTTTTTTTGTTTGAGAAATTTTACCACTTTTCTAGATTTTAATTTTACCACTTTTCTAGATTTTTTTTTAAGAAAACATTTTTTTCTGAAATGTTTACCACTTTTTTCAAGGATTTTAATTTTTACCACTTTTCTAGAATTTTTTTTTTTTTTTTAAGAAATCTTACAATTTTTACCACTATCTTCTTGAATTTTTTTTACTTTTTCTTCTACACTTCTTTCCACACTTTTTAAAAAAAAGAAATCTCAATTTTTTTCTAGGATTTTAATTTTACCAGTTTTTCTAGCATTTTAAAACTTTTTTTTATTTATTTTTTTTTACCACTTTTCAAGAATTGTTTTTTGTTGTTTTTAAGAAATCTTACAATTTTTTTTTCTAGGATTTTTAAACTTTTGGAGCAATTGCACCACGTTTTCCCAGAAATTTCTCTTCAGTATTTCCAAAAACATTACTTGAATGTACATTGACTAAAAAAGTAACATTCCTCAGTCTCAAAACAAATATTTGTGTATTTCTGGTGTTTGACCAATGGTGGTCAGTGGTCTAATTTGTGTCAATTTAGGGTCCTTGATGTAAAAACGTTTGTAGATTGTGTAGATTAATAACCGGTTCAATATCAATAATACTTCATTGTGTAAATAATTAGTAATGCTTGAAGTTTGTAGTGTAAAGACAGATGATGATACTCTGTTAATATGAGCTGCTCATCATGAGTCTTTACTTTCACTCATCGACCTCCGGTTAAATCACTGTTTACAGCAACCAGCTGCTCTGTGGTCTTGTGTGTGGTCATGTGTGTGGTCGTGTGTGTGGTTGTGTGTGTGGTTGTGTGTGTGGTTGTGCGTCTGGTCGTGTGTGTACCTCGGAGGCGTCCGTCGAACTGCGGGCTGGTGGCGACGCGGAGGCCGGGATGCGGCAGCAGGAAGCAGCCGATGTTGGAGAAGCAGGAGTGGATGTGTTTCCTGACGTTCTGCAGCTCCTCGTGTTGGTTCTGCTTCACCTGCACACACACACACACACACACGGGTCAACACCACACACACACATCCAGGTCCCACCAGTTGTCAAGGCGACCTGTGATGACATCAGCCACTGACCTGCAGGCGTTTCTCCAGGAAGCTCCGCCCCCCCTCCAGGCCGTACGGGTGCTCGTAGGGGTAACTCCAGTCTCTGATCAGGAACATCAGCGTCTGACGGAGGAAACAGGAGGAGAAGATGTTGTTCATGACCTGACTGTTAGTGTGTTTTTCTGTTAAAGGGATAGTTCAACATTTTGTCAAATTCCCCTATAGTCATAGCAGTAGGTTCGTTACCTTTAATTGTTGGTGCAAGCTATTTTTAGAACGGCGGAGCAGAGCCGTGAGCTGCTCAGAGCTACGCTACGGAGGCTCATTATGGGATTTCTTGGTTTCCCTCATCAAACTCATCAAATACACAATCCAACAACTCCACAACGCTCTGGTGGACAAGTTGTGACCTGCACATTCACCACACTATGAGATAATAACACAACGTTACCACACAGAGTTGTTTTAGAGGGAAATTCATGTAAAACCTCTGGTGCACGTTGCCTTCAGGGACAGTTGTTCATCAACAGTCTCTGTGTTTCCCTCTAAAACAACTCTGTGTGGTAACGTTGTGTTATTATCTCATAGCGTGGTGAATGTACAGGTCACAACTTGTCCACCAGAGCGTTGTGGAGTTGTTGGATTGTGTATTTGATGAGGGAAACCAAGAAATCCCATAATGAGCCTCCGTAGCGTAGCTCTGAGCAGCTCACGGCTCTGCTCCGCCGTTCTAAAAACAGCTTGCACCGACAATTAAAGGTAACGAACCTACTGCTATGACTATAGGGGTGATGGTGATGGGACAGTTTGACTAAATGTTGAACTGTCCCTTTAAAGACGTGTCTGTGAGGTGAAGTGCTGCATTTAAGTTGTGACCTGCACATTCACCACGCTATGAGATAATAACACAACGTTACCACACAGAGTTGTTTTAGAGGGAAATACAGAGACTGGTGATGAAAAACTGTCCCTGAAGGCAACGTGCATCAGAGGTTTTACATGAATTTCCCTCTAAAACAACTCTGTGTGGTAACGTTGTGTTATTATCTCATAGCGTGGTGAATGTAATGAGTGTTTACATGAACTTCAGTCGTCCAGTTACATGAAGTCATACTTTGTTTTTGTTTTCTCTAACTGTCATGTAAACGTAGTGAGGCTACGTCAGCAGCAGCAGCAGGAGGAGGTCGTACCTGGAAAGGTTTCCCGGAGGCCTGCTCCATGGCCAGACGCCCGTACTCTGTGAAGAGCTGAGGAACCAACCACACACACACACACACACACACACAAACACACAACACACACCAGACACAAGGTTAACGAGTTTTATGACTTCACATGAAAACCTTTCTTTACTGTTAGTTTGACTTTTATTTCTGTATTTAAGAAATGTGATAAATAAAACCATGAGACATGAACGAACCTGGAGGTGCTGGAGGTCGTCTTCCTGGACGTTCTGGGACAGGTTGTAGACCTGGAACACAAAACCAGAACCAGAACCAGAACCTGTTAATGAGCCGGGTCCAGAACCACAGAGAGGAGCCCAGTGTGTGTGTGTGTGTGTGTGTGTGTGTGTGTGACCTGGACAGAGCTGGTCATGGTGCTGAGGGCGAACAGCGTGGCGCAGTCTTTGATGGTGGACTGGCTGTCGAACGCCCCCTGTGTGTCGATGAGTAGAACTGCAACCTGCACCGACACAAACACACAGTTCACACTTTGTTTTAGAGCTGAAACTCACCATTATCATCTTTATCTATTAATCTGTTGAGTATTTAAACCATTAATCCATCAGTTGTTTGGTCAATAAAACGTCTTGTTTCGTCCACAAACCAAAGAGAGACTCAGTTTATCGTCATAAAGGAACAAAGAAACGAAATATTCACATTGAAGAAGCTGAAATCAGAGAATCTGGAGCTTTTTTCCTCAAAAACGACTCAAACTGAAGTCTTTTATTGGCGTGCGGCGGTGCACCGACCTTGCAGCCGTCTGGTTTCTCCACCACGAACACCTCGCTCCAGGCCAGGATGCCCGTGGTCTCGCGCTCGCAGCCTCCTCGCCAGGTGAAGCCCGTCAGAGGCTCGTCCTCGCCGCCCAGCCACGACTGGGACTGGAGGGAGAGAAGAAGAGAGAGAGAGGGGGCGGAGCTTAGAGGCTGATTCTGAACACCAATTTCCAACGGATCACTTTGCCCTCCTTAAATCCTGTTTAGCTCCATCTCCCTCTGTTGTTTTATTTTGAAATTTACCGGATGCTCTGTGCGTTTGACTTCCTGTGTTTAATACAATTCTTGCACTCTCTTTTATTCTTTTTTCTTGCTTTTAATTTTATGTTTAATGTTTCCAATTTTTACTCAACACTTGAGCTTTTAAGTGTTTATTAAAAAACATCTTTTTTGCTTGGCATTTTAGTTACACACGTCTGTTTTAATGTTTAATTGCATGTTTTTACTGAACATTATCTGTATCCAATTTAGTTTTATTGTTATTATACAGTATGTTTTACTTGGGTTGTATTTTCAAATAAATATGTATTGTTTTATTCACTGTAAAAACTCAAAATCTTAGTCTCATTTCTAGTCAAAACTAAACCCTTTCCACATAAAATAATCATTCATTCATCATTTTCACTTGTTTCAAACGTATTTTCACTTGAAATAAGTAGAAAATCAGCCAATGAAAGCAGCAGGTTTTTTGTATTTGTAATAAGAAAGAAAAACTTTCAGATTTTTCTATTTATTTCAAGTGAAAATCTGCTTGAAATAAGTAAAAGTGTCTAAAAACAAGTTAATTTTTATGTGATGAGTCTTATTTTTAGTATAATTTAGATTAGTTTTGACTAGAAATCACATTTTAACTAGAAATAAATATTCTTGGTAAGATTGAGTTTTTACAGTGTTTATGGTTTATTTTTCTCTTCATTTCCAATTCTTACTTTTAATGTTTTGTTTTCATGTAAAACCACATTGAGCTGCTGTCCCTTGGTATGAAATACACTAGTAAATAAAGCTGCCTTGTCTTTCCTTCCTGTGTCTCGGCTCTGAGTGAATCTGAACCTGATCAACTGTTGATTAAAAACAGATAACAGTTATTGATCAGACTGTGGATTAAAGTTCCTCTCTGTATGTTGTTAATCTGCTGCGACCTGCTGCTCAGCTCAGTCCTGTTTCCCCCCAAACTCACAGTTTGACCCTCGCCGTGACCCCCCAGCCCCCCCCGTCGAGGTGGGCGGGGCTTATCCTGTGCATACAAACAGGCTTTATTATTACTATGTGTGGAATAAGCAGCACAGAGCAGCGAGGCCCCCCCGACACACAGCATGCATTGTGTCGGCCCCAAAATCCTCTTTACAGCCTCCAGAATGTTCCTCAGCGCTTACCGTAGATTAACACGGCCAAAGGTCAACACACACACGCACACACACACACAGACACACACAGGGAACAGGAGCCTGTCGTTTGATCTGTTGGCGGTGGGGGGCAAAATCCACCGTCCTTCGTCTGTGGAAAACAACTCAGGACTGTTGAATATTAACTTCACCTGAGTTTTACAGACGTCCTCGAACGCCTCTCTGAGTCCCAGTCAGGTCAAAACAGTTCACAGATGAAATAATATAAAAACTCTTGCATGGCAACGTGTTTCAGACCTGGGAGTTCACTAGAGCACTGGTTCTCAAACTATTTTATATAAAAGGACCCTAAATTAACACAATAAGACCACAGACCCCCATTGGACACAATTTTGAAGCAAACACCAGAAATACACAAATATTTGTTTTTAGTCAATGTACACGTTGAAATTTGGGCCAATGGCGTGAATTTTTCTTTTAAATATTGTAGAGAAAATTCTGAGGAAAAAAGTGCTGATATTAAATTAAAATTATCCAGAAAAAAGTGTTTTTTTTTATTCTAGAAAAAAAAACAAAAAAAACCCAAAAATATTTTAGAAAAAAAAAAAAGGTAAAATTTCTCCAAAAATTTTTTTAATTCTAGAAAAAAAATGGTAAAATTAAAAAATTAATTAATTTAAAAAAAACGGTTTTTTTTTTGAAAAAAGTGGTAAAATTGTGGTGGTAAAGTTTCTCCTAATTTTTTTTTAATTCTAGAAAAAGTTGTAAACTAAGAAAAAAAAAGTGGTAAAATTTCTCCAAAATAGTTTTTTTTTAATTCTAGAAAAAAACGGTAAAATTAAAAAATAAATGAATTTTAAAAAAAAGAAAGAATTTTTTTTAGAAAATTAAAAAAAAAAAAAAGTGGTACAATTTCTCCAAAATAGTTTTTTTTTTAATTCTAGGAAAAAAAAGTAAAATTAAAAAATAAATGAATTAAAAAAAGAGAGAAAAGTTAGAAAACTGAAAACTAAAAAAAAAAAAAAAGGTAAAAATTTCTCAAAAAAAGTCTTAAAAATTCTAGAAAAAGTGGTAAAATTAAAAAAGTTTTTTTTTAAAATGGTAGCAAAAACTTA
The DNA here is from genome assembly GCA_030347415.2 of Decapterus maruadsi. Classification (NCBI taxonomy): domain Eukaryota; kingdom Metazoa; phylum Chordata; class Actinopteri; order Carangiformes; family Carangidae; genus Decapterus; species Decapterus maruadsi. The sequence goes on from CM064901.1 coordinate 1,220,746, forward strand.
TTTAAAAAAAAGTTCAAAAATTCTAGAAAAAAAGTTTTAAAATTTCAAGAAAAAATTGGGGATGCCCTTAAATCCTCTCAAGGACCCCTGGAGGTCCCTGGACCCCACTGTGAGAACCGCTGCGCTAGTATAATGGGTAGATGGCTCGTTGGCAGCCATTATTTTATTCTATTTTTCGCCACTTCTTTGGTTTGATGTGGGGAGGACGGGTGACCACGCCCACTTTAGGAGACAGGAAGTGTAGCTGAACCCTTTCATATCACTGGAGCAGCTTGTAGTGAGCCATCCTGTCAGAACAGAGGATCTTTGCTTTTGTGTCACGAGTTTGGTCAGTTCAACATCTGTTCGACAACCATGCGATGAAGGTGAGTGGATGTTTCTGACTGGGCGCTCCAGACCGGACCGCCAGTCAGCAGCTTCTCACCTGTTTGTACATGTAGCGCAGCATGAAGTCCAGCAGGAAGGACTTGCCCTTGCGGAACGCTCCGGCCACAGAGACGACGACCACGTTGAGGTCCTGCAGCTCCTCCCTCAGCAGCAGCCGCTCCAGCGCCGCCTCCTGCAGCGAGAACGAGTGCTCGTCCTCGTCCGCCGTCACGATCTGCACCGGCCGCGGCACGCCCAGCGCCTCCTCATCGTCCTCCTCCTCCTCCAGCAGGTCGTCGTCGTCTTCCTCCTCCTCGCACCTCATCGGGGAGGCGTCTGACGTGAACCTGTGGCCTGTGGAGAAACAACACTTTATTTTTAAAAACAAGATGCTGTTTGTTCTACGACAGCTGAACAAACATCATGTGACGCCGAGTTTTTCTGTGATTGCTGCAGAAGAAATAAAAAACAAGTATGATTACCCGTCTTAAAAGGGATAGTTCAACATTTTTTGTGAGATTGTCCCATCACCATTGTCCCATCACCATAACCCCTATAGTCATAGCAGTAGGTTCGTTACCTTTAATTGTCGGTGCAAGCTATTTTTAGAACGGCGGAGCAGAGCCGTGAGCTGCTCAGAGCTACGCTATGGAGGCTCATTATGGGATTTCTTGGTTTCCCTCATCAAACTCATCAAATACACAATCCAACAACTCCACAACGCTCTGGTGGACAAGTTGTGACCTGCACATTCACCACGCTATGAGATAATAACACAACGTTACCACACAGAGTTGTTTTAGAGGGAAATACAGAGACTGTTGATGACAAACTGTCCCTGAAGGCAACGTGCATCAGAGGTTTTGCATGAATTTAAAATGTTGAACTATTCCTTTAAGAAGCTCACACACACTAGGGATCGACCAATATATTTTTGTTTTTTTTCTTTTTAGGGCCAATACCATTTCAGATTATTAGGAAAGGAAAACAATAACTGATATTTAGAAAGAAGAAGCCGTCAGATTCAACATTCATAGCTTTCAGTCACGTGACCTCCTGCACAGCTGGAGGGCTGAACATCTGTTCAACGCCACCACCACCACCAGACTGTTGTGTTTCCCTACGCATCAAACCCACAGACACTTAGTTCATCATCACTGATCATTAAAATAAAACACGTTCAGAAACTAAATCCAGTCGGTGACGAAGCAGCAGCAGCAGCAGCTTCGACCTCAGTGACGGCGGAAAACCACCAGTTTTATAAGTTTCCTGATCTCGTCCGTCCGGTCAGTGAAGCGTCGCAGGAGCTCAGCCAAGAGGAAAAGCTAAGGGAGAGGGGAATCACTGCTATTATGGGATGGTGGCGGAGGCCGGAGCTGGAGGTTTATAGTAAACAGAGCGATGATCAGAACCTTGGCTCTCCTTCTACGGCAGCGTTACGCTCCGCTGCGCCGCAGGAAGCCACGTCCAGCGCCGCGTCCCGCTTCAACGCGCTCTTCTTCTTCTTCACTTTTAATGTGTCGTCATGTGACCACCAACCCCCCGATGGCCTGCGGCCTCATGGGAAAAGATGCACAGCCTGTTCATTCAGACCTTCAGTCACACAAAACCATTCTGCTCATGTTTACACTTTAAAGGGACAGTTCAACATTATGACAAATTGTCCCATCACCTTAACCCCTATAGTCATAGCAGTAGCAAGCTATTTTTAGAACGGCGGAGCAGAGCCGTGAGCTGCTCAGAGCTACACTACGGAGGCTCATTATGGGATTTCTTGGTTTCCCTCATCAAACTCATCAAATACACAATCCAACAACTCCACAACGCTCTGGTGGACAAGGACTCTGAAGCTTCTCACAGCCCTTAGTCGACATGAGGGGGAGGAGATAATGAGTGAAATTGGAATTTTGTATGAACTATTCCTTTAAGGCTAAAAGACTGATATAGGCTACCTAATAAAATATGCAGAAACTAAACCACTGATTCATGTATTCAACAGGAGTCAGCTGCTGTGAACATGTGATTTAAATGAAGAAAACAGAGACATTAATTATTAACAGTTGGCACTTTAATTTATTACATTACCAGGAAAAGTAGGAATATTGTGTTAATTGTTTTTAAATAAAAAGCTCAAATTATGTCAAATTAGAGAGTTCTGATTGAAAAAATTATTAAAAAAACAGTAGAACTTTAATTTTACATTTAACTGTCATTAACAGGAAAAGTAGGAATATTAAAAAAGTACAAGTTAATTGTTTTTCCAAGAAATTTGTCTTATTTCTAGTCAAAAAAATGAAATCAAATTATGTCAAATTACTTGGACTGGAAATCAGTAGAAAAATCTGATAGTGGAGCAGGTTTTGTTGTGTTTGTAATAAAGAAAAACTTGCTCCACTGGCAGAAGGGAAACTTTGTTTGAAACAAGTGAAAATGATCTAAAAACAAGTTAATTTTTAGGTGATGAGTCTGATTTTAAGTGGAAAGAGTTTAGTTTTGACAAGAAATAACAAATATTCTTGGAAAGAGTCTACAGTGATTCATTTAAACCAGCATCTGATTTTACTCCAGAGAAGTGGGGGGACAACAGAGGTCAATGGAAATTAGCAGAGGTCAGCTGTCGCCTGGGGGCGGAGCCAGCAGAGGTCAGCTGTCACCTGGGGGGCGGAGGTAGGTCATTTGCATTTTCAAGCTGTCTCCTGGGGGCGGAGAAGAATGTCACCTGGGGGCGGAGCCAGCAGAGGTCAGCTGTCACCTGGGGGCGGAGCCAGCAGAGGTCAGCTGTCACCTGGGGGGCGGAGCCAGCAGAGGTCAGCTGTCGCCTGGGGGGCGGAGCCAGCAGAGGTCAGCTGTCGCCTGGGGGCGGAGCCAGCAGAGGTCAGCTGTCGCCTGGGGGCGGAGCCAGCAGAGGTCAGCTGTTAAGCCAGCAGAGGTCAGCTGTCGCCAGTAACAGATGCCTGGGGGCGGACAGGTCGGCTGTCTCCTGGGGGGCGGAAAACTGTCCCCAGGGGGCGGAGCCACATCTTTGGGGGCGGAGCCAAAAGGTATTTGCCTGGGGCGGAGCTCATTTCGCCTGGGGGCGGAGCCAGCAGAGGTCAGCTGTCACCTGGGGGGCGGAGCCAGCAGAGGTCAGCTGTCACCTGGGGGCGGAGCCAGCAGAGGTCAGCTGTCACCTGGGGGCGGAGCCAGCAGAGGTCAGCTGTCACCTAAAATCAGACTCATCAGCCAGCAAAATGAACGGCTGTCGCCTGGGGGCGGAGCCAGCAGAGGTCAGCTGTTTTCAGATCAGCTGTTTTCACTTGTTTCAAACAATCACCTGGGGGCGGAGCCCAGAGTCAGCTGTGGAGTAAATGGGGGCGGGGCCAGCAGAGGTCAGCTGTCGCCTGGGGCAGGTTCAATCAGCCAGGTGGAGCCAACATGGCGTCTCGTCTTCACCGCCTCATCATCATGACAGTGAAGGAACACGCTGCTCTTTTTAAAGCGTGACTTCCTCTCATCTGTGGTTTAATCAGCTCTGTGTCATCGCCACACAGGAATCTGCTCTGGGATCAGCCTTCATACTACGTGTCAGAGCTCAGGGAGACGAGGGGTTAAACACCGTGACGTGACTGAACCAGACGAGGAGGTTGAATTCACAGGTTGAGCAGCATTTCTCAGCCTTCAGGGCCACGACGACGCGGCGGCAGCAGCAGCAGCAGCAGCTGATGTGTGAAACACTGACACGTTCACAACTTTTAACTTAAAACCTGCTGAGTTCATGTTCAACATGAACAACAGACAAAGACTGACCGGCTGACTTCTGCTTCTCAGCAGCAGCAGCAGCGCGGCTCCAGACTGTTGTTACCAAGTTCATCTCATGCAACCAGTTCAATTTGTTGTGTTTGTTAACAACACTGGTGAAACGTGGAAGCAGCGACTCCAAGAACCTGAAGTCTGTCGTTACAGACGTCAGCAGGACGACGTGTCTGAGGCTTGTGGATGAAAAGCAACATGAGAATATTTGATTTTGCAAAAAGAAATTTTGAAAAAAAAATAAAAAAAATCAAAGTTTAATCCATCCATCGATCCACGGATCACTTGCTTGATCCGTGGTCAGCGATCAGGTCAACTGTGATCCGTTGCTCCACTACTTCTAGATTTAGATTTCCCTGTGTGTTGCAAATGTAACATACAGTATCAGATTTGGTTGGAATGCCCTTTAGTGGACACAGGACGTAATAATAAGCTGGTTTAGGTGTAAATATAATGAGCTAATATGAGCTAAAAAACAAACAAACATAAGAAATCTGAATATAATTTGAATATTTAACATCTCTGCGACATTTGTGCAAAACCTGAAGTCAGGTTTCCCAATAACAACTGAAGGGATCGACCCAAAACATGCCAGGAACGCCGCCGCCGCCTCCCGACTGCCATCTGGACGGAAAATCACAACCGTTTTCCTTCCCCACAGAAAAGAAAAAGGAACCTGCAGGTCAGAGTCAGGGTCCAACAACTCATATCTGTCATGTTTGTAAAGCCAACCTGGATCCATTTAACAACGCAAGGTAAACAAGCACACATGGGCCTCCACTGAGCCGGCCAATCAGAGGACAGCGAGGGCCGTTTCAGGAAGTGGCTGCGTAGCGGTTGAAATGTAGGTGTTCAACAGTAAAATGTGCTGCATCTTTCCAGCGTGTTCCTCCTGGTGGAGATGACGTTCCCGTCTGGATTCCTGCAGCTCACAGACCAAAGGAAGGAGAGGAAAACTGCTCCAGTCCCATCATCACATGAACGCCGTCACATGACGCTGTTGCTGCTGCTGCTGCCTCCATTCATGCCCCAGTTTGGTCTCAGCTCAGTTCTCAGTGAGCAGGAGTCACTGGACCTCCGTCTGCAGCTGAAACAACACCAGCAACACCAGCTGCTGGTCCTGGGTCAGTTCAGCGCTAATGGACCGACCGACTGAGCAGCCCGTCTGACAGTAACTCAGCAGGAGAGGCTTCATCATCATCATCATCATCATCAGGATGCAGCTTGAAGAGTTAAACTCACGTCCCCATCGACTTCAGCCTTTTTAACGTCAGCTACCGCGGCTAATTATTACTAAAAACACACAGGTCACATCCACTGACGTAAACAACTGATTTTAAAGAGCATTTCCACTGGTAATCAATGTTTACCTCAGATATCAGGTCATTTCATCCCATCCATCCTCCAACTGCAGCGTGTGGACGTGTAGATTCGTTTTTGTTCAGGAATCTAATCTATCGTCTTTTCCATGCTCATTAACGGGCTCCGGACTCATTACGACAGTGTTTTTCAATCTTAAACAACTTTAGCTTTCTCGACTACAAATCGAGTTCAAATAAAATGCAGCACATAAAAATATCTGCAGCTGGCGCATCCTGATCGGCAGCAAGACTGGTCTCTAATACACTCTTGCGAGTTTTGGCACAAATCAACATTGTAACGTCCACTAACGTTTTGCCAACGCCTGCGCTAACTTATGCTAAATATGACAGTTAGCTGTGTAAATTCTTAACGTTATGGTGAGAAATGGCTAACTTTCATAAATCCACAAACATGTTCACAACACATGGTGGGTGTGGGGGACGGGTGGCCACGCCCACTTTAGGAGACGGAAACCACACCCACTTTAGGAGACAGGAAGTGGAAGCGCAGCTGTACCATTTCATATCATTAGTGCAGCTTGTAATTGAGTATATCTTGATAGTAATAAGAGTATTTTTGATTTGGTCAAGACGTGAATAAAAGTATATGTGAAGAGATCAAGCTGAAAAATTAAACAATATAGGCTATCAATATTTGCATCAATATTTAGCCTAACTATATTAAAACTGTGACCGGAGCTCTGTTAAAACACCGACTGAGCGCTACTGGTGTTTTATAAACGTTACCGTAAAAAATAAATAAAACAATAAAAACACTAGCAAACATTAACCCGTTGCCAGCCGGCGTCCAGCAGCAGCAGCAGCCCATTCATCTCTGGTCAGTTTTAAGCTAGCTCACGTTATTATTCAGCAGTCAACTCTGTGGCCGTGGTTAAACCGCAGATAACGGGCGGTTACCGGTTAACAGTTCATCAGTTTAACCTCCACAGAACAATAAAGAAGGAGCTGGAAGAGGCCAGCGGTTAGTTAGATAGATACCAGATACAGAGCTGCTCACAACAAATACACATTCATCATCATCATCATCATCTGCAGGTGAGCAGCTTCACAACACTGGGACGCACACAAACACACAAACACACGACACGGGCGGAGGACGAGTCGGTGTCGGTCGAGGCTCCGCCGCCAGGTCGCTGGCACCGACACCGGACACTGTGTGGTGTTTTCCCGGAGAGAGGGAGAGGTTTCACCGCTCGGACACAGCGGGAGGAGGATGAACAACAACGACACAGCGGAGCAGCCTGCGGTGCCCTCCCCGGAGAGAGGAGAGGAGGCACCGGCCACAGATTCACCGAGCTCCCCCTGCCTCCCCCCAGCAGCCGGTGTCCTCCTCCCCCTCCTCCTCCTCCTTCCTCCTCCTCCGTGTCGGTAACACCACCATCTGTGTTTATTTTTTACCTTGTTTGAAGATGCTGTTCTGGTGATTCCGCTGCTTCAACCTGCTCTCCTCCGCCGCCATCTTTCCTCCTGACCTGCTGGGAGCAGCGGACCGCGCTGACGTCACTCGCAGAAGCGGCGGCGCTGGTTTCCGCGAGGTCCTAAATACGGAGCGGAGGCCACGCCCCCAAAACGGTTAGCTAACTAGCTAGCTAGCTAGCTATCTGCTAGCACCAGGAGCTAATTAGCACATAGCATGTATATATTTGAGAACAATTTAACTGTTTATTCGATGGTTTTGTCAACAACAAAGGAGGAGGAGAACAAAAGACACGTTAGAGAGTCAGGGAATACATTCAGTAGGCTATAAACAGTGTAAAAAATTAATAAAACCTAATATTATCTCAAAATAAATACATAAATGATAATAAAATAAATATAGGCTATAAATAAAAAAAGATTTTAAAAAAAGCAACACATGTATCAAACATTAATTATGTAGCTATTTTGTTTAGTATTGACAGTAGGCTATATAAATAATACCAAGGGGGTATTTGTTTTATGTTTCATAAATATTCATTATTTGGAAAGGATGAGCTGATGGAATCAATAAAACTTCTCTTATTCTGATGTTTCTGTGTCACTTCAGAGTTTTACTGAAGGAGCTTTTGTGTGAATTTTCCAAGTTGGAAACATTTTTTTCTCTTTATTCCAGCACCACATGAATGCAGGATGATATAATAAATGGCCCCAGAGCACAGACAAGTAAAGGCCCCACAGTCTTTACACCACGCACACACTGAAGTCTCTTTGTGATTCAGTCTTTCAGCTGAGCTTCCCTGACTTTCAAACAAGAGATATTAATTGTCCAAACAAGCAGATGAGTGTTGATCAGAATATGAAAGTACAAGATTAATGTCATTAATCAACAATATAGGCCTATGTGGATTTTTATTGTCGTCCTTTGACCAGTAGGCTACCTGTGAAAAGTCTAGTGAAGTTGATGAACTTTATTGTTTTCTGTTTGGTGAACACAACAGAAACCATGTAAACATGAAACCATAGATTTATATCAACACCTCTATAAGATAAACAGAGATTTTCTGCTCTACTGGCACCGACTGATGCACAAAGTGAGACGTCGGCTATACGGGACTAAACTGATGCAGTTAAAATCCAAACTGGACCTAATTCATCCTGAATGTCAGAACTTGTTTTGGTGACCATGTGATCGTTTTCTGTAGAAAATGGATTTGACCAGAAAGAGTCATCTGATTCTCAGGATGCAGTTATGTCAGACATGCTGCTGCTGAGGAGGACGAGGAGGGAGGTCCTGACCTTGTTTCCTGAGCTTCAGCTGGTTGGATCAGATTACAGTCGGTCTTCACACCTGGATGTGAGTGTGTGGTTGGTTGTTATCTGATGGCGGCCCAGTCAGACCTGCTCTCAGGGAAAACACTGGCCGTTTAACGTGAGCTGCATTTACCACCAACTGTCACTTACCTGAACTCTAGAGCTTGAATATCTGAGTATCACAGCACAGAGAGACAGCAACTGTTTTTATTCTCAAGCCACAAGCAGAAAAAGTACATTTGGTTTTTCTGCTGCCCCTTAGCAAAAAGTATTTTATTAAAGTGTACTAAAACTGAGGGAGGCAATATACTTGAAAGTGTACTTTTGCAAACTTAAAATGACCTTATGAAGTGTACTTTAATACACTAAAATGTGGACTGGAAGTATATACTTAGTACACTAGGAGTACATAGATGAGTGTACTTGTTGTATACTTGAAAGTGTACTTTTATAACCTTAAACTGTTCCAATTTAGTCCGAAGAAGTATTAAATTAGTATACTTTCTAGTACACTACAAGTACATGGTCCATAGTATACTTGTATTGCTATACTTGTACTTATACTATAAGCATACTAAATAAAGTGAACTTGAAGTACACTACTTTCTGCTGTGGGGCAGTTTGCAGTGATGCAGCTGAACGGTTGGTACTGGACGGTGTGTACAGTCAGATGTTCTCACATCACAGCTGAAATCATTTAGTCTCTGAATTATTGATGAAAACACAAAACCAGCTGCTACAGAGTCCTGGATCACAAGTTGTTGTCGATCGTTTGTGTTGCTGCTGCTGCTTCTGCTGCTTTTTCTGAAAGTGCAGCAGCTCTGAGGACGTTCAGCAGCTCCAACGCTGTACAACCTGTAGGACAGAGGTCAGAGGTCAGAGTGGAGGTCGCTGCTGCTGCATGATGGGACAGGACCTCACTCAACATCCAGTTACTAATAATAATAATTCATTTAAATCAAGTCTGGGACACAATAACAACAATAAAAAGGTCAAAACAGGTCAAAGAGGTTGAGTAAATTTGACAATTATGTCCAAAATACATTTTTCACTCTCGAAAGTGAATTAAGTCCGTCATAAGTTTCATGAGAATTGTGTTTAGACCAAAAGAGATTTGTTGTATATAAGCTACAACATGAGGTCGTAAACCCAATGCCTACTTACCCCATACATAAGACCACTCACGCTCTATTATCAACACAGTTACTGTATGGTTACATTCTGTTTGCTTGTGGGGAAACAAAACCCACTGTATATGCATGAGTTATGCTACTGTACTGTAGCAACAGAACTAACGATCCTTGATATAAACATGGCTCAACTTACCCCGGTCACCATCGTTTTGCTGAAACAGACTTTAATATTTCATCACCAGAGTAAAAGCTCAGCTGTTGAACCAAAACAGAGTCAGACAAACAACGTACTTCAATCTGCAGTTGAACGTCTCAGACGACCTGCAGTCAGACTTTATTCTCCAGTGCAACGTGTGACACAACAATTATCGATATCAGCTTCAACTGATCAGACGCTCTTTCCTTTCAGTTCATCCAAACCTCCTGTTGCCCCCCCCCCCCCCCCGTCTGAAGCCCAAACCCCAGACACAGACACAGGTCGTCCAGCAGCGTATTTATACCTGGTCATGGTTTCCAGACCCTAATAATCGATCACTGAGCAGAGATCAGTTTGTTTAGTTTGAGCAGCTGCAGAACAGAGCGCCTGGTGACCCTGCTACGATGCTAAGCTAAACTAGCATTCCCTACATGCTAATGTCAGCAAAGCTGGTGTTTCTCCTCAGTTTAACCCTGTGACGAGTTTGAGTCCAGCTGATGTGGAAGCAGCACCATGACCAGTGGAAACACAGAGTCTGAAGTATTAACTTTGTGTTTTGATTTCAATTGAGGAAGTAAACACGTGTCTACGTCATAATGACCAGTCGTCAGACCTGCTGCCCCCTAGCGGCTCCGCAGGTCGGTCTAGAAACCAGCCACAGGAACTTTTTGAGTCTGGAACACCGTTTGTGTCGACCAATCACAGCGCTCCATCTGTTAGAGCGCTGCTAGAGAGTCGTTGGGCGTTTTAACGCCATGACAACATTTTAATTGGCTCGTCAGGCTAACGTCATCCGGCTCTTTGCTCTGATTGGCCGTAGCGCTACCCTATTGTGTTGAACATATAAAATGTGATTTGCAAATTTATGACTTTATAATATTGAAGAATATCCATGAATACCCCCCACCCCATAACCTACAGCGACCCTAATCAAACACAGTGTCAACGACACACAGTTAACGAACCACACTGACGTATTGCTACTGAAACAGTCACAGTTCAGTCAAATAAAAAACAAAAACAAAAAAACAAACAGATTTAAATCTCACACTGTAAATAATGTGTAAACATGAGTTCAACATGGCCTTTGATCACGTTGTGCTTTAACTCCTGTTGCTCTGACGACCCACTGATGATGTTTGTGATTGTTTCCAACATTTATAAAAGTCTATGTAAACAGCGACACACAACTTCCTCTTTTTTTGCTTTCATTCTCTTCACCTTTGTTTCAGTTTGAAAAATGAAGCTAATCAATCATTTAGTTCATATTCAGTAGGTTCACCAGTACAGTACATATGTAGATATAGATGTGACATCAGGGAATATGAGGAACCGAGTGAAAAGGATTTATCCTTCTACTAATAGACAGCACTGGGTTCTATTTTAATACTGTGAAAGTATCAAAGCCTCAGTCCACAGAGAAATGCACACAACCTGTATTCAGAAACTGAGCCTTTAAACCAGCCGTCAGGACTTCCTGTCACTTTGTGATGTCACAACAAAGCCCCGCCCCCTCACCACCTGGACCCACCATCCAACAGCTTGTAGGATTTGGTTTCTATTGGTGTTTTTATTTTGAAATCTGCTCTTTTTTTATTGCATTGCTTTAGAAAACAATCAGCCAATCAGAAGTGAGGCTCAGAGCCTCCTCCTCTCTTCTGATTGGCTGACACCAACCTGTTGTTACTAAAGCTCCAGAGAGAAGCTGAAAGATGGTTTCTGGTTTTTATAATTATACTTTATCTTCTTATGGATTAACTCATGTGTGAAACACGGGACCTGCCCTCACAGTGAAGTCACAGTGGATGATGTCATGATGATGATGTCATGGTCTCTCTATATCCTGTGATTACAGAACAAGCACTTGTTATTAAAAATGATGTCAACAGTCTAAAAGTATCCTCATATTCCCAGATGATGATCATCCTCATATTCCTCTAGGCCAGTGGTTCTCAAACGTTTTTACATCAAGGACCATAAATTGACACAAATTAGACCACGGACCCCCATTGGACCAAATTTTGAAGTAAACACCAGAAATACACAAATATTTGTCCTGAGACTAAAGAACGTTAGGGCCATTATTAGGGCCAATGGTGGGAATTTTTGGAAATTCTTGAAATTCTTTTTGGAGACATTTCTGGACAAAAGTCAATATCACAGTAAAAATTCTCAAAAAAAAAAGAAAACATTTTCTCAAAAAAAATTGGCAAAATTTCTTGGGAAAAAAGGAAAAAATTAAAAAAAGTTTTAAAAAAAAATTCTAGTATAAAGGTGGTAACATTTCTTAAAATAGAAAAAAAGTAAAAACAAACAAACAAAAAAATATATATATATAGAAAAAGTGGGAAAAAAAACTTCTACCACTTTTTTTTTAATTTTACCACTTCTTCTAGATTGTTTTTCTAGAAATGTTTTATCTTTCTTTTTTATTTGAACATTTTCTGAGAAATTTTACCACTTTTTTCGAAGTTTTTTTTTTATTTACCACTTTTTCTAATTTCAATTAAAAAACTTTTTTGTTTTAGAAGTTGTACCACTTCTTTTGAGAGAAAAAAAAAGTTTTTGGAGAAATTGGACCACTTTTTCCAGAAATTTCTCTAAAATATTTCCAAAAATTCACGCCATTGGCCCTAATTTAAAAGTGTCAATTTAGGGTCCTTGATGAACAAAAGGTTGAGAACCACTGCTCTGGTCTATACTGGAGCATTACCGACTGTAAGACACAATAAATACTAAATACAACATCCAAGACAGATTCAAACAATGGTTAAAAACAAAAAAGAACAACAACATCTCTCTCTTTCTCTTCCTGGCTGGTCTCTGATTGGTTGACAGTTTGTAAAGTTTCCTCCCTGAGTTTTGTTTCAACAACAAATATATGAACCTCGAAATTTCCGTCTTTATTTGTGACTGTTCACAGTCAGAGTTTAGTCTGTGTTGGTGTCTTCAGGGTCTTTTGTGGAGGATAAAGTCGTCTATTGATTTTGATTTGTCGTGCATGATTGAACCAGACTCGTGTTCACACACACACAGAGGATTTGTCCCTCCGGGGCCGACAGGGATGACGTCGTCGTTCAGGGAAACGCTCCGTGTCATTAAGGTGCTGCTCTTCTTCAAAGTGCTTCGTCATGACTCGGCATCTGCTGCACGATGAGTCGACGCAAACATAACCATCCATTCAGAAAAAAACAAACCAAGAAAACAAACTGAAGCGCTTCATCACTCCCCTCAACAACAACAACAACAACAACAACGTCCCGGTGAAGCAGGTGGCGGTGTGTGGCGGGCGGGCGGGCGGCGGCCATCTTGCTGGTGGGTCACAGGTGGGAGGAGGTGGAGAAGCAGAGTTTGAGGGTGAAGGGGTTGGAGCTGTCTGCAGGTCAGAGAACAGTCTTTACTGTGATGTCAGCCTCAACACTTCCTGTCTGTTGCCTTAGTAACACTCCTGCTGTCCTCCTGGGTCAGAGAAGGATGGATGAAAGGAAAGAAGGAAGGAAGGAAGGAAGGAAGGAAGGAAGGAAGGATGAAGGGAAAGAAGGAAGGAAGGAAGGATCAAAGGAAGGAAAGCAGGAAGGATCAAAGAAGGAAGGAAGGAAGGAAGGATGAAAGGAAGGATGAAGGGAAAGAAGGGAGGAAGGAAGGAAGGATGAAAGGAAGGACGAAGGGAAAGAAGGGAGGAAGGAAGGAAGGAAGGAAGGAAGGAAGGACAAAGGGAAAGAAGGAAGGATCAAAGGAAGGAAAGCAGGAAGGATCAAAGAAGGAAGGAAGGAAGGAAGGAAGGATGAAGGGAGGAAGGAAGGAAGGAAGGATGAAGGGAAAGAAGGAAGGAAGGAAGGAAGGACGAAGGGAAAGAAGGGAGGAAGGAAGGAAGGAAGGAAGGAAGGATGAAAGGAAGAAAGGCAGGAAGGACGAAGGGAAAGAAGGAAGGAAGGATGAAAGGAAGGAAAGTAGGAAGGATGAAAGAAGGAAGGAAGGAAGGAAGGATTAAGGGAAAGAAGGAAGGAAGGAAGGAAGGAAGGAAGGATGAAAGGAAGAAAGGCAGGAAGGACGAAGGGAAAGAAGGAAGGAAGGATGAAAGGAAGGAAAGTAGGAAGGATGAAAGAAGGAAGGAAGGAAGGAAGGATTAAGGGAAAGAAGGAAGGAAGGAAGGAAGGAAGGAAGGAAAGAAAGCAGGAAGGACGAAGGGAAAAACGGAAGGAAGGAAGGAAGGATAAAAGGAAAGCAGGAAGGGGGGAAAGAAGGAAGGAAGGGAAAAAGGATTGTAAAGGAAGGAAAGAAAGGTGGAGGGAGGGAACAGATTAAGTCAAGGAAGAAAGCAGAAGGATGGGCGAAGGGAAGGAAGAAGGAAGGAAGGAATGGAAAAACGTTTGTGGAAAGAAGGAAAGGAGAAAAGAAGGAAAGAGGGAAGGATGGATGAAGGGAACAGATATGACCCGGCAGGACGACAGGAGGGTTTTAACTCCACATCCGTCTGAAGCCTGACACCTGGTGGCCACTCTGTGCTACTGCACCCTCACTGATCTGCAGGACGGACCAAACACCAACACAAGCTCCTTTTTCTACGGAAGCCCAAAGTGGCCACATGGAAAAATCTTATTTCCTTTTTTTTGTGTTCGTAATAAGAAAGAAAAACTTGCTCCACGTTCAGATTTTTCTACTTATTTCAAGTGAAAATCTGCTTGAAAGAAGTAAAAAGTGTCAAAAAACAAGCTGCTTTTAATGTGATGAGTCTAAAACTGATTTAAAGGGATAGTTCAACATTTAGTCAAATTGTCCCATCACCATAACCCCTATAGTCATAGCAGTAGGTTCATTACCTTTAATTGTCGGTGCAAGCTATTTTTAGAACGGCGGAGCAGAGCCGTGAGCTGCTCAGAGCTACGCTAGCGTACATTTATCGTACATTTGGCCCCTTTTGAGGGTTACTGGTCGTACATCTTACAGAGAGCCAAATTATCGTACACCCGGCAACACTGGAACCTGGTTAGCGTAGCTTAGCTTAGCGTATCTTATCTTAGTGTAGGTTAGCTTAGCTTATGAAGAACTTACTGGGTATCCTGATCTGATGGTGGTTGAGGACGGTCAGAGCCTCCACGGCCTCCGTCTTACTGTCGAACTCCAACAGGCCGGACAGAGTCTTAGAGGAGGCTGCAGGGAGGAGGAGGAGGAGGAGGAGGAGGAGGAAAACGATGAAGATGAAGAACAGAGATGGATCCAGGATTTTAAAAAACAGGAGTTCAACTCACGTTTGGCATCAAAGACCTTGAACTTGGCGAAGGCGGGAACGTCGTGTTCCGTGCAGAGCTGGAAACAGAGAGGAGAGGTCGGATTCAGTTTCCCCTGAAAAGCTTTTTAATGATTCTGAACTTTAATAACGTCGACAAAAACAAATCCTGGTGGTTCAGGTTCAGGGTTGAAGGTTTACGAGGTCCAGGAAGAGACCAGGAACCAGAGACCAGGAACCAGAGACCAGGAACCAGAGACCAGGAACCAGAGACCAGGAACCAGAGATGAAGTCCTACAATCATCGTCTCTGATTTGTTCAGTAGCATCTGTGGGACCAGAACCAGGTACAGGACCTGAACCAGTATCTCTAAGCCTACGTGGTCTCACCGTGAGCAGCTGGGTCTGGCTGAGCGAGGGGGGGCCGTTGTAGAAGTGCAGCACGGCGGCCGGCGGCTGGATGATGTTCCTGCCGCCGTGGGCGCTGCTGAAGCGGTTGTTCCTGGTCAGACTGAAGTCCTGGAAGCTGCTGCCGCCGGCGCTCAGATCAAACACCTGGCTGGGGATGACGGCCTGCTGCTTGGACACACTGGGGGGGCAGAGGGGGGGTAGAAGGAGAGGGGGGGGGCAAACAGAACAGATGGAGGGAGACGTCAACACTTTGAACAATAGCCACGTTTCCACTGCAGGAGTTCCTGGTAAAAGGAGGAACTTCTAGAGCAGTGGTTCTCAACGTGGGGTCTGGGGACCCCCAGGGGTCCTTGGGGGAGTTCAAGGGGGTCCCCAACTTTTTCTTGAATTTTTTTTTTTTTTTTGATAATTAATTTTTTTTTTTTTTTGAGAATTTCTAAAAAAAAAATTTGAGAATTAAAATTTTTTTTGGGAGAAATTTTTTTTTTTTTGAAAATTTAATTTATTAATTTTTTTAATTTAATTTTTTTTTTTGGAAAATAATATTTTTTTTTAATTTAATTTTATTTTTAATTTAATTTTTTTTGAGAATTAAATTTTTTTTTTTTGAGAATTACATTTTTTTTTGGAGAATTTAATTTTTTTTGGGAGAATTTAATTTTTTTTTGAGAGTTTACCACTTTTTGTGTAGAAAATCAACTTTTTTTTTAAAACCTTTTTTGAGATTTTTTTTAACCACTTTTTCTTACAAATGTTTAAAAATTATACCACTTTTTTTTCCAGAAATGTCTCTATAATATTATAATATTTCCAAATATTTCCAAAAATTCACGCCATTGGCCCTAATTTGAATGTACAAAAAAAAGTAATATTATCCAGTCTCAGAACAAGTATTTCTGGTGTTTGCTTAAAAAAAAAATCTGTCCAATGGGGGTCCATGGTCTAATTTGTGTCAATTCAGGGGTCCTTGATGTAAAAAAGGTTGAGAACCACTGTTCTAGAGGAACCGTCCTCTCTCTCGGACGCCGTGTCTCTGATGGCGACGGGCAACAGTTTCCATCATCGCGAGGTCGTTGAGCAGCGTCTGTTTTACTGCTCTTGTTCAGAGTCATTATTTTACTTTCTTAGAGGAAGAGGTTTTTATGTAATTGCCGTTTCGATCGTTAGTAACGTTCAGCTTATTTTAGAGCTTCTCTTGGCGCCACATCCTCACCAGACGTTGAGCTTCTTTCCAAACACCTTGATGTTGTTGAGGTGCGTGACGGCGCGGTCCACGGCGTACTCGTCTCCCATCTCCACCAGCGCCGTGCCGGGAACGCTCTTCATGAACTTCACCTGCACACACACACACACACACACACACACACACCACCACCAACCGGCCAATCACAGAGCTCCGTTAAGGATTCACCACACCAACCGGCCAATCAGAGAATGAACATGCAAACCGTCGACACACACACACCTTCTCCACGTTGCCGTAGAGACAGAAGAGGTTGAAGATGCGGCTGCAGTTCATCTTGGCGGGATGGAGGCCGCTCACCATGGCGACGCAGCTGGAGGCGGCGTGGCCCAGGAAGGAGGAGGAGGAGGAGGAGGAGGAGCAGCATGTGGAGGAGGAGGAGGAGGAGGAGGTCCTAGGGAGGAGGAGGGGGGGGTAGGAGATCAGGTCCTGCACCTCCTCGCTGCTCCTCCTGTAGCGGCTGTTACCGGGCAGAGGCAGCAGGGGGCAGTGTGGGCCTGGGGGGGGGAATTACGCAAACACCCACTAATAATCACATTTCTACAGTAAACACAACACAACACAACACTGTAGATGTTGTTTTCTGTGATTGTTATGATTATTATTTTTTAATTTGGCCATATGTACAATGGTTGTCATGCCAATAAAGCCATTTGAACTGAACTGAGAGAGAGTCAGTGTGTAGTTACCGTAGCCGTTGGATGGATGTTCTCCCAGGATGGCCTGGCGCTGCCTCCCCCTCCCTCGCTCTGCAACACACACACACACACACACACACACACACACACACACACACACACACACACACACACACACACACACACACACACTCCTTAATAATGGACAAATGAGACTTTACGCAGGCTATAACCTTTAATTATCGGTGCATGTTGTTTGGAGATCGATAGGAGAATTTGCCAAAATGTTGAACTATCCCTTTAAATGTCCTGTTTGGAGTTGGAGGAGTTGGAAAAAGCCTAATTATCGTAATAAAAGTGTCAATTCAATATTAGAATGAACTGGACTCAACGACGTGGCTTCCACACATCAGACTCATGTCTTCTTCACTTTAAAGGGACAACCCGGAGTTTCTCCAGGAGCAGAACGAAAAATTCTGCAACAATAAAAAAGTCTCATATTAATGTGGATGAATCTACGTTACCACTTGTTTATGGGCCCGTTTTCTATAAATATATCGTTTTGTCTCTATAGTTATTTTAATTAATGTTGGGTTAGGGTTTCCTTACTTTCGGTTTCACGGACGCTGCCCGGCGAGTCATGAGAATAACGCCGCCGAATCGCCGTTTATGGTCGGAACTACAGCGGTATCTGATCGTCTTCGAACCTCTGACTTTCATTCCTGATGAATGAAAACATTCCTGGCAAGACGTCCGTCCCTTTAACTTTCTTAAATTAGTCCTTGTTTTTTGTTCTGGCCCGTCACGCACCGGCTTCTGAGGCCAAACGTAATTGGCGACTCCTGCTCCGGTGTTTACAGTCAGACGGTCGAACAACAGGAGGAGATGAACTGTTTTTCAGTGAAGTGTCTGTTCTGGTCTGGTCTGGTCTGTTCTCTCCCTCTGTGGACATTGTGTTTCCTCCTTTAAACCTCAAAGGACCAGAGTCGTGATTCCTACGATCTCTGCAGCACGTGAACGTAAACAGGTTCGAGTCCTCGCCGTTAAACCGCAGTCATGTTATAAACCTATAAACGTATTGATTGATTATTCAGGGAGTGTCCCATGTTTATCTTCTTGTTTTGGTCTTGTATGTCTTATAAGGACAGGACAGGACTGCTGCAGTGAGCCACCGATAACACTGAGCAGATCAGTCCCAGAAAAACAAACTCACAGCAGACAAAAACATTTCGGCAGCCCCTCCCACTCTGCAACCAGGACACCTGAGACACTGTGTGTGTGTGTGTGTGTGTGTGTGTGTGCGTGCGTCCTACCTCGGTGCAGCAGGAAGGGTTTGCTGTAATCCCAGCTGCTGTTGTCATTTCGGACGACGTTCAGTCTGTTGGGCTGCAGGGGGCGACAGAGCACAGCACCGCTGGGTGTGTGTGTGTGTGTGTGTGCACCTGAGTGTGTGTTTGTCAAGAGCTTGAGTGTGTGTGAGTGAGTGTGTGTGTGTGTGTGTTTACCCGAGCGTACTCGATCTTGAGCGTGCAGCAGCCGGCGTAGATGTCGGCGCCGTTCAGAGCCAGTTTGGCTTTCTGAGCGTCCTCCACGGACTCGAACGTTAACGAGCTCATTAAGGATGACTCATCAAGGTGACAGGCAATCAGAGGAGAGAACAACAACAACAACAACAACAACAACAAGACCACCACAGAAACGGAAGGCGGGTTTCTGTTTCTGAGGCCCGGTCCACTCAGCTCTGATCCTGACTCCTGCAGCAACACTGGCTTTAAGGACCCTAAGCTGACATACATTAGACCACTTTGGACAAAATTTTGAAGCAAACACCAGAAATAAACAAATATTTGTTCTGAGACTGAAGAACGTTACTTTTCTAGTCAATGTACGTTTAAATTATGGCCAATGGTGTGAATTTTTGGAAATATTGTAGCGAAATTTCTGGAAAAAAGTGGTCCGATTTCTATAAAAAAGTGGTAAAAATTCTCAAAAGAATTTTTTTTTTTTTTTTTAAAGTGGCAAAAATTCTACAAAAAAAAGTTTTAAAAAAAAGAAAAATTCTACAAAAAAGTAGTAAAAAAATTATCAAAAATCTATAAAAAAAAGTGGAAATTAAAAAAAAAAAAAAAAGTACAACAAAATTCTACAAAAAGTGGTAAGAATTCTAAAAAAAAAAAGGACAAAAAATTTCTAGAAAAAAGTGGAAAAAATTCTCACAAAAAGAAAAAGATTTTTTTTAAGTGGTAAAAATTCTCAGAACAAGTTAAAAAAAAAATCTACAAAAAAGTGGTAAAAATTCTCAAAAGAATTTTTTTTTAATAAAGGGGCAAAAATTCTAAAAAAAAAAAAATTATCAAAAAAAGTAAAAAAAAAAAAAAAATCTAGAAAAAAGTTGAAAAAAAGTACAACAAAATTCTACAAAAAGTGGTAAGAATTCTAAAAAAAAAAAAGTACAAAAAATTTCTAGAAAAAAGTGGAAAAAATTCTCACAAAAAAGATTGTTTTTTTAAAAATTCTCAGAACAAGTTAAAAAAAAAATCTACAAAAAAGTGGTAAAAATTCTCAAAAGAATTTTTTTTTGAATAAAGGGGAAAAAATTCTAAAAAAAAAAAAAAAAGTAGTAAAAAATTATCAAAAAAAGTAAAAAAAAAAAAAAATCTAGAAAAAAGTTGGAAAAAAAAGTACAACAAAATTCTACAAAAAGTGGTAAGAATTCTAAAAAAAAAAGTACAAATTTTTTTTAGAAAAAAGTGGAAAAAATTCTTACAAAAATGATTGTTTTTTTAAAGTGGCAAAAAAAATGCAACAAAATTCTAGAAAAAAGTGGAAAATATTCTACAAAAAAGTGGTAAAAATTCTACACAAAAGTGGTAAAAAAAAATTTAAAACAAAACAAGTAAAAAAAATAAAATAAAGAAAATAAAAATTTCTCAAAAAAAGAAAAAGAATTAAAAAATATATGATTTTAAGGTAAGGTTGGGGACCCCCTTGAATCCACTTTGAGAACCACTGCTTTGAGGAGCTCGTTAAGCTCCACCCCCCTTCTGCAGCTTGAATTCAACTGAGGTTAAACAAGCCTCTCTAAACAAACACACGCACAGTCAGGAAGGATATTCCACCATGGCCTGGATGCCGTTGCGCTTGAAGATGACGATGCGCAGGACGTTACTGACGGGGTTACAGACGGTGTAGAGCACATCCTGAGAGAGAGAGCAGTGATGACTAACAGGCCAGTGCATTGTATGGCTTTGTTGTGTTTTGTGTCTATACTTTTATATTTGTCTATTCTACTTGTTTTTACAAACACACTAAACTTGTGGATACGGAGCAGAATATTTCTCCTTGAAGTGTCAGATCTGAGGACGTTCCCCTCGTGTTTTGTGACATCACCACCACCTTTAAACCTCGGCGGACGTGTGTTGTGAGACTCACGGTGGTGATGGGGTAGAGCGGGTTCTGGATGGACAGCAGCAGCACCTTGTTGCCGCTGCTGGGGTCGTCGGCGTTGGTCGGCCTGGTGATCCTCTGGCTGGTGGAGAAGTTGAAGAAGGCCTGCTGCTCGGCGATGAACACCGGCTCCCGGGCGCCGCACGACACGCAGCGCTCGGCGCTCGCCACGCTGTCGAACTCCACCAGAGCCTGACGCTTGAAGGGCATCATCATGACGTAGCTGAGGACAGGTGAGGTGGACACAGGTGGTTTGAAAAGCATCTCCTCTCTCAGCTCCTCTCTGAAGCTCTAGTAACAACAGGTCGGTTGCAGCCAATCAGAGGAGAGGAGGCTCTGGGCCCCTCTTCTGATTGGCTGACTGTTTTCTAAAGTGATCCAATAAAAAAACAGAGCAGATTTCAGAATAAAACACTCAGAAACCAAATCCTGCAAAGTTGTTGGATGGATGGATGGTGGGTCCAGGTGGTGAGGGGGCGGGGCTTTGTTGTGACATCACAAAGTGACAAGAAGTCCTGATGGAGCTTTAACACAAACATCTACCTTTATTCTGAAGGAGCTTTAATACAAACATCTACCTTTATTCTGAAGGAGCTTTAATACAAACATCTACCTTTATTCTGAAGGAGCTTTAACACAAACATCTACCTTTATTCTGAAGGAGCTTTAACACAAACATCTACCTTTATTCTGAAGGAGCTTTAATACAAACATCTACCTTTATTCTGAAGGAGCTTTAACACAAACATCTACCTTTATTCTGAAGGAGCTTTAACACAAACATCTACCTTTATACTGGAGCTGACAGTCCGTGTCATGAGAAGCTGAGGTGAAACTAAAGCGGCTGCTGAGTCTGTGTCTAAATAAATCAGCCGGTAGCTGCACACACAGGAAACACCTAAATAACTAGCGGTGTCTTTAGTTTTGAACTGAGTTCTGAAGGAACGTGTTTTTTTTAATGGTGAGACATCATCTTCCTTGTGCAGCAGGACGTATTAGAATCAGGTCAGGTGTGTTACCAGATGTTGCCAAACTTGTCGAGCGCCTCCACCAGATCGGCCTCCACCACGGCGTCGCACAGCCCTCGGACGTGGACGACCGGGGACGGGGGGATGCGGTGACCGTCGCCCGCTCCGTCCTGCAGACAGACAGACAGACAGACAGAGGACAACTGGGCTCAGAGGGGAGAGTAAAAACCTTTGACATAAAGAGTCACAACTGTGTAACAAACAAACACACACAACTTCCTGTCCACAGACACAAAAACAGAGTCTCACGCGTCTGTGATGTGAAACCCAGATCAAAGGAGTCAGGACAGGAAGATCAGCAGCTCCGTCCCTCCACCACAGCAGCCGCGGTGCAGCAATGTGTGAACAGCCGACGGTGCGTTTAATGTGTCAGCAAAACGTCGGCCTTGTTCATCGACACGGTCTGAGCCTCGGAACGTCTTCCTCCTCCTGTTCATCCTCTCTCTCTGCTCTCATTAATCATTTCATTAATCATCTCATGACCTCTTTTAAAGAGTTTGACCCCTGAAATGGTTTGAACAGGCCAATACAGTCAGAGAGGAACACTCACTGCTCTAGATTTACTCCTTGTACCCGATCTACTCAAAGCTCAACGTGTACAGATGTTTTGATTCGATGTGCACCTACATTAATCATTTAAAAAATAAAAAAAACCCGGAAAAAATTCAAACATGGTTGCAGTTACATTTTGTACATCCCCACATTCATCACATTATTCACACCATCCCTATGTATGTATATATATATATTTTTTTAAAGAAACTGCCAATTACATGTGCCTCCAAATGTCACTGACGCATCGCATAGTAATTAAAACGTCTCTGAAAGTTAAAATGTGACATAAATTATACAAAGTGCTAAATCTAAACCTCAACAAACCAGACATCGATTAACACAAGAACAAAAGAAACAAACAAGAGGTTAATATAAGATGTTGGAAAAGGATTATTTACTCAAAAGCCATTTTGTGGCGATATACCAAAAATTATCATGATTAATGTTTTTTTTTAATGAAGTAACATATTAATCAAAAACTTTTATTTTGTAGAGCAGGACTTTTATTTTGTAGTACAGGACCTATTTATTCTCTCTCTGTTGGATTGTTGACGTGAACCCTGAGCTGCGCCGTGACTTTGAGTTATTTCCATCTTTCAGTTCCTCAGTTTTGATAAACTTGTGTCTCCTGCATATTGTTGTGTTGTGTTGTGTTGTGTTGTGTTGTGTTGTGTTGTGTTGTGTTGTGTTGTGTTGTGTTGTGTTGTGTTGTGTTGTGTTGAGATAAAGCAGCCATTGTGTTTATCAGCGTGTCTCGCTGCAGAGCATGCTGGGTAGTGCTGCTCTGAGATGACTCAGTAGGTGTGAGGTGAGGCGTGGCTGAGAAGAAATCAAAACCGTTGCAGTTGCAGAAATTTTCCCACATGCACTTTTCAGAGGTGACAAAAAAAACAAACATGTTTACGTCTTTGTCAGGAAGAGGTTGTGCAAGAGTCACAGCAGGTCGAGGCTGCAGGTTCACAGGAAGTGTGCTGTGATTGGCTGTACGATGCCCTGACCTTTGAAAGATCAGATCTCTAGACTCTTCAGTCACACATCTGGAACTGGTCTTACCAGATGTTACGATACTGTGTTCTGAGACCATGACATCTCCATTTGGAGGTTGTACAAGACATGCTTTGGCATGTTACAGTCAAAGGATCAATAAAGTTGTGGTTTCATCACAGTCCATCAAGGTTTTCCCCGTCTTCGTCCGGTCCAGTGATCCTCTTTGGTTCTTCTCTCAGGTGTGTCGCTATGCAGACGACACCAGACTCTACCTGCATCTTTAACTAAACCCTTTTGCTGCTTTCACATGGAACCAGACAGACGGAAAACCAGATGTTATTTTAAAGGAACAGTTCACCCCAGAATGAAATTTCAGTCATTATCTCCTCCCCCTCATGTGGACTAAGGGCTGGGAGAAGTTTCAGAGTTATCTATGGCTTCTATGAGTTACAGGGTCTCGGCGTAGCAGTGCATGTCCATGTAACGGTTGCAAATGGACACCAACTGTCTTCGTCACAAAAAAACACACCAAAAACATCCAAATACCTACATACTGCTCGTATGAAATGTCCATCTTGTATTGAAGCCCCGAAATTGGAATTTGTCCCCCAAAAAATTAAACAAGTCTATATTTCAAGCTTGTTTGCAGCAGAAGCTCCTCTTCCCGGTCCGTCCAAATCTCGCGAGATTTGCGTCAACGTCATTGCAATTAACTGATGCTGATGCAAATCTCTGCAAACAAGCTTGAAATATTGGTTATTGGTTATTAAATTATTAAATTTTTGTTCGCATGTCAGGGCTTCAATACAAGATGGACATTACATACGAGCAGCATGGAGGTGTTTGGATGTTTTTGGTGTGTTTTTTTGAAGACCACCGGTGTCCCAGCCCCAGCGACATGAGGAGACCCCCTGTAACTCAGAGAAGCTACTGATAACTCTGAAACAGACGACAGAAGGAAGGTAAACTTGGGCGAGGGCTAAAGTTTGGACGCGTACTCTGCAACCCAAAAATGAAGCTGCGCTCAACGCACAACACGTCAAACAATTCACATTCACATATGAATGGAGGGCATTTAGGCAGGAAGAGGTTCATTAGCGTAATTTAGCATAATTTAATTTCATTTTCCAAGTAGCTTCCCCAACACTGCTTATATGTTATCGCTATCCACCGCTCCATGTGTTGATCTTTTGCCAGTGTGGCAAGGTGAGGAGGGCCCGGGCGGGGATTGAACCCACACCACGCGCGCTTGCCAGTCACCCAAAGGGACATCCCCTTGGCCAAGCAGCCAGGGTGTATGATCAATTGGAGGCATCGTGACAGGAACCTCAACTGTCACACCAGCTTCAGTAAAAACAAACGCGAGTGTGTTCAGCTAACGTAGCTAACGGTTAGCTAGTAGGCGTGCTACGTTAGAGCTTGCTAACTCAGCTAGCGAGGCTAAGTGATGGAGCGCAGGGATCCGGAGGAGGAGAGTGGAGGGAAAAGGTAGGAAGTGATGTCGGTGTGTTTCCTACCTTTAAAGATGTGATGACAAACCCCCCCCCCCCCCCCTCGAGTCTATATTTGGGTCGTCTTGTGTCGGCTGTGGTGACGATGATGATGAGCGTTCGCCTCACACTCTGACCAGATGATGTCACACGGGGTTGCTGCTCTGTGTTCTTGCAGACTGTGGTTTAAACCTACGCTACGCTGCGTTACCATAACGACGCCGAGCAGCAGGAGTGCGAGCTCGTGAGTCGACGATGCAACGATGAAGGTGAGTAGTACGTGTCGGTATGGTGAGTGATGGGTTACCACGGTTACCTCCTGGTTCCATCTCTGTGAAGTTGTGAACTTCCTCCGTCGGCAGGAGTAGCTCAGAGGAGGTTGCCATGGTGACTAAGCCTCAGCTTTTTTTGGGTGTGTGTATGTGTGTGTGTGTGCCTGTCCTGTGTGTGTGTCTTTATTTAGTGTGTGTGTGTGTGTGTGAGCCCGAGGCTGAGCGTGCAGTGACATGTTGGTTCCTTCCTGTCAGACTGAGCTGTATCATTACAGCTCAGTCTGACTGCAGCTTGTCCTCCTCCTCTTCCTCCTCCTCCTCTTCGACCCTCGAGCTGCCTTCACCTTCATCACCTCCTCCTCTTCCTCCCTGGTCAGCCGTCGCGCTAACGAGCTTTTAACGAGGCCAACGAGGCGCGACGATGCATCGTTTATAATAAACATTTCCACACGAGGAGGAAACGTTGTCTTTCTGGGATGGAACGGTTCCAACTCCTGTCAGCGCCCCCTACAGGACAGACGCCACCGGCGGTACATGATTTCCGTGGAGATGAGCAGGCTACGGTGGCCGCGAGGGGTCAAAACACTACCGCTTCAGAAAACACACACGGAGACAAACATGTTACTGATTCACAAAACAACTTCATCAGTTCGACCCAAATCTCCCAACAACAACAGGAAGTGAGGGAATGTCATCACTTCCCTCTTCTCTAAGTTCACGGCGGACACCGCGGATCTGCATGAAAACAGAGACGTTCTTTGAGGAAAAACACAAGCACGTCGCAACGAATTTCCCTCTGTTCTATTTCTGACTAAATTAAATTCAAAGCAGATATCAGCGGAATGTTTTTGTTAATATAACAATCGCTTTCTCCCCCGGGATGACGACGTAGGGCGACCGGTCGATCACAGGTTCGATCCCCTCAGCAGATGAGCCGAGCTCCCCGATGGTTCTGCACTGCTGCTTTACTGCTAGCGCTTTTGGCTGAAGCAATCACATTCAGTAGAAAACATACGGTATGACTGCCGTAAAATGGCGCATGCACGGAAGCATCTGGAACGGATCTTGTTCCGGGTACCGATCCGGCGCTGACAGGGACCGGTCCGGGACCTTTAGTTGTTCTTCTTCTTGACTTTAGAAGTTGTGCGACAGCTTCTTGTTTGTGGGTCCGACAACAAGCTGAGTTTGTTTGGTTCATTAGAACGTCAATATCACACAACATCACATGGTATTGATCATGTTAGCTTAGCATTAGCCTTCAGCCTGGTCCCTCACTTTATTGTGTCCTCCAGAAACACTTCCTGTTGTTGTTGTGAGTTTTTGTTAAATTGATAACGTTACATTTTCATTGAGAGACGGATACACAGACAGATGAACTGATAGATCTAGTAATAGAAGAACTGATGAACTGATGAATTGATTGTTTGGACGATTATTGGGTAATAACCCTGGCCAATCAGCAAGCAGCGTTTAAACTCATTGGTTTGAGTGATGCGTTCACTGTCGTTCAGTTGTTCCGTTAACTGCAGGACTCTGTGCTCGGGTCAGTTTCTGTTTGATCTTCTCTGTTGGACGGATCAAAGCTTCTTTGATGTCGGCTGAAGTCTGCAGAGCGCTGCACCGCTCGCTGCCCGGCCGGCGTCGCTCTGCACGCGGCTCGCCAGCTGATCCGGCGTCAGTCCGGACGCGGTTCGGTCCAAATGGTTCAAAGACACCCACGCGCGTCAGATCAGTTGTTTTAAATTTTCATGTGGCGCCGTCCTGTTGAGAGCACTTAGCGCCATCAAAGAGGAGGCTAATTAAAAAAACAGGAGCTGCAGGATTTAAATAATCAAAGTGTCTGGTCTGTGATTGGTCGGCGCCTCCACCTCCACCGTTTGATGTCTGACAGCCACGGGCGAAGCTGTTCTCTTCCCATGATGCTCTCTGTCTGCCTGTTTGATCAGATCCTCTGACTCCGTCACGGCCTCCACGCAGCGCGGCGTCGGGATCAAACGGCGAGCAGACGCTTCAGAGTGGATGAGTCGTCTCGCTGCTGATGAGCTTCATGTTACTGACTCAGGGTCAGCTGCCTACGCTGCATCGTCTAGATGAAGACCTGACGGAGCTTCACTGACAACAGGACGTCGTTCAGTTCGACCGACATCGTTGTCTGGACGAGTCTTGAAGATATTTGTCATGAACTAAATGACAGTCAGAAGTCTAACGAGGGTTTTGTTCAGCTCAGTTCCTCCAGACATGAACATGAAGCTGCATCAGCACTGATGCTTTTGCACTGTGTACTAGATCTATATCATCATTTAGGTTTTGTTTTTTTCTTCTTCTTTCATTTATTCTGCACCTCTTGACATTGAAGCAGCTGCAGATGTGCTTTTAATCCCCCCTGGGAGAGACAGAATAAAGTCTTTTGTATTGAATTGAATTAAATTGAATTGATGTGTGATCTGTGTATTCACAGTAAACACAGAAACATGTTCATCTTCCTCCTCTTTGAGGCGACCTGGCTGGTTGTTTCTCTGGCTCTGTCCTCTGCTCCCTGCAGGACCTGGACCTGGACCTGGACCTGGACCTGGACCTGGACCAGGACCAGGACCTGGACCTGGACCTGGACCTGGACACCAACCAGGTCACAGCCTCACCACAGGTGAACAGATGGCCTCGGCTTCTGCAGAGCGCAGGCACTTCCTGTCTGTGCCAGAACCTCACAGAGACGCCACGCGGCTTCACCGAGCAGAGACATGTGGAAATCAATCCTGCAGCAACACACACACACACACACACACACACAGACACACACACACAGACACACGCACACAGGCCTACAGGCTGCACGGGAGTTTGCACCGAGCTCCTGCACCAAAAAACACGAACCAACCGACGCTCAGCGGATCTGGTGAAACCACAGACTCAGAGCCTCCGTCTCAGACCTGAAGCCTGAACGGCCTCCAGGAGCCAATAAACACTACAACAACAACAACAACAACAACAACAACAACAACAACAGTCGGATGCATGCGGAGGGAGATCCTCAGGTGTTTACAGACCCAGCATGAGGGTCAGGACCTTGGACACAGAGACAGAAGTTACTAGAGCTGCAACTAAAGATTATTTTCACTATCGATTGATCTGATGATTATTTAAATCATTAAACGATTAGTTGTTTGGTCAATAAAATGTCTAAAAACATCAACCAATGTTTGTCAAACCACCAGACGACGTCCTCAAACGTCTTGTTTTGTCCACAAACCAACAACGAAACCAGAAATATTCACATTGAAGAAGCTGAAGAAGAATCTGGAGCTTTTATTCTATAAAAACTACTAAAAACTGATTATTAGATTATCAGAATAGTTGATGATTAATTTTATAATCTATTATTGCTCGATTAATTAAATGCAGCTCTAGGAGTAACTACAACCAAGCGCTCCTCTCTATGTGTTTTTCTGTACGTATTAAACTTTAAAATGAAGACGGTTTCAGTTTGTGATGCAGAGGACGAGGACGAGTCTGATCATCTCCTCTCGAAGACCAATGAGTGAACAACATGTGGCCAGAAGTTTGTAAAAATAGAATCAAGACAGGAAGTTGCACTAACTCAAAGTCTTACCAAGAATATTTGCCTGATTTCTAGTCAAAACAAACATGAGAAATGTTTCCGAAATTCTTTTTAAATAAGTCTATATTTTAATCTTGTTTGAAGCTCCCAGTGTCTCAGTTCACTGCTCTGGAGGAACAGGAGGAACAGTTTCTCATGTTGGGGCTTCAACACCAGAGGGACCAAGAAACCTGGTGTCCATTCACAACCATTATATGGACAAATCCTGCTGCGTGGACCCCCCCGTAACTCAGAGAAGGAACAGAGGACTCTGAAAACTCTCACAGCTCTTAGTCCACATGAGGAGGAGGAGATGATGAGTGACATTTGAATTTTGGGTGAACTATCCCTTTAAGTTATGGAGCCACTGTGCTCCTGCTAAAACAAAACAAAAGTTGGTGTGGAGCCCTGCTGCCTCCCCACCTCCCCCCCACCCCACCTCCCCCACCAATGAAAGAGCAGGAGAACATCTGGAGACGGCAGGTGTCCAGATGTTCTCCTCCATCAGACCTCGTGATGAACCTGTTTCCTGTCAGGTTGAAGTTCCTCTGGACCTTCAGTTCACCCACCTCCTTCCTCCCTCCGCTGCTCCTCCTCCTCCTCCTCCTGCTGCTGTCGGTGCCTCCGCTTCCCGCTGCCTCCTCCTCCTCCTCCTCCTCCTCCTCCTCCTGCTCCTCCTGCTCCTCCTCTCCGTCCTCCAGCTCCTCCACGCCGGCCTCCTCCTCCACCCGGAGCCGCTTGGCCGCCCGGTGGTATTCACCTCCTCCTCCTGCTCCTCCTCCTGCTCCTGCTCCTCCTCCTCCTTCACCTCCTTCTCTCTCTTCTGTCGCCTCCATCTCAGTCGACGGTGAATTCACGGCTGGTTTTCGGTGAAACGGAGGAAGAGACGATCAGTGACACCTGCTCAACCTCAACCTCTGTCTCTCTCTGCCTCGCGCTGCAGACTGGGCTGTTGACGCCAAAGATAGGAAGAAGAAACACTGATGTCTCACTCCGTCACAGATTCACGAACAACAACAAAAACAACCAATTTCTTTATGAATCTCATTTGGTGGGAAAATATTTAAGAAAAAAGAAAAGGAAGAAATAAAGAAAAGAAAATGTTATAAGAAAATAAAAGTGGTGGTTTTAGGCCACGTGTGGATTTGAGTGATAAGAAACACACACTGTCAACAGGAAGTTTACACATCAAAATGCACAAAGAGTTAAAAACATGAAAACATTGGATAGTAATAAATCATGACAGAAATATAGTTTAAGAAAAGATAAATAAATAAGTCAAAGATGGGTGCAAAGAAGGTTAAGAATTAGATGAAATAAATAGGAAAAAAGTTCATCAGGCGATCGAGAGTCAGAGCCGTTTCATTGCATTAAAATCCACATTGGAAGGCGATGGCGAGAGATTCACACATAAGACAGAGCGCATCTTCGGGATTAACGTAGTAGCAAATAAAATCTTTAGTGTGTCGTTCACTTTTGTTCAGTGTTGATGATGACAGCGGCCATCTTGGATTGTGAGCTCAGGGTTATTGAAGTTCACCGTGTCATGTGCAGCAACATTTTCTGCAGCATTCAGATGTAGGCTACGTCGGCCATTTCCTTTTTTAATTTTGAAAAAGAAAAGTCTACCCAGAATTCATTGCAACACAAAGATCAGTCATTTGATTTTTAATAGTATTGTATAAGGTCGTCACCTTCAGAAGCTGCAGACAGAGAGAAGACACGACCTCACTTCCTGCTCCACTCCAACCAGGTCAGAGTCTCTCTCTCTCTGCAGCTGTTTCCTCTGCATGGAGGTCAGGTTACCGTGGCAACAGCACACCTGTCAGACTGAAGGTGCATCCTATTTATAGCAGCAGCACTGACTCCTCCACACACACACACAAACACACACAGGTGGTAAAATACAAAGACAGTGTTTTATTTTGTTCCCAGGGTTTTCTCCACTGAGTGAGACCTCCTGTCTGTAGGCAGCCTGAGGATCTTTGACCGGTCTCAGATGCTGTAAACAAACTGACGACACTTTCCTCCTTTTACTCTTAAATCAACAAACTGAGTTTAATTTGTCATTTCACCAATCAATTGACTTGTTTATGAAGCTTCTTATTTAATTTGTTAATTTTATTATTATTGATGTTAATGAGACTGGAGCTCCACCTGGTGGCCGCTGCTCCTCATTACATCACCATCCTCATTCTCTGTCTCTGGTTGGTCGGTCAGAGTTCACGCCTGTCAGTAACAGATGTGTTTGTGCCATGAGTCCAGCAGAGGGCACCAAGACCAGGACCAAGACCAAGACCAGGACCCAGAGTCATATCAGATCTTTTTCTGCTAAAAAATAAACAAACTCTTGCGTGGACCAGGACCAGAACCAGGATCGGGACTATATCCAGAACTGGGTCTCTTCTGGTTGTACTGAGGAATTCAAAGCATTTACTGTATTACTATCACTATCTATTAGCACCAGTATTGATTCGTTGTTTACTATATGATCACTTTAAACAGGATATTGCAATGCAACAGGAAGAAAACACACAATGAAAGCTTTCCTTTAAAGGAAACTGTATTCTGAGTCAAGAAAGAATCAAGGTTCCTCTGCACTGGCCTTTTCTTTCTTTTTGCTTTGTTGAATTCAGAAAACCCAGATGAACAACATGGAAAATGATTCAGGCTGTTAATTATAATAGGTCATAAGATCTGGATGGTATAGAATTACATTTATATGTGCAGCAAAACCTTTCTGTAACTGCCCGTTTCTGAGAGAAGAACTGTTTTTTTTGTTATTTTGAATTAGCTCCGTCAACTTGTGTCGACACGTGCAGACTTCTATATGTGCCTTCAGTCAGCAGAAATGATAAACAGGACGTCTTGGCCTATAGTAGCCTGACATGTGCCCGTTATGCAGCAGCTGGTCCCCGTTAACGAAGGTCTGACGTTGTGCCTCACATGTAGGCTACGGACGGTGCTGCTATTGTTCACGAGTCCCAAAACACGAGTCCGAGTCGAGTCTGAAGTCTCTGTGCGTGACTTAACTCGAGTCCCCATCTCTGGCACCCTCTGGTAGTCTGTAAAGGTCCATGTGACAGAAATGTGTATGTACATATGAGACCAATGTGATTACGTTCATCAAAATACCAAAGAAATGCCAGTTCTGTGCACTGATGTGTGTATAATCTTCAGGCTGGGATTAAGGACCCAACATATGACAATTGTAGTTTTACACAAGAAACAATACCAGTAGTAGAACAAAGTAGATGAACACTGAAGCTGCAGCTCTACACAGTCTGTATGGTCTTCGTGTAGGTTTCTCACACCGTAGACCGCCTGTTCCACATTGAACACAGAGACACCGAGGAACCGCGTCCCAACTCAAATCCAGGGTAGACGGGTTCGGTGAAGGTGGTGTTGAAGGTGCAGATATAGATCCGTTTGTCAAAAGAGACTCTGTAAAAGGACAGACGGCCAGCATGACAGTCTACATACACTCCTATTCTGTTGGACACAAAGGAGGAGGCGGGATGGGGCGGGGGGACGTCTGTTTTCATATTATTGTGCCAGAAGGAGTGACCGTAACCATCAGAGCAGAAGAAACTCCAGGACTGATCATTTCGTCCAAACCTGCAGGCAGCAGCATCTCTCCTCCAGTCTCTGGAAGCCAGTCCTATGTAAATGCTTCCTGTGTATTCAACCTCCCAGTAGCAGCGACCAGTCAGATCAGGTCTACACATCACTGGCCAGTATCCGTCCTGTGGCCCCGCTGTCAACGCCTTCACTCTCCTCTTGTTGTCAGACAGTTGGAAGTTTCTGTCTTTGGGGTCTATGTCCAGTGAGAGCTCAACAGCACCTGATGGAGAGAACAAGACCAAACAGTCTTTTAATGGCAGATGTTTTGACTTTAATTGACTCAAATATGGAAGCTCAAACTGTTCAAAAACAGCAATAAAGGAATCACGAGCTCCATTCATGGATGGTAATACGGTAATAAGATATACCGTAGTATCTTGGTCCTTAAGAAAAACACAACTTCTGCTGTTAGATAATGTTGGTAATGTACATGCTTTGTTATCGTTTCAGTATTCTTATGTCATGTTTGATTCAGATTCAGATTCAGCTTTATTTGTCCTTCACAGGAAACTTGTTTTCACCCTCGTACGAGGAAACACACACAGACCTCAAGATACACAGAAACATATAAACATATAACCCATACACCCATACATGTTGTTCCTATTCAGCTCTGAACAGACAGAGCTTCTGCTGAACTTGACCCTCCTCCAGGTCAGGGAACCGGCGGCCAGATGCCAACTCAAATCCAGGGTTAAGGGTGTGGCTGGGGTCCTGGGTGATGGTGAGTGCTCTGCGTGTTATGGCTATGGAAGGGTATGCCCTTTCTGAATGACATTTTGCAGACTGTCTGAGCTGTACAACATGACTTTTAATTGTCCAAGGTAATACCGTATACCTTGGTAAAATGTGGAGGAGGTTTAACGGTATCAACATCTGGATTCTGCCCAACCCTGGGACAGATATAGACATGCGTTTTCTGGCAAGCTAAAGCCAACATAACCGATCAGACGTCACTGACCGGTCCATCAACCAGGACCACGGACCAGTGCCAATGACGGCGATGGCAAAAAGCACCAATGCCACCAACGCCACTGGTACGGCCAATGGCAATGGTAGGGGCAAATTAATCCACACTTACACATTATCAGTTCGGCTCTCAGGAGCTGCTCTGTACGTTCCAACCTAGAAGCAAAGCAAGACAAGTTCATTCGTGTTGACATTTAGACACAATATAAAGCAAACATAAGGTAGAACTCAAGCAATCTATAATGTCTTTAAGTGCTGAATTTAAGGCATTTCACATTTTGAAGCTGTTATGACTCATCTCACCCAAGATCTGAACATTGAGGACTCTGCAGTCCAGCAGAGAGCAGATTCATTTCTGAACACTGTGGGATTTGATTGGACTGGCAAATCAAAGCTGCAGCCAGGACGTCACTCTTCTTCAGGCAGTGAGACTCCGCTCTGTTTGGGAGAAGTTGTGAAGACTCATAAAACCAGTAGTGATGCTCTTCAAATTAACTAATCTGTCCATTTAAACTTTATCAGGTATCTGTATCTGGTAACTCATTGAGTTCAAATAGACCAAATGTTGTAAATTCACACATCCTACAGGAATGAATGTCTCGTATTGTAAATCCTGATTTTAAGAGTTCCTTGTGGTGAAATGTAATGGCCATGTGGATAAGAATTTCTTCTCTTTTCATCTCTCCTCTCTGCTCCATCCCTCTATCCTTCCTCTCTGCTCCATCCCTCCTCTCTGCTCCATCCCTCTATCCTTCCTCTCTGCTCTATCCCTCTATCCTTCCTCTCTGCTCCATCCCTCTATCCTTCCTCTCTGCTCTATCCCTCTATCCCTCCTCTATGCTCTATCCCTCTATCCTTCCTCTCTGCTCCATCCCTCTATCCTTCCTCTCTGCTCTATCCCTCTATCCTTCCTCTCTGCTCCATCCCTCTATCCTTCCTCTCTGCTCCATCCCTCCTCTCTGCTCCATCCCTCTATCCTTCCTCTCTGCTCCATCCCTCTATCCTTCCTCTCTGCTCCATCCTTCCTCTCTGCTCCATCCCTCTATCCTTCCTCTCTGCTCCATCCCTCTATCCTTCCTCTCTGCTCCATCCCTCCATCCTTCCTCTCTGCTCCATCCTTCCTCTCTGCTCCATCCTTCCTCTCTGCTCCATCCCTCTATCCTTCCTCTCTGCTCCATCCCTCTATCCTTCCTCTCTGCTCCATCCCTCCATCCTTCCTCTCTGCTCCATCCTTCCTCTCTGCTCCATCCCTCTATCCTTCCTCTCTGCTCTATCCCTCTATCCTTCCTCTCTGCTCCATCCCTCCTCTCTGCTCCATCCTTCCTCTCTGCTCCATCCCTCCTCTCTGCTCCATCCCTCTATCCTTCCTCTCTGCTCCATCCCTCTATCCTTCCTCTCTGCTCCATCCCTCCATCCCTCCTCTCTGCTCCATCCCTCCATCTCTCCTCTCTGCTCCATCCCTCTATCCTTCCTCTCTGCTCTATCCCTCTGTCCCTCTATCCCTCCTCTATGCTCTATCCCTCTATCCTTCCTCTCTGCTCCATCCTTCCTCTCTGCTCCATCCTTCCTCTCTGCTCCATCCCTCTATCCTTCCTCTCTGCTCCATCCCTCTATCCTTCCTCTCTGCTCCATCCCTCCATCCTTCCTCTCTGCTCCATCCTTCCTCTCTGCTCCATCCCTCTATCCTTCCTCTCTGCTCTATCCCTCTATCCTTCCTCTCTGCTCCATCCCTCCTCTCTGCTCCATCCCTCTATCCTTCCTCTCTGCTCCATCCCTCCTCTCTGCTCCATCCCTCTATCCTTCCTCTCTGCTCCATCCCTCTATCCTTCCTCTCTGCTCCATCCCTCCATCCCTCCTCTCTGCTCCATCCCTCCATCTCTCCTCTCTGCTCCATCCCTCCATCTCTCCTCTCTGCTCCATCCCTCCATCTCTCCTCTCTGCTCCATCTCTCCTCTCTGCTCCATCCCTCCATCTCTCCTCTCTGCTCCATCCTTCCTCTCTGCTCCATCCCTCTATCCTTCCTCTCTGCTCCATCCCTCTATCCCTCCTCTCTGCTCCATCCCTCTATCCCTCCTCTCTGCTCCATCCCTCCTCTCTGCTCCATCCCTCTATCCCTCCTCTCTGCTCCATCTCTCCTCTCTGCTCCATCCCTCTATCCCTCCTCTCTGCTCCATCTCTCCTCTCTGCTCCATCCTTCCTCTCTGCTCCATCCCTCTATCCTTCCTCTCTGCTCCATCCCTCCTCTCTGCTCTATCCCTCTATCCTTCCTCTCTGCTCCATCCCTCCTCTCTGCTCTATCCCTCTATCCCTCCTCTCTGCTCCATCTCTCCTCTCTGCTCCATCCCTCCTCTCTGCTCTATCCCTCTATCCCTCCTCTCTGCTCTATCCCTCTATCCTTCCTCTCTGCTCCATCCGTCCTCTCTGCTCTATCCCTCTATCCTTCCTCTCTGCTCCATCTCTCCTCTCTGCTCCATCCCTCTATCCCTCCTCTCTGCTCCATCCCTCCTCTCTGCTCTATCCCTCTATCCCTCCTCTCTGCTCTATCCCTCCTCTCTGCTCCATCCCTCCTCTCTGCTCTATC
Source organism: Decapterus maruadsi (assembly GCA_030347415.2). Lineage (NCBI taxonomy): Eukaryota > Metazoa > Chordata > Actinopteri > Carangiformes > Carangidae > Decapterus > Decapterus maruadsi. Next base: position 1,256,408 of record CM064901.1, read on the forward strand.
CCTCCTCTCTGCTCCATCTCTCCTCTCTGCTCCATCCCTCCATCTCTGCTCCATCCCTCCATCTCTCCTCTCTGCTCCATCTCTCCTCTCTGCTCCATCTCTCCTCTCTGCTCCATCCCTCCATCTCTCCTCTCTGCTCCATCTCTCCTCTCTGCTCCATCCTTCCACCAGTTGAAGCAGAACCGGTACCAGAACCAGTTCAGAACCGGAACCAGACCGGTACCAGAATCGGTACCAGTACCAGAATCGGTACCAGTACCAGAATCGGTACCAGTACCAGAATCGGTACCAGAACCAGTACCAGTTCCAGAACCGGACCGGTACCAGAACCAGTACCAGAACCAGTACCAGAACCAGTACCAGAACCAGTACCAGAACCAGTACCAGAACCGGTACCAGAACCAGTTCAGAATCAACAGAATCAGTACCAGGATTCCTGCCCAGAACCAGTACCAGTGGTACCAGACAGATACCAGACCAGTACCAGAACCGGTACCAGAACCGGTACCAGTACCAGAATCGGTACCAGAACCGGACCGGTACCAGAACCAGTACCAGAACCGGACCGGTACCAAAACCGGTACCAGAACTGGTACCAGTACCAGAACCGGTACCAGTACCAGAACCAGTACCAGAATCAATACCAGAACCGGTACCAGAACCAGTTCAGAACCGGAACGGTACCAGAACCGGTACCAGTACCAGAACCGATTCCATAACCGGTACCAGAACCAGTACCAGTCCCAGAACCGGACCGGTACCAGAACCAGTACCAGAACCGGACCGGTACCAGAACCGATAATCCAGAACTGGTACCACAGAATTACCAGAACCGGTACCAGTCAGAACTGTTACCAGAACCAGTACCAGTCGGAGGTACCAGCAGTACCAGAACTCTAGCAGAACCGGTACCAGTACCAGAACCGATTCCAGAACCAACCAGTACCAGAAAGCAGAAGTACCAGAAGACAGAAGATTCAGAATACCAGAACCAGAACCAGAACCAGTACCAGAACAAGTACCATAATCGGTACCATAACCAGAATTTAATCACATAATTGATATGATAAAAACTGCACAACACACAATTTTCCTTGAAGCCTCTACAAAGAACTTGTAACTGGATCAAAAGTCTCTAGTTTCTGCTGATGTCTCTGTGTGGCTGCAACTTTAAGTGCCATCGGTGGGAGGAGAAGTTATTTCTAAATAGAGGTCCAACTATCTGGTGTGGAATACAGGCATTTGATGTCACTGGATCCCTTTTTCCATGTGCCAGCAACAGTTGTTGGTGGAAAGTTGGGTTTGACTCATCTCATCGTTGCAACACAACAGGGCACTAAGAACACCTGTATCTCCACACCAGATAGTTGGACCAGTCTCAGCTGGTCAGGTGTGAACATGAACTGATGAAGCAGTGTAGGAATTTACATGCACAACAATTATCAATCATTATCAGAACCAGAATGAATCAAACCCCTTACCAGAAGTAACACCCAAACTGGGAGTACCATTACCAAATTGGACAGAACCAGCACTAGCAGCAGAACCCGCACAAGAATCAACACCAGTACCAGTTTCAGTCCCAGGACCAGGACCAGGACCAGGACCAGGACCAGGACCAGCCTCTGTTTCAGCCAGACCAGCAGCAGCACCAGGTCTGGGTCCAGTACCAGTCAAAGCTCAGTCAAAAAGAAGCTGGTGCTGGTTCCAGTTCTGAACTGGTCCATCCCTCCATCCCTCCTCTCTGCTCCACCCCGAGAGAGAGAGAGAGAGAGAGAGGTGCACAGGGATGACAGGAGTGTTCAGGATTCAGTTTAAAAGTTTTCCCCACCAGAATCTCAAAGCCGAACTTTGGAGCATTATTGATCCCGTTTTCTGAGCAGCTCTCATGCCATGGCTGGACCAACAGATTCTCTGTGTCTCCTGGTTTCAGATCATTTTTGAAAATTGTTTAGAACATGGTGTGAGGACTCTCTCCCTGCTCATCTCTGCTCCATCCCTTCATCCCTCTATCCTTCCTCTCTGCTCCATCCCTCTATCCTTCCTCTCTGCTCCATCCCCCTATCCTTCCTCTCTGCTCCATCCCTCTATCCCTCCTCTCTGCTCCATCCTTCCTCTCTGCTCCATCCCTCTATCCTTCCTCTCTGCTCCATCCTTCCTCTCTGCTCCATCCCTCTATCCTTCCTCTCTGCTCCATCCTTCCTCTCTGCTCCATCCCTCTATCCCTCCTCTCTGCTCCATCCCTCCTCTCTGCTCCATCCTTCCTCTCTGCTCCATCCCTCTATCCTTCCTCTCTGCTAAATCCCTCCATCTCTCCTCTCTGCTCCATCCCTCTATCCTTCCTCTCTGCTCCATCCCTTCATCTCTCCTCTCTGCTCCATCCCTCCATCTCTCCTCTCTGCTCCATCCCTCTATCCCTCCTCTCTGCTCAATCCCTCCACCCCTCTATCCTTCCTCTCTGCTCCATCCCTCTATCCTTCCTCTCTGCTCAATCCCTCTATCCCTCCTCTCTGCTCCATCCTTCCTCTCTGCTCCATCCCTCTATCCTTCCTCTCTGCTAAATCCCTCCATCTCTCCTCTCTGCTCCATCCCTCTATCCTTCCTCTCTGCTCCACCCCTTCATCTCTCCTCTCTGCTCCATCCCTCTATCCTTCCTCTCTGCTCAATCCCTCCATCCCTCTATCCTTCCTCTCTGCTCAATCCCTCCACCCCTCTATCCTTCCTCTCTGCTCCATCCCTCTATCCTTCCTCTCTGCTCCATCCTTCCTCTCTGCTCCATCCCTCCTCTCTGCTCCATCCCTCCTCTCTATCCCTCCATCCCTCTATCCTTCCTCTCTGCTCCATCCTTCCTCTCTGCTCCATCCCTTCATCTCTCCTCTCTGCTCCATCCCTCCATCTCTCCTCTCTGCTCCATCCCTCCATCCTGCCTCTCTGCTCCATCCCTCCTCTCTGCTCCATCCTTCCTCTCTGCTCCATCCCTCCATCTCTCCTCTCTGCTCCATCCTTCCACCAGTTGAAGCAGAACCGGTTCCAGAACCGGTACCAGAACCAGTACCAGAACCGGACCGAAAAAAAGCTGATGTTCACCTGTGACGTTGTGTTTCTGAATCCAGCAGGTCAATGTCTTCCACATCCAGATGTTTCAGAAAAACCAGGGACCTAAGAAACTCCAACTCCTGACGGTTTTCCTTTGTGAGCCCAGTTTGAAGCAACCTAACAAAACATTACACAGTAACATTTTGAAGGATGCCCTCTCTTGAGCAAAACAATTCCTTGTGGTGAAATGTAATGACCACTTGGAAAGGAATTTCCCCAATAAGTGGTAATAAAAGTCTAATGTGTAATGTCTAATCTTTCAGCCGCGTATTGAATAAAAAAGCTGATGTTCACCTGTGAAGGTCGATCGTAACACCTTCTGTTTCTGAATCCAGCAGGTCTTTGTCTTTCACATCCAGATGTTTCAGAGAAGACTGGGATCTAAGAAACTCCAACTCCTGCTGGCTTTTCTTTGTGAGCCCGGTTTGAAGCAACCTAACAAATCATTACACAACAAACCATTAGAACATTAAACATTGTGTTTGATGCCAAACCATTTTTAACCTTTAAAATCCTAGCTACAATTTGCAATGTATTTTAAGTTATAAAACATGTACCTACCTGAGAGTCTCCAGTTTACAGTGTGGACTCTTCAGCCCAGCAGAGAGCAGCTTCAGTCCTGAGTCCTGAAGGTCGTTGTTTCGTAGGTCCAGTTCTGTCAGACTAGAGGACTGGGAGCTGAGGACTGAGGCCAGAGCTTCACAGCTGCTCTCTGACAGATCACAGAGACTCAGCCTGAAGCACAGATAGTGGTGAAGACACAGACATTTGCTTTGCTAAATGGACAGCTCAATGAATGCTCAAAGGATAATATCAGGAAATAAAAAGATAGGTTCAACCCTGACCTGAGAGTCTTTAGGTTTGATTTGTCCAGTCCAGAAGACAGCAGCATCAAGCCTGAATCCTGCAGGTTATTGTTACTCAGGTCCAACTCCCGCACAGTTGAGGACCGGGAGCCAAGAGCTGCTGTCAGATCTGGACAGCAGCTCTCTGTGAGCGCAGTTTGACTCAATCTGGTAAATAAACACATTATTCATTTTTGATTAATATTGTAATTGTGTTGTAATGATTTAAAGTATAAAGACCATGATGATTGAAACTATGTTGAAATACCCTGCATGGTTACCGTTAGGTCTTACATTTACTAAAGGTTTAGCAAAAAGAGTCTCTTTGTTTGAAGAGTTCACAAAACAAGCAAATTGTGTTTGTTTTTCTTAATTGGTATTAGCCTGGCAAAATCACATTTTAAAACTACTCCCCCTGTCAGTGCCCATAAATATAAAAAAGGGAAAAGAGACATAATTACACCATAATCTAACCTGAGGGTCTCCAGTCTACAGCATGGACTCTCCAGTCCAGCAGAGAGCAGCTTTAGTCCTGAATCCTGCAGTTTGTTGTTACTCAGGTCCAGTTCTGTCAGTCTAGAGGACTGGGAACTGAGGACTGAGGCCAGAGCTTCACAGCTTCTCTCTGACAGATCGCAGTGTCTCAGCCTGAAGCAGAGTTAGTGGTGAAGGCACAGACATTTGCTTTGTACAATGAACAGAACAACTGTCGACAGACCACTCTGGCTCAAATGCTCAAAGGATAATTTCAGGAAATAAAAAAATAGTTTCACCCTGACCTGAGAGTCTTCAGGTTTGATTTGTCCAGTCCAGAAGACAGCAGCATCAAGCCTGAATCCTGCAGGTTATTGTTACTCAGGTCCAACTCCCGCACAGTTGAGGACTGGGAGCCAAGAGCTGCTGTCAGATCCTGACAGCAGCTCTCTGTGAGCGCAGTTTGACTCAATCTGGTAAATAAACACATTATTCGTATTCTATTAATAATGATGATGATGAAAATATAAAGAACATGATGATGATTGAAGTTGGTATCAGAGCCCCCCCGTGGGCTCAGTGGCAGTAAATATGTAAAGGGTAAAAAAAAAGAAGAAGCCATAATTACACCATAATCTAACCTGAGGGTCTCCAGTCTACAGCATGGACTCTCAAGTCCAGCAGAGATCAAATGAAGTCCTGAATCCTGCAGTTTGTTGTTACTCAGGTCGAGTTTGGTCAGACTAGAGGACTGGGAGCTGAGGACTGATGAAACCTCCTCACAGCACTTCTCTGTGAGTCTGTTTTTATTCAACCTGATAAAAGTAATTGAAGATAAAAAAAAACAACTTAATGACAATCTCAGAAGTACAACTGACTGTTCAGAAAATAGAAAATCATCACACTGTGATCTGACCTGAGAGTCTCTAGTTTACAATGTGGACTCTTCAGTCCAGCAGAGAGAAGCTTCACTCCTGAGTCCTGCAGGTTGTTGTTACTCAGGTCCAGTTCTGTCAGACCAGAGGACTGGGAGCTGAGGACTGATGACAGTGCTTCACAGCTTCTCTCTGAGAGGTTACAGCTGCTCAGTCTGAAGGACAGTTAGAATTTCTGTTGCAGTGTAACCAAATGTAAAGTCTTCAAAAAATAGCTCAGAAACATTTTTTTACAGTAAATAATGTCTCCCCTTTAAGTATATCAAACGGTGCATTTTATATTGTTGGAATGCCTGATTAGTCACCTTTATAATGAGGTGCAAATTATAAGGATCGTGCATTCATGGAATGAGCAAGTCAGCTATGTGCCAAAATCCCCAAAACAGAGCTTGTCATCATAGAAGGCAATCTCTGAGTCAGTGCCATTCCCATATCTCCAAGATTGGGGACCTACCTCCTTCCTACAGGATGACAACGCCCCCAGGAGCCAGGATGAGTGGAAAGTATGGAGTGACCTGTGCAGAGAGTCCAGACCTCAACCCAAATGATCAGATGGGATCAGATTGGGTGTGCTGTACCTGCTTAAGTGACAAACACAACCACGCTGGTTGACCTTCAACAACTCTTGCGGAATGGGATGCCATTAGGGTGACCAGGTCCCAATAAACCCAAAGTGGGACAAGGGATATGTTTGTGAGGGACAAATTGGGATTTTTTTCCCTTCCTTATTACAGTAATGTAGGAGTGTGCAATCATCCAATCCACCAAGCAACTCGGAACAAGAGTACCAACAGAGGAATATTGCAAAGGGTTTTGGCACATTTTTTTTTGGGTGCTCCCCACACGTTTAGCTGTGTTGCTCATTTCACAGATGCATGATCCTTAAAAGTTGTACCTCATTATAAAGGTGACTAATTAGGCTTTCTAACAATATAAAAGTGAGAAATTGTTGACTGAAAAACACATGATAATTACAGTCACTACCTGCAGTTATCTCTATACTTACAGAGCTTTGTTGGAGGCTTTGACCACCGGCAGCAGCCTCAGAAGAGCCTCCTCTGAAGCAGAGTATTTCTTCAGGTCAAACTCGTCCAGATCTTCTTCTGATGACAGTAAGATGAAGACCAGAGCCGACCATTGAGCAGGAGACAGTTTACCTGTGGAGAGACGTCCTGATCTCAGGGACTGTTGGATCTCCTCCACTAGAGAACGATCACCCAGTTCATTCAGACAGTGGAACAGGTTGATTCTTTTCTCTGCAGAAGGAGTTTCTCCAATCTTCTTCTTGATGTACTGGACTGTTTTCTGATTGGTGAGTGTGTTACTTCCTGTCTGTACCATCGGGCCACGTAGGAGTCTCTGATTGTTTGGTAGTGAAAGACCCAGGAGGAAGCGAAGGAACAAGTCCAGGTGTCCATTTGGACTCTGTAAGGCCTCATCCACAGCGCTCTGGTAAAGATGCCTTAGTTCAGGTTTGTTTCTGAACCACTTAAGCCACCAGGAGTATGGATCCTCTTCTGACATCAGGTTGAGTCCGAGGTGGATGAAGGTCAGATGGACGTGAAGAGCAGCCAGAAACTCCTGAACACTCAGATGAACGAAGCAGAACACCTTGTCCTGGTACAGGCCTCTCTCCTCTTTAAAGATCTGTGTGAACACTCCTGAGTACACTGAGGCTGCTCTGATATCGATGCCACACTCTGTCAGATCTGATTCATAGAAGATCAGGTTTCCTTTCTGCAGCTGCTCAAAAGCCAGTTTTCCCAAAGATCTAACCATCTTTCTGCTCTCTAGACTCCAATATTGATCTGACTGAGGTCTACCATAATACCTATCATTCTCTCTTTTCATATAGACTACCAGGAAGTGGATGTACATCTCAGTCAGGGTCTTGGGCAGCTCTCCTCCCTCTCTGGTCTTCAACAGCTGCTCCAGAACTGTAGCAGAGATCCAGCAGAAGACTGGGATGTGGCACATGATGTGGACGCTTCGTGATGTCTTGATGTGGGAGATGATCTCTCTGGCCTGCTCCTCATCTCTGAACCTCTTCCTGAAGTACTCCTCCTTCTGTGGGTCAGTGAACCCTCTGACCTCTGTCACCATGTCGACACACTGAGGAGGGATCTGATTGGCTGCTGCAGGTCGTGTGGTTATCCAGAGGCGAGCAGAGGGAAGCAGGTTCCTATTGATGAGGTTGGTCAGCAGCACGTTGACTGAGGTGGACTCTGTCACATCAGTCAGGCTCTCAGTGTTGTGGAAGTCCAGAGGAAGTCGACACTCATCCAGACCGTCAAAGATGAAGACGACCTGAAACTGATCAAACCTGCAGATTCCTGCTGCTTTGGTTTCAGGGAAGAAGTGATGAACAAGTTCCACCAAACTGAACTTTCTCTCTTTCAGCACATTCAGCTCTCTGAAGGTGAAGGGAAATATGAAGTGTATGTCCTGGTTGGTTTTGTCTTCAGCCCAGTCCAGAGTGAACTTCTGTGTTAAGACTGTTTTCCCAATGCCAGTCACTCCCTTCGTCATCACTGTTCTGATTGGTCCATCTCTTTCAGGTGGGGCTTTAAAGATGTCTTCTTGTCTGATGGTTGTTTCTGGTCTGTCTGGTTTCATGGACACTGTTTCAATCTGTCTGACCTCATGTTCATCATTGACCCCTCCAGCCCCTCCCTCTGTGATGTAGAGCTCTGTGTAGATCTGGTTCAGAAGACATGGGTTTCCTGCTTTAGCGATGCCTTCAAAGACATTCTGGAACTTCTTTTTCAGATTAGATTTGAGTCGTTGTTGACTAACTCCTGCAGCAGTTCCTGAATTAGGACGCAAAATACAAAAACTTACAGCAGCGAGTGAAATGTTAACCAGGTCAACGGCCCCTATTCATACACATACACAATGTACTGTGGCACACCACTGCTATTAGATTATGAGGGGAAATACTGGAACATATATGAAAATGGATGGTGGAATGGCTCCTTACTGCTCTGCAGACGTTCAGCCACATCCTCCTGTTTCATTCCTCTCAGGAAGTGTAGGGTGATCTCAAGAAATATTTCTCTGGTGTGTCTTCTCTGTTCTTCATCCTCATGGTCATTTACCTCTTCATCTTCACTCATCTTTAAGAATTCTGGGTAGTCTGAACTCAGAACCTTCTGGAACATCTTCAGCTGAGTCTTTATAAAAATTATAAGGTTCTCTTCAAGATGCTACAAAACAATCACAAGTCTTGTATGAGTATGAAAACTATTCTGTAATGTTGTGAGAGCTTCATTTGCTATAAGACTTCGGCAAAATGAATTAAGTAAAATTTGCTGTTGGACATCACATACCTTAAATATGGACTCCTGCTCTGTTGGACGCAGCCGGACAACTTGACTGCTGAGAGGCTCTGACCGTTGCTGCTCAACGCTGTAGACAAAACAGAAAGATGACTGTAGAGTTTCCTCATGAGATATTCCATGGATGAGATGCTACGGATACAATATGTTCAGCAATGAGAAAATATGACATTGCAACACCTTATCAACATTAAATTAGTTTGTAATTGACAGTGTCCAATAGCCAAATTTCAGTCTAAAGACTTGCAAATCTTGGTTCCTTAGGATGAAAACGATCTGACATGCCGATGAAAACGATCTGACATGCCTTCTCTGCCTGTCTTTAAATCTCTTCTTAAAACTAACCTTTTCTCCTTGGCCTTTCACCCCTAGTAAGACATTGTCTTTGTCTGATTTGATCTTATTTTATCTTATTAGGGTCCTTGCAGCTGCCAGGACACTATTGTATTACAAGGAATTCTTTGCTCAAAGGTCCAGTCCCATGCCAGATTCACTCAATTCCAAGGACATGTCCCTTTGGTTCCAGAGGTTGCAGATTCAATCCTCAGCTGGTGCAAAGTGAATATTACAATGTCAACTGTCTTGTCTTCCTATCCTCCTGTTTGTTTTTCAGAATTTGCCAAAATTTGCCAAAAGATGGCCCAGACCCGTCCCATCGCTGTGCAGCAACTAGAATTTATTGATTTTATTGTATGGACCATGTTGTATGTCTTTTATATTATTTGTATTTTACAAGTAATTTCATGCCTTATGTACTGAAAGGTGTTTATTTCTGATGTAATTTATTTATTATTCTGTGCAGCACTTGGTCCACTATGGATAATTTAAGGTATTCAACAAATAAAGTTGGATTGGACTGGAATCACAAACACACATGGTATAGATTCTTACCTTTCTTCAGTAGAACAGTGATCATCTGTGAAGTTAAGAGGTGGAGTCAAAGACCTCATGGACACACAACTGGGAACAGAAGAGTCTGGTCCCTGCTGAACAACGCTGAACCTTTAAAGAGTCAGCAAAAAATCAATACATGGAGTGGCGGATAACGCTGTATAACATATACAATGTTACAATGTGTATATTTGTGTAGTCTTAATTGTCATAAAGAAAAGATTACAAGTTACAGAGTGTGTTTGTGTCACGGTGCTCAGAGACGAGAGGTGGGATTTATATTGACTTACTGAGTTTCTGAAGAAGGTTGCCCTTTAAATGTTGAAGGTAACTCTATGGACCAGTGACTCTGGCAGGATTCATAGCTGGTTTTAAGTCCAAGAGAGTCTGGTCTGTGCTGCTGCTCTGGGCTTCAACACAACACACAGGTTTGTAAATAATGATGATGCAGTGATTTGACAACAGTTAGAGATCCTCATCTCACCTCTGAGCTTTGAATGAAGTCTCATGTTTCCCATGCAGCATTGAGTTAGAGGGAAGGACTCCCTCTTCACCCTGATCCATGGTGGGAGCTCCACCTTCACAACACAATTACGTGGTAAAAAAAGGGAAGCCAGGGAGAACAAAAGTCCAACCAGTGCGGACTAGTGAGACTTATTGTGTACAAACTGATGAAGCCCATTTGAATAAGAGGTGAAACGTCTTTCCAGACAGTTCAGTTGCCAACGATTTAATTTGCCCAGAAAATAAAATACAATCTAAGTGTTAATGTGAGTTATCGCACTTCCAGGCAGGCTTTTGAAATGTAAATTACAGCTTCAAGTCACAATTCGACTTTGTAGCGTTCCAGGTAAATGTTTTTCCGACCCCGGTGAAAGATAATATCCGAGTGAATGTACCAGATCGAACTGGTACCACTTCACGGTCGGAAAAATACGAGTTTCCTTGAACGCACCATAACAGTCCTCGTCCCTACGTCGCCACATTCACGGCGTTCCTTGGCTGCACACACAGCCCTGCATGCCGTTCTCTCTCCTCATTGGATAAAAACTGTAGGATACGATAAATGTTTTCTCCTCGGCTCAGAGCAGAGCAGAGTGACTGACAGACCCGTGTTTTGGTCCAAACACTCTATGTAAGTGATTGCTGTCGGAAGATATAACTATTTAAGACTTATATTAACACAAATATATCACTTACTTCTGCTTTAATGTGAGTTATCGCACTTCTTGACAGCCACATTCAAGTAAATGTTCCTTCAGATATATAGGAATGTGCAGTATTTACACTCAGACAAGCCCTGTGCTCAAACTCAAATAAAAGAGTTTACTTATCCTTGTCTAACCTTGAATGAATAACTGCCATTACATAGTGACCGGAGTGAAATCTGCACTTATTCATTGACAAGAAGATAAGATTAGATATACTTTATTATCCCAGAGGGAAATTCATTGTGGGCAGAACTGCAGACTGAAGACTGTAGACTGTATCGCCATACAGCACAACACAGGATCACATGATAGGACACAGCTACATGGCAGCAACATCACAGTACAGGCACAATAACGACAGAGCAACAGACATACAATGACACACAGTAGCAGCGAGAGCAAGAAGGACAGACGACACCAATAGACAATAATAGCTATTGCACAGCTCGATATTTGCTAAAACATACAGGAACAATGCAGAATACAAAATACATATTTAAAAGTGCAGAAGTTAGGACAGGCAATTTGAACAGTACTATAATGAAAGATAAGACCCACTGTTAATAATAAAAACAAAAAAAATAGTGGTAGTGACTACCTGCTCACTAGGCTGGTGCAATTTATTAAGAAGAGAAATAGAAGTGGGTAGAAAGGAAAGATTAAGGCGGTTGCTTTTGCAGCGGATGACTCTAAAATGTTTCCTTGAAGGTAACAATTCGTATTCTGAAACCACCCATGGGACGGGTCCTGCAATATTCTGTTAGCCTGTCTGATTACGGAAGCCTCGTAACCAGACTGAACGGCAGGAGATGGTTATTTGACCCCATTACTTTCATTGCCGAAGAATCTATTTGATTTGATCTATTAAAGATCAAGGAAACAGAGAAAACAAAACAATAGAATCACAACGCATTCTCTTTATACAATATATAAGTTATGCTGAAGCAAGAAAAGGAGAATGAGACTCTTACCTGTTTCCAGTCTGAAGGTTCTGGTGAACACTGAACCGGCTCAGAGCAGTAAATCTGTTTACTCAGCAGGGTGTCATGAGGAAGTGAAATTCCTCTTTATGGTTATAGTATCTCACTATAATATGTTGTTCTGTCTGTGTCTGTGGAGAGTTATTATTTGATTAGTTAACACCCAAAAACACAGTGTTTCAACATTTACTCAACACCGGGACTTTTTGTTTTTCAAATATTGCATTTCAAAGCTTTAAAGATTCAACTTCAAAATTTTTTGAAGCCTGGTAATTAAAGATTTTTTCCCCACAAGCCTTATCCCTTGGTGTCATACAATAACAATAATCAGCTGGCTTTCCCAGCATTACATATAAATATATGGCTATTGGTTGAGTTGATCATTGTTCAGATTGTAACTGAACTAAGCAAACAGTGTAAATTAGATGTTGCTATATGGCCCCAGTAACTCTCTGCTCCAAAGAAAGAAAGAATACTACATTTTGCATAAATTATGATAAAGTTCATCAGGTGGTCAAGTCAGAGTCATTTATTTTCCATTTGCAGTAAAATCGACATTGGAAAACAACAGTGCTCCAACAGTGTACGTGCTTCAGTGTAAGGAGGTTGTCTGTATTTCATTGTCTCAGTAGTTTTAGGTGAGAAGTCTTTGGAGAAGAAAAGGCTTTCACGTTTCACATGCTTTGGTCGTGCAGAGGACTGAGCCTGAATGGAGAATTTAACTTCTCCTAAAAAACACCGACAGACTGTCAGAAATGTTCCCGCCCCTTTCACTTCCTTCAGCGGTTTGCCTGCCTTGTGCAGCTTAGGTTTTGTTTGCTCTACACTTAACTTGTTGTTACAAACATGTTGCAATCACTCAGTTTAGGTGGAGCGCTTTCACAATCTCGGAACATTCCCTTTTCTTAACGGGATATTCCGGTGTAAGTTTAACCCATGGTCCAACGCACCATAACACCAAGTTAGGCCCCCCCCCTTGAGAGATGAAGTCTGCTAACCGCTAGCTTCTCTAGCAACTTTAGCAATGACCTTTAGCAATGAGTAAGCTAATGTTAGCTGTACAGATGACTTAACATTGGTAGCAATTGGTTAGCCATGTGTTAACTAATACCTAATCTAACTACAGAGTTGAATCATTGGTAGCCTATATAAAACAATTCACTGTCAAACATTGACATGTTAAGCTAACTGTAATTGGCAATAACAAAGGAGACCAACATATTCTGTAAAAAGAGAAAAACTATAAGTAATCACAATTAAACACATTGAATATATTACTTGAAATAAGGAGTTAGAATTAAGAAATTCAAATTAATCATTAGTTAATGAATCAATTAACTATGGCAAAAAAAAGAGCAAATTCAAGTTACAGTCATGACTTAATAATCAAACAAACGAACGTTACCTCCTCAGAGACAGTTGTGGTCCTACTCCTGAGCACCTCAACAGACTGGCATAGAGAGGACCGAGCCTCAACTCACCCCCTTTTAACCACTTGGCCCCTCCCACTAAATGGGCCAGTTCACTGACGGGGGGGAAAGGATTTACAAACAATCCTTGTCTTTAAATAATTGTTATGCAAACACAATAACAACAGCATGGCTTGAAATACAGCATACAAAGTTCTCTTAATGTCTTGTGTAGTGTTTTTTCTTAACATCTTTTGCACCTCCTTAGCAAAAGTAAAAGTAGAGATGGTGGCACCCAGTCAATCAGCCACAACCAGTCTCAGGTGTGTCACCTTACCCCTGTGTGGTGACTGCGAAGCAGGTGGAGTGAATTAAGGACAGTTTTGATGCTGTTCCTGTTCTCCCCACAAGTGTGCACCCTTGTCAGGAGTCATAGGTCAGCAATGTCCAAAAACCAATAAAATGAAAAAACAGAGCCGTTTTTCCGTTTTTGGTTTTTGTTTGAAAAGGAAAAAAGGAAAAAACCACGGTATTTCCGTTTTCTCGTTTTTTGTTTAAAACGGAACATTAAACTGACAAAAGGTACACGGACCGGTAGGTATTATTCACCCATCATGGGGAATCGTATCCTGTATTTCTATATTCTTGTCTTCAAGCTGTTGTGTTTGTACAATGAGAAGTAGTTGACATCACGTTGCCTGTTTTTAAGTCTCATTTAAAAAACCCTTCTTTCCCTGGCCTTCACAGTCTCTATGTGATAGTGGGTTGTTCTGTGGTCTGAATTATTTTGTTCCAGTCTTGAACTTTTTTAAATGTGCTTTATTAATAAATGTGTATTGTATCAGTTGGTTTTGGCAACATTGGACTATTGTGTTGAGTTGTTCACCATCAAATCACTCACACAACACAAACTGTTTGACTGTTTTATTCAGATACTTATTAATGTAATGTACATACAGTATATGATCCAGTGTAACCTGATGTTTTATTTACAATTTGTCATACAGAGGGTTCTTCCTGTGTTTTAACTTAAGTCACATTCAGATACATGTTTAAAGCAAATAGGTCTACACATTATTGGATGAAAGTACTGTATGAGTACTAGTATGTGAAAATATGTTTTCCTTTATGTATACAACCCTTTCAAACATTAAAAAACAATTAGGAAGAAGTATTTACATTCCCTACATAAACCACTGTTGTATGTTTCAAAATAAAACACATCCGGAACGGCGGCCCCTCTGGAAGTTCGGAATGGCGGACCTTCGGGAATTTTCGGAATGGCAGACCGTCGGAGTGGCGGTCCTTCGGAATGGGAGTCGCCCCCCGTTTCATTCTTGTTGTTGTCTTGTTCTGTGAAGACAAGAATAAAACCTTCACTCTGACAGTTTTTAACCTGATGTGTATTGTTTTCATGTGAGAGGAGCTGCTCACCCGGATGCACTGCTGCTGTTGTTCAGTCTGACGGTAGACCACATGACTTTACTCCTCCTCAATGTCTCTATGGAGACGACTTCTGATGTTGGAATAGACAACATCTCCCTGGTTCTGCTGAGAGAAGCTGATCAATGAATCAACATGTAGTGAGGTTCTACAGGTTAAAGCGTCTTTTCTCAGCCTGAGGGATCTACACCATCAGCTTTAATGAACCATTGTTTGTAAAACACCAAGAAGGCAGCCATGAAGAAAGTGGACTAAACAGCTGATGCAACAGTTTCCAGGTGAGTTTTAACAGGACAAGTGCAGTCTGACATTCATGCTTCATTTCAGACTGGAAGACTTGAACTCTTCCTGTCTCACCTCTGCTCCGTCGTCAGGTCTCTCTCCTGCTTCACGCTGCTGTGGGAACAACTTGTCTCTTCGAGACAGGAGGAAAAACAGTCCAATGAATCAACTCCTACATTTAGATGATCAGTGAAGATGATGATGGAGACACAGACGTTCTCACCTGATCCACAGGAAGACAGCGAGGAGGACCAGAACCAGGAGAACAACAGGGATTGTTCCAGCAACTGCTGATTTCCATGAATCTGGAGGATCAGAAGGAAACACTGACAACTGATGAGGGAGTTACAGGACGACTGAGTCAACAGAGGATTAACACATTTACTCACCTGGAACAACAACAGTCAGATTTAAGGTGGACTTCTGACGTCCTATTGTGTTCTGGGCTTCACAGGAATAATTCCCACTGTGTTCAGGTCTGAGGTCAGTGATGGTGAAGATCTGTCCTGAAGCTTTTGGTGAGTCTTCATCCTCCTTGTACCAGGTGTAATTAGCTGCTGGGTTAGCATCAGTGCTACAGTTCAGAGTCACTGAACTGCCCTCCACTATCTCAGCAGAGGGACTCACTGACACAGAGGGAAGCTTTGGAGCATCTGGAACAACAAACATCAACAACACAGTTTAAGTGCAGAGTTACATGAGAAACAGTTCATAATTGCAAAATAAATGTGTCTGGAAAAAAAAATGTTTTGGTTTCTATTCAGCTTCATAGACGTTTAAAATAAACTCTTACATTTGACATCAATAGAGAAATGTGCTGATTTCCATCCCATCCCATTCTTAGCTGCACAATAATACTGTCCAGAGTCAGAGGACTGGATGGAGCTGAAGACAAACTGTGGTTGGTCACTGAAATGTTTCCATGTTCCATTCTTCTTGTACCAGGTGAGTTTAGCTGCTGGGTTAGCATCAGTGCTACAGGTCAGAGTCACTGAACTGCCCTCCACTATCTCAGCAGAGGGACTCACTGACACAGAGGGACGCTTTGGAGCATCTGGAGGAGGAAACATGAGGACAAGTCAACTTTAACTGTCTTTTCACAGTAGAAGTGAATATGATGTAGTTGGTAGTTTCTACAGAGGTTGATCCAGTATGAGACATAAACTGTGTAGGTTTTAGTTTGACATTGTATTAGTGAAACTGTGGAGTAAACTCACACACTGGAGGAGAGCGGTGATCCTCATGTCCTTTAAGAGCACAGGAATATCTGTTGGTATCATCAAAATAGACTCTGATGGAAAATGTTTCCTCCTCCATCTTCAGTTCGTTCTTGTACCAGACAAAGGAACGACCACCAGCTGCTTTACAACTGTTGTGACACTTCAGCTCTACCTGGTCTGATGATCTTTCCACCAGCACCTGAAGGTCTGGACATGTGAAGAAAGAACAGACATGAACTAAACTAGAAAAGTACAAACACAGAGACAAATTAAAGGCGCAAGGGGCTGTGGCGGGCCCTCGCCCCACGCCACTCGGCATCGTGATCCCATGCCCCCGGGTCCACACTACCCGCGTGTGCAACGGGACATGGGCAGGCATGTGAAGGGGTGTCCCCTCATCACACATGGAATTTTGGAGCAAAAACGGACAAAGTACGTAGGAGTTAAGACAAGTTTACAGTTGGTCCACCAGGGGGCAGTAGCGGGACATGGGCCGTTGCGTTCAGGGTCGTCCCCCGATCACACATGTGAAATTTCGAGGGAATCGGCCAATCTCGATGCAATGCAATTCCTGTCGCCGCCACACGGGTGCCATTAGCCGTAGCCTCACAGCGTTCGTAATGTGGTTTCACCCACTTGTTTCGCTTGTATCAGAAGTGGAACGAAGCTGATGGGGTAAATTATGTAGAAAGAATTCTTGAAACAATGTAGAAATGATACATGTTAGCGTAATTACTGGACACTTCCTGTTACCACTGGGGGGCGCTATGAGTAAGGTTGGAAGTTAATACATCAGACTGTTCAGGGCGGAGCCATCATCATGTCGAGCAAGTTAGAAGCAGCTCAGATCAAGTTTGTGGGCGTGACAGCTGTTCGAATGTAGATGGCGAGCTCTGAAACAGTCGCCAATGTTCATCAGGGCATAGCAGCCACGCCCTTTGACCTACACACCTGCAGAGCACAAGATAAGATCATCATGGGGTCTCGATGCTGGAATGTTTTTTTGAAGTTGATTGGGTGGAACCCTTAGGATGAATTCGTTCAAATGCAGGTGTGGAAAATTGCCAAAATCACATCATCAGCGAAGTTTCAAATCACAATGGCGGATTTCCTGTTGGGTTTAGAGTGAGGAACCCGGGAACTTTTTCGTGTGTCTTGATGAGTTCTATGAGCATACCAAATTTCATGTTTGTAGGTGAAATACACACAAAGTTATTCAGTTTTCAAAATTTCTAGGGGGCGATATAGAGCCAATTTGCCCCGCCCATTTCTAATGACTTTAAAATACGATATTTTTTGCCAGACTTGAGGTGTGTACCAAATATCGTGCGTTTTTGAGCATGGCTAGGCCTCCAAAAAGAAAAATTTTCACATTCCCCGATCGAATAACAAAATAAAGGGGGCCACCGCCCTTTTTGGGGGGGGGCATGTACTGTTTGATTACATGATCACTATTTACTTTGGTTGTTCACAGGACTTTGTTTCACTGTGTTTTCACCGTTTTTCTAGCTTGACACCGTTCAAATTTCAATAGGGCCTTCGCTGTGACTCATCGCTCAGGCCCTAATAAAGATTCTCAGTCTCAATGACTTGAACCAAACGGATAAACATTCCAGTGAAAACGTTACCTCTGACAGACAAAGTCACTCCAGGCTCCCCTATGTGTCCTCCATTGTTAGTTATAAATCTGAACTTGTAAACAGCTGAGTCGCTCTCTCTCAGGTCTCTGATTGTCAGAGTGCAGCGTTTCCTCTCATCACAGTGATTCTCCACACGACCTGTGTAGTCTGAGTCTGTTGTCAGATCCACACCATCATCATTAATCCACTTACTGAACCAGTATGTTTTCTGAACTGTATGGTCATGTGGGTGAATGTATGTGCAGCTCATCTCCACTGTTGATCCTTTAGAGCCACAGATGTGAGTGTCAGTGTAAGTCACTCCCCAGCTCTGACCCTGTATCACTGTAACACAGAGCACAGCAGAAACCACAGTCAGTCAGAACAACACTGAAGTTTTATGGAGCTAATTCAACATGGAAACCTGCTACATGACTAAAACACATTGACTAAACTACTTGGCTCCAACACGTCTCACTGCAAGTTTAAGACAAACATGTCTGTGATATTGTTCTATATTGTTATTAATATGTCACTGAAGAGAAGTCATGTTTTTCTTGTGGTCTCTTTTTATTCATTTTCAGACTCACAATGTGAACAATGTTGTTGCATGTATTCACACTTTGCTGCTACTGTATGTGATAGATGTGTAGATAATCACAGGGCGAGGTCAATGTGAACTATACAATGAGTGGAAACATCACACTGAAACCACCAAGAAACACAATTAACTCAAGTTAGTTCTTTATTTTCAGCCTTGGTAGCTGTTCTCTTGTTCTCTTAAACTGAATGTACAGACATTTGTAGATAAACTCTACAGTGATTGAATCTTTCAGATGAACCACATACAGCTTCATTCATACAGTTGATTAAAACAGCACCAGCCTCACTGTGTAATAACACATATACACAAAAAAGACTCACATGTGTTTGAATGATTTGTATTATATGAGATCAAATCAACCATAAACATATTAAGGAGAATAATGAGTTATTTATTTATGGACTCAAACCTGTTTTGTCTTGATTTGAGTGTGTGAATTAAATATCCTACAAAGTAAATGTAGATGTACAGTACCTGGTGCAGTGAGAAGGACGAGGACAAATCCACTTGATGCTGCTGTTAAACTCATCACTGCTCCTCTCATCTCTCTGAGTGACTTCAGACACAATAAAACACATCAGCTGCTCAACGGTGTATGAAAGAATCTGATGAAAAAGAAAAAGAGGAGGGTGATGATTGTCAGAGGAATGAGGTCAAGCTGATAAAAGAAGACAAGTAAATTCCTCTTCACATTGTAGGTGAATATAAGTGCAAATCTTATCGCCTCATACACACACACACACACACACACACACACACACACACACACACACACACACACACACACACACACACACACACACACACACACACACACACACACACACACAGTGATAAGAACCAAAGTCCAAGATAAATGATACTAAGCTGTTTCCCCTCTTTTTCCTTTTGGGTTAAGGTTGCCAAGACTTGTGGTAAACAGGATGAGATCAGTACACCCAATAAGATAAAAATGTCACTCTTTGTAAAATGGAAGAATATATAATTACTATTATAATCACTATTATTATACTTTATGGCGTGATTATAATTCATTACAAATGTTATGTCAAATAATGGCTGTATGAGAGGGTATAATGCTTGAACAGTAGTTATAAACCATTATAAACAGTTATTCGATGGCTTAAGGACACTCTGGTGGGTTATAGAAAGTCATAATACATTATTAGCAAGTTATAAATCAGTGGTCATGCTTTGCCTAGGGTCCATGTCCCTCTGGCACCGTCTAGAGGGCACTTCTATAGCCACTGTGCAGGGAAACAGACAACCCATTGTTTAAAATGAAATATTTTTATTTTTGGCAACTTGTAAAAAAAGAAAAACAACAAAAGTTGAGTACATTTGGCCAGCTATCATTTTCTGTCAAAGCACTACAAAATTGGAACTCACTTCCCACTCACATCAAAGAAATACATACATACTGGACTTTCACATCCAAACTAAAAATATGGCTCACTCATAATCACACCTGTACCCACTAAGACTGTGCTATTTGCGCCATGATCATGCTGCTTGTCTGTGTTTTATCTGTCTATGTGATGTCTGCATAATGTCTTAGCTCTACTTGCATGTGTCTCCAGTTGTACTCCTGTCTGCATGTTATGTCTGCATGTGATGACTGCATGTTATGTCTTCATGTTATGTCATAAGCTCTTGTTATGCTGAATGTTAGACTTGTAATGTTAGACTCTTACCTGTTTTACTTATTAGGAGCTTTTATTAGGTAGTTTATTATGTAAGTTGTGTTTTGATATTACTTATTTGTTGTCCTCTTTTGGCTTTTAGGTTGCCTTCTTTACATCTGGCTAGGGACAACGGATGAAAATTAGCCCTGTTGGCTAACTCTGGCCCACTTCAGTTTCTTTCTGACACTGTTGATTAGTGGTGCACTGTCCCTATGAAATAAACCAATAAATGAAAAAAAAGTTGTCAAAAGTTGTCAAAGATGTCAAAGGTCAACAAGAAAACAGAAAATTATGCCAAGGTGCATGGTCAAAAACAGAGCAAATTTTGTATGTCCTCAGTGAACAAAAAATTATCAGCCACATGTTAAAGTGGTGAGATAACATCTGTTTAAAGAAAACCATAGCCCCCACCCCCACCCCCTTAAACCACAGAGCTTTGAGATTCAGAAATGACACTCATGCTTGTTGTACTTTCTGATGTCATGAATCAAGCGGCCAAGACTTCCATGTCTTTGTTTTCTACCCAACTAATACTCACACTCAATGACCCTAAGGCGTTCTTTTAAAAGCTTAAAAGCTTCGTTCTGCTGCACGTCAGGTGAGAACGACCTCAGTCACATTGATCCATGCAGCATAAACACAGTATGTAACAACTGCTGCTTATGGGAAACTCTATGAAGGAGTATTAGGGCCAGCCAAAAAAAAACAATCCAGTGCAAAGGAAAAAAGCAAGCAAGAAAAAAAAAAATCCGGCACAAGAAAAAAAGAAAAATTTGGTTAAAAAAAAAAGAAAAAAAGAATTGGCACAAGAAAAAAAGAGTCAGTCAAAAAAAAAATCCGGCAAATTAAAAAAAAATATTAAAAAATTCCGGCACAAGAAAAAAAAAAAAACTGGTAAAAAAAAACAAACAAATTTGGTAAAAAAAAAGAAAAAAAGATGACAAGCAACTGACGGCTCCATGACATCAGGAGAGTGACAGACAGGCTGCCAAACTCTGCAGCGCCATAAAAGTGAACGATGGGCATGTCAATTAATCATCATCATCACACAACATCTTAGTTCAATAATACAATACACATGACCGACAGGGAAAGCGGGAGAAGCCAAAGCTTATCTAGTCCCGCCCCCAGTACTCACATAATGAATCATCATCTTAATCTTTTCTTTGTCTTTTGCATTTTACATTTTGACATAACATTTTTCTTTGACTCAATGCTGGAGTACGACAATGAAAATGAACTTTTTTTCCCACTTTTTTTTTTTTGTTTTTTTTGGCAAGGCTGCAATATTTATGTAACCAATAGTCACGAGATGAAGAAGCAACAACTGAAAAATTATCTAAATAAATCAATCAACACTCTTCAGTCCAACTTCTTTCACCACTCTGAGAAGTTCACAGTTGCTCTCTATGGGCAAGGAAACAGGTCGATGTCCACTGGTTCATATTATGAGGAACCGTCCCCAAACTGTGAGTAAAACCTGCACTGCATACACACTTACACACACTTACACACACACATCTACTTGTTAATGTTCAGAGTGGGGACCCTCGTTGATTTAACACACTCTTAAACCCCAAACATCAAAGGGGAACTCTGCAGGTTCTGTCGCTGTCCCTCTTCTTTCTCTACACAGCTCCCCCTACAGGTTCGGAGTGCATATTTCACACGATCATAAAAATTCACCACTAACCTCTATTCATTTAAATCTCAGCATAGTTCCTTTTTAACGTCAAAATTCACCTTCGACCTTCATCTAAACCTGATTCAAACCAAAACAGACTTATTTCTATATCGGATGAGCTCCTGTAATCACTCACTGTAGATGAACAGTGTGTCATACTGAGCTAATGTCGCTTGGATTTGGATTTTTGGTTAAAGGAATAGTTCACCAAAAAATTGAATTCAGTCACAGTTGACTCCCCCTCATGCGGATGAATACTCTGCAGTAGTTTTTATTCCTCAAAGATCATCTAGGAGACCTGGGACGCCGGTTCCTAGTCCAACCAAAACTTTACATGAGAGTAATAGGGCCTGACACAAAAACGCCCATAAAACTAAACAACAACCATTTAATATTCCTACATTCTGCTCGTCCACTGCAGTCCAAGTGTCCTGAAGGGAGACAGTCCAGAGTTTACTGGAAACTACCTCATTTAGGACATTTTTACAGCTTATACAGTGCTGTTTTGAATTTGATTCACATGTGCATCGTGCCTGACACAAAAACGCCCATAAAACTACACAAAAACTACACAAAAAGTTTAAACAACACACCACAGATTCATGTGTGTTTGTTGATTGTGCTGTACAGTGTGAATGCATCGTTTCCATCTTGTTGTCGTCTTGTTCTGTGAAGAGAAGAATAAAACCTTCACTCTGACAGTTTTTAACCTGATGTGTATTGTTTCATGTGAGAGGAGCTGCTCACCCTGAGTCACTGCTGCTGTTGTTCAGTCTGACAGCAGCATATATAACTCCATTTTCCTTCTCCTCAGTGTCTTTATGGAGACGACATCTGATGTTGGAGTAGACAACATCTCCCTGGTTCTGCTGAGAGAAGCTGATGCTGGCGTACTGAAGCTCATCCTGCTGTCCTGCTGCAGATGACGGGGAGTCAAACACTGGACCCACGTTCAGCTGACGGGACAAACACATCTCAGTTAGAACCAGACTTTTATTGTGTTGTAATTCCTATTGTCCACCACCAGAGGTCAGAGTATTCACACACTGCTTCCTGTTCCTTGACACATTCAGCAAAGTCAATGAATCAACAGGTAGTGAGGTTCCACAGTTTAAAGCCTCTTTTCTCAGCCTGAGGGATCTACACCATCATCCACAGCTTTAATGAACCATTGTTTGTAAAACACCAAGAAGGCAGCCATGAAGAAAGTGGACTAAACAGCTGATGCAACAGTTTCCAGGTGAGTTTTAACAGGACAAGTGCAGTCTGACATTCATGCTTCATTTCAGACTGGAAGACTTGAACTCTTCCTGTCTCACCTCTGCTCCTTCGTCAGGTCTCTCTCCTGGTTCACGCTGCTGTGGGAACAACTTGTCTCTTCTAGACAGGAGGAAAAACAGTCCAATGAATCAACTCCTACATTTAGATGATCAGTGAAAATGATGATGGAGACACAGACGTTCTCACCTGATCCACAGGAAGACAGTGAGGAGGACCAGAACCAGGAGAACAACAAGGATTGTTCCAGCAACTGCTGATTTCCATGAATCTGGAGGATCAGAAGGAAAAACACTGACAACTGATGAGGGAGTTACAGGACGACTGAGGCAACAGAGGATTAACACACAGATGGAAAGTAGCTAGTAAGCTAAATCTGGTACAAAGCATCTTTTCTCATCTTGAGACTAATGTTATTTTGTACGTTGTCCCTGATACAAATAAACATGTTTACTCACCTGAACCAACGACAGTCAGATTTAAGGTGGACTTCTGACGTCCTCTTGTGTTCTGGGCTTCACAGGAATAATTCCCACTGTGTTCAGGTCTGAGGTCAGTGATGGTGAAGATCTGTCCTGAAGCTGTTGGTGAGTCTTCATCCTCCTTGTACCAGGTGTAATTAGCTGCTGGGTTAGCATCAGTGCTACAGGTCAGATTGACTGAACTGCCCTCCACTATCTCAGCAGAGGGACTCACTGACACAGAGGGAAGCTTTGGAGCATCTGGAACAACAAACATCAACAACACAGTTTAACTGCAGAGCTACATGTTGTATTTACATGAGAAACAGTTCAGCCCTTGGCCAAGTAGCCAGGGCACATGATCAGTTGGAGGCATAGTGACAGGAACCTCAAATGTCACAGTAGGTAAAACGGGCTGTTGGTAGAGACTGGTAGGAAAACTACGCAGGATATTTACCTTATGTTTCATTTTTACCGTCATTAACAGCAGAATAAATGACTTGTAGCTTGTTACTGCTCTCGTCAAGGTGAAAAAAAAAAGAAGCTCCAAAACACCGGGAGTCAGCGACATAAACATGTTTTTGACAGATAAGACCACACAAATATACCCGTCCTAACATGTATATGATAATCCATTGATCCACCGATTGATAATTAAAAAGGCTTCGTTGAAAACAGACGCATACGACCAGGAGGAGGCAGGAAAACAGCTGATTAGTGAGCCACGTGTCGGCTACAGGCAGGTACGAATGTAAACAGAACGTTGACAGAAACTCATTGTCGAGCCCGTCAAAAAATGTTTAAAAAAAGACTAAAAAAAACCTTATATGGAAAAGCAATACTTTCATTCTGTACACCTCAAAACGCTCCGTGGATGTATTTTTCTTTTAAATATAGCTTTTAATAAATATTCTACATATTCAAACTTTAAATATACTGTCGTAAGGCCATGCCATTGATTACTGTGGGAAGAGCAGATGACCCTCGGAAATTCATAATGATGGACCTTCGGAAATTTTCAGAATAGCGGACTGTCGGACTGCCGGAATGGCAAAATGGCGAACTTGATTGATTTGATTTTGATTTGGTTTGAAATTATTTATTCAGTCACATCACACTACAAGCATTATCAACACAAACATTATCGACAAACTTCAATCTCAAGGTGTGTCTTCTACTTACACAGGACGTCTACATTCAGAGTCTTAGAGTCGATCCGTCCATATTTATTCTCAGACCTGCAGTGGTAGGTCCCTCTGTCCTCAGAGCTGATGGAGGAGAAATGATAAACTCCTTCTGCTCCTTGAAGCTGAGTTTGGTTCTCCTTGTACCAGGTGTAATTAGCTGCTGGGTTAGCATCACTGCTACAGTTCAGAGTCACTGATCTGCCCTCCACTATCTCAGCAGAGGGACTCACTGACACAGAGGGAAGCTTTGGACCATCTGGAACAACAAACATCAACAACACAGTTTAACTGCAGAGCTACATGTTGTATTTAAATGAGAAACAGTTCATAGTTGCAAAATAAATGTTGTGTCTGGAAAAAATGTTTTGGTTTCTATTCAGCTTCATATAGTTTTAAAATAAACGCTCACATTTGACGTCAACAGGGAAATATGTTGATTTCAAGCCCATCTCATTCTCAGCTCTACAATAATACTGTCCAGAATCAGAGGACTTGATGGAGCTGAAGACAAACTGTGGTTGGTCACTGATAGGTTTCCAGTCCTTAGACCAGATGTAATTAGCTGCTGGGTTAGCATCAGTGCTACAGGTCAGAGTCACTGAACTGCCCTCCACTATCTCAGCAGAGGGACTCACTGACACAGAGGGAAGCTTTGGAGCATCTGGAGGAGGAAACATGAGGACAAGTCAACTTTAACTGTCTTTTCACAGTAGAAGTGAATATGATGTAGTTGGTAGTTTCTACAGAGGTTGATCCAGTATGAGACATAAACTGTGTAGTGGAAGGTTTTAGTTTGACATTGTATTAGTGAAACTGTGGAGTAAACTCACACACTGGAGGAGAGCGGTGATCCTCACATCCTTTAAGAGCACAGGAATATCTGTTGGTATCAATAACAGAGACTCTGATGGAAAATGTTTCCTCCTTCATCTTCAGTTCGTTCTTGTACCAGACAAATGAACGACCACCAGCTGCTTTAAAACTGCTGTGACACTTCAGCTCTACCTGGTCTGATGATCTTTCCACCAGCACCTGGAGGTCTGGACATGTGAAGAAAGAACAGACATGAACTAAACTAGAAAAGTACAAACACAGAGACAAAGAAAGATTCTCAGTCTCAATGACTTGAACCAAACTGATAAATATTCCAGTGAAAACATTACCTGTGACAGACAAATTCACTCCAGGATACCCTGTGTGTCCTCCATTGTTAGTTATGAATCTCAACTTGTACAAAGTTGAGTCTCTCTCTCTCAGGTCTCTGATTGTCAGAGTGCAGCGTTTCCTCTCATCACAGTGATTCTCCACACGACCTGTGTAGTCTGAGTCTGTTGTCACATCCACACCATCATAACCCCACTTACTGAACCAGTATGTTTTATCAACTGTATGACCATGTGGGTGAATGTATGTGCAGTTCATCTCCACTGTTGATCCTTTAGAGGCACAGATGTGAGTGTCAGTGTAATTCACTCCCCAGGCTTTCCAACCCTGTATCACTGTAACACAGAGCACAGCAGAAACCACAGTCAGTCAGAACAACACTGAAGTTTTATGGAGCTAATTCAACATGGAAACCTGCTACATGACTAAAACACATTGACTGAACTACTTGGCTCCAACACGACTCACTGCAAGTTGAAGACAAACATGTCTGTGATATTGTTCTATATTGTTATTTATATGTCACTGAAGAAAAGTCATGTTTTTCTTCTTTGGTCTCTTCCTTTTTATTTACTCACAATGTAAATAAAGTTGTTGCATGTATTCACACTTTGCTGCTACTGTCTGTGATAGATGTGTAGATAATCACAGGGCGAGGTCACTGTGAACTATACAAGGAGTGGAAACATCACACTGAAACCACCAAGAAACACAATTAACTGACATTCAGTTCCTTATTTTCAGCCTTGGTAGCTGTTCTCTTGTTCTCTTAAACTGAATGTACAGACATTTGTTGATAAACTCTACAGTGACTGAATCCTTCAGATGAACCACATACAGCTTCATTCATACAGTTGATTAAAACAGCACCAGCCTCACTGTGTAATAACACAGATACACAAAGACTCACATGTGTTTGAATGATTTGTATTATATGAGATCAAATCAACCATAAACATATTAAGGAGAATAATGAGTTCTTTATTTATGGACTCAAACCTGTTTTGTCTTGATCTGAGTGTGTTAATTTAATATCCTACAAAGTAAATATAGATGTACAGTACCTGGTGCAGTGAGAAGAAGGACGAGGACAAATCCACTTGATGCTGCTGTTAAACTCATCACTGCTCCTCTCATCTCTCTGTGTGACTTCAGACACAATAAAACACATCAACAGTGCACGAAAGAAACATCAATCTGATTAAAAACCAGTTCTAGTCTGACAAGAGAGGAGGGTGATGACCGACTGTGTTAAGAGGACAGAAGTCAAGCTGTTAAAAGAAGATGAATAACTTCCTCTTTACATTATGAATATTCATGAGATCAAGTGTGAACTACTGTCATGTTGTCTTCTTATAAACTAAAGAGGAAGTCCTGAGAGGTGAAGGAGAACAGAAAAAAAGTTTAACACTTTCTATGAATCGCATTCTTAGAACGCATTATGATGCGATCATAATGCAGTTATAATGAGGTTGTAATGATTTATAATTGGTGTTATAATTACCTATACATGTTCATGATGTGTTATAATAACACTTATAAGCAAATTATATTTTTCTAATAATGTTTTATACAGGTTCAAGCATCATAATGTATCATAGTGTATTATAACTAGTCTCTCGTGAACACATTATAATCACTATTATTTACTATTTATTATGATGTGATTATAATTTATTATATGTGTTATGTCAAATAATGGCTGTATGAGAGGGTATAATGCTTGAACAGTGGTTATAATCCATTATAAACAGTCATTGGATGCCTTAAGGACACTCTGGTGGGTTATAGAAAGTCATAATACATTATATAGTTATAAATCAGTGGTCATGCTTTGCCTAAGGTCCATGTAGCCACTCAGAGAAACAGACCCATTGTTTAAAATGAAATATTTTTATTTTTGGCAACTTGTAAAAAAAATAACAACAACAACAACCTCAAAGAGGGCACTTCTATAGTCAGTTAAAATGGTGAGATGACATCTGTTTAAAGAAAACCATAGCCCCCACCCCCTTAAACCACAGAGCTTTGAGATTCAGAAATTATACTCATGCTTGTTGTACTTTCTGATGTTATGAATCCAAGAATTCCATGTCTTTGTTTTCTACCCAACCAATACTCCCACTCAATGACCCCAAGGCATTCTTTCAAAAGCTCGGTTGTGCAATTCCCTCTGTGATGCCAGATATCAACTTTGAAGGTCCAAATGATTTTACAGACCACATTTTGTAAGCCAAAAGATTGAATGTATGTTCATTTGACGTGTGGGCCCCTTTCAGGTGTGCGGCACACCCAGCGGCCAGTGCACACCGGATTCATCTCCCAATCCAATAGTATAAACATGCCTTCAAGAAGTATTGGAGCCATATGCAGCACGACGCAACAAGCCTAGCGTTGAAAGACTATCTGGCTATTATTAGCTATTACTGGTTCTGGTACCGGTTCTGGTGTTAGTTCTGGTACTGATTCTGGTACCGGTTCTGGTATTGATTCTGGTGTCACTTTGGGTACAAGTTCTACCCCCCCCCCCCCTCCACTGTCTCTGTTCTTCTATCTTTCATATCTCATATGGTCATGAATGACAGTGCGTGGGAGGTGACATGGGGACATACCAGCGCCTATGCCAGAGCCTCGCACGCTCCTGTCATTCAACCCACCAAATGCACTTCATGAGCATTTCCTCTCCTCACCCCCCCCCCCCAGTATATTTTTGAACTGTCATTTTTTGTTGTACTTCGTAGTTTGGCCTTGGTGTCTCACACTCCTGTCTCTGTGTTTCTGCAGATCCACCTGAGCTCCATCTCTGCACCAGCCGCTACCTACACCCCCTCCACCAAACCCCCATTCCCCCGACTGCTGGACCGGCCTGCGCCCCCTTTCCATGGACCAGTCTGCCACCCAGTCCTCCCCATTGAGCTGACCAGCCCCCCCCCTCACCAGAAGCTGCCTTCATTAACTCTTTGCACATTTAGCACATTCTGTGTCATAAACTGTAAACTGTCTTGTCTGTAACAACATCCATTGCACGTCTGTCCGTCCTGGGTGAGGGATCCTCCTCTGTTACTCACCCTGAGGTCTCTCAGATTTTTCCCTGTTAAAAGGGTTTTACATGGAGTTTTTCCTCAGTCGATGTGAGGGTCTAAGGACAGAGGATGTTGTTACGATGTCATGTGAAGCCCTTTGAGACAAACTGTGAAAAACGGGCTATACAAATAAAATTGCCTTGCCTTGCCTATATTCTTGTCTTCAAGCTGTTGTGTTTGTACAATGAGAAGTAGTTGACATCACGTTGCCTGTTTTTAAGTCTCATTTAAAAAACCATCACAGTCTCTATGTGATAGTGGGTTGTTCTGTGGTCTGAATTATTTTGTTCCAGTCTTGAACTTTTTTAAATGTGCTTTATTAATAAATCTGTATTGTATCAGTTGGTTTTGGCAACATTGGACTATTGTGTTGAGTTGTTCACCATCAAATCACTCACACAACACAAACTGTTTGACTGTTTTATTCAGATATTTATTAATGTAATGTACATACAGTATATGATCCAGTGTAGCGTGCTGCTTTATTTACAATTTGTCATACATAGGGTTCTTCCTGTGTTTTAACTTAAGTCAGATACATGTTTAAAGCAAATAGGTCTACACATTATTGGATGAAAGTACTGTATGAGTACTACAGTAGGTACTACTTCATTTTGGCCGACTTCACGCGAGATTCTCACGTGAATCACGCGTGAATCACGCGGCTTTTTAGCAGAGGATTAATTGTGTTTTTATGAGAAGCGCCAATGTGCCGAAACAACCGCCAGGTGGCATCTGTGAGCAGGAGGACGAGTCGACAACATGCAGCAGCAGGGAGCAGTGACCACGAACGGCAATGGACAGTTTCCTGATTTATGTTTCTGTTCGTTGTTGCTTCAATACAAGAATGTAGCTAATAATAACACTTCACCAGCTTTACACCTCATTCCAACTCTTTCCTTCAGTCTGTCGTTACAGGGTCCCTCTAGCAAGGACAGACTTACTATACTATCTGAATCCGTGTATCATTCGTTCTTTCCATTTTCGATTGGAAATCAAAAATCAAAAAAGGAAAAAGTGACAGATTATTTTGTTTTTTAATCAAACACGAAATATGAAAAAATGTCTGGTTTTTCATATTTCAATTTTAGGCTCAGATCAAAAATACGAAACGGAAAAACGGGCAACAGGACAGAATTTGATTTTAATATTTAATTGGGTCGGGTTTACGTCACCCGGAAGTTTGGCGATATCAAAGAGACACAGAAAGATCATTCATAGTTTTCATAGAATATATATATATATATATAATTAAATATAATCCAGGGAAGAAAGGCTTACAGACATGGACCAAAACAGCTCAGTAACAGTACGCACTACACATCTTATGAACGCGATGTAAAGTAACTTTATTTTACTTAAAGCCTATATTTTTTAAATACAGCCTCTAAAACTAGAATGGAAATTATTTTACTATATTCCACCTACTCGGCTCTATTGAAAGTAATGATCTTAATAGACATTATCAATGACCAATAGGTATGCTTGTAGCTGTGACGACAGCTGGACACAATGTAACACATTTGCGACACATTAGCATCCTCTTTATCTCTGACCAATGGGTGTTTGTGTCCTGCTCCACCCTCCCCCTCACAGTACTTCACAGCTGTTTGCTCTGAACAGAAAAACCGGTTCCTACAGTAGCTCTTGTAACACTCCAAGAACTCCAAGACACGCCAGACGCACAGAGCGATGCATAGGCTAAAACACAGATTGAGACCATGATGTTTAGTTGTTTTTTTTTAGTTCATTTTCTTTTCGTTTGGATTTTGTGCATATTACTGATCCGTTTTGGTCCATGTTTTTGATTTTCATGATTTTCACACGCCAAGTCTCGCATTCTATGAAAACAATATAAAACACAAATTTAAAAAACGACAGTTTGCTATAGTTTTTTGTTTTGATAAGCTTCGTTTTAAAAGCGCAATGTTCAGCTGTCTGAA
Source organism: Decapterus maruadsi (assembly GCA_030347415.2). Lineage (NCBI taxonomy): Eukaryota > Metazoa > Chordata > Actinopteri > Carangiformes > Carangidae > Decapterus > Decapterus maruadsi. The sequence continues at coordinate 1,287,240 of CM064901.1, forward strand.
ATTAAAAGCAACCTCCACTTGTTAATTTGCAGCAACACTGTTGCTTCAGGCTTTTTTGTATCGCTCGTCTTTCCATTAAAACAACCTGCTGCTCTTGGCTGGAATCAGCCCGTTGTCGCTCAAGTAGTCCTATCAAAATCAACATCTAATGTGTCCTGTGTCCATGTGTCTTCAAATTATGTGTTTGGAGCAGCTGCTGATAGATGTGTATAAATGCTCCGCTCGTGAGTCCAGTCGCATCGGGTCCAGGCTGCTGGCACGGACGAAGCAGTCTAGAAACTGGTTAAACGAGCGGTCGTCGGCTCTGAGCGGATTGTTACATCTACAAAAACTTACAGAAAATAGATATGAGACAATTTGCTCAAACTCTGAGCCAGACCCAGCCAGGCTACAGGAGAGATCACAAATATGGAGGGGTTCAAGACCCCCCATGAGAACCACTGATCCTGATGTACGTACTGTAACCACTGTGAAACAATAAACAACAACATTGATGTGATTGAACGGCAGCATTGAGCGGTCCCTCTCTCCATTGTCTCTCTAGCTCTCTCAACCACAGCTGGAGGTGAAGCAGCCTGTGGCCTGAGAACAGCGCCACTCTCCATTGCAGCTACGTTGTGGTCAAACGCGGAATTACTTTGAGCTGCATCTCAGTACGATGCTTCCACCTAGTGGCTACAATGTGACCTACAATTTCACGCAACCGCGTGAATCGCGTATTGCGCGAGTGAAATGGCCACTTTGAAGTAGTACCTACTGTAGTATGTGAAAATATGTTTTCCTTCATATATCTACAATGCTTTAAAACATTAAGAAAACAAACAAGTATTCACATTCCCTACATAAAACACTGTTGTTTGTGTTTGTAATTTCCCTTGTTTTATTGATCAAAGTATAAACAACAAACCACAGATTCATGTGTGTTTGTTCATGTTTTAACCCTAACCATAAGCGCCGCCATTCCAGACGTTTACTTTAATGTGTTGGAATGCTGACCCTTAATTGTTTATAGAAAAGGGGTGCCATTCCGAACCTGAAAAAAGTCCACCACTGAAAGGTTTAAGGCACAGGGTGCACATTTCACAGCAAAGGCTTCAATGGTGCAGTGGTTAGAGCATCTGCCTCTGACAGGGGGAATTATGGTTCAACTCCTGGAGGAGCTACATATTAGCAGAGACTTTCTTGGCCTCTACCTAATCTTTTTACTGAACTTAACCAACTCCTTTCTACATTACCTAAACCCAACTGAAGCACAGAGCAAGGACATTCATTTTCAAAAACCACAAGAGAATCCGGTCAATTTTCAAAATAAAACACACTCGGAACGGCGGCCCCTCGGAAGTTCCGAATGACGGACCTTCGGGAATCTTCAGAATGGCAGACAGTCGGTCCTTCGGAATGGGGGTCACTCCCCGTTTCCGTCTTGTTGTCGTCTTGTTCTGTGAAGAGAAGAATAAAACCTTCACTCTCACAGTTTTTAACCTGATGTGTTTTCATGTGAGAGGAGCTGCTCACCCTGAGTCACTGCTGCTGTTGTTCAGTCTGACGGTAGACCACATGACTTTCCTTCTCCTCAGTGTCTCTATGGGGAATAAAACAGTCGAATGAATCAACTCCCACATTTAGATGATCAGTGAAGATGATGATGGAGACACAGACGTTCTCACCTGATCCAAAGGAAGACAGTGAGGAGGACCAGATCCAGGAGAACAACAAGGATTGTTCCAGTAGCTGCTGATTTCCATGAACCTGGAGGATCAGAAGGAAACACTGACAACTGATGAGGGAGTTACAGGACGACTGAGTCAACAGAGGATTAACACATTTACTCACCTGAAACAACAACAGTCAGATTTAAGGTGGACTTCTGACGTCCTCTTGTGTTCTGGGCTTCACAGGAATAATTCCCACTGTGTTCAGGTCTGAGGTCAGTGATGGTGAAGATCTGTCCTGAAGCTGTTGGTGAGTCTTCATCCTCCTTGTACCAGGTGAGTTTAGCTGCTGGGTTAGCATCAGTGCTACAGGTCAGAGTCACTGAACTGCCCTCCACTATCTCAGCAGAGGGACTCACTGACACAGAGGGAAGCTTTGGAGCATCTGGAGGAGGAAACATGAAGATGCAACATTAAAACTGTTATGTACGGGTCCAGGGTGCCATTCCGAAGGGCCACCATTCCGAACGTTTACTTTCATGTTTCGGAATGCCGGCACTTAATTATGTTTGATAAAGGGCTGTCATTCTGAACCTGAATAAAGGTGCGCCATTTCAAAAAGTTAGTTAAAGGCTGAATATGTAAGATTACCAGAACAACAACAGAAAAATAATTCCAGTAGTCGATTGCCAGACGGTTGCTAGTGTGGCAAGGTGAAGAGGGCCGGGCGGGGACCGAACCCACACCTCCTGGGTAGGAGTCACATGCGCTTGCCAGTCACCCAAAGGAACATATCCTTGGCCAAGTAGCCAGGGCACATGATCAATTGGAGGCATAGTGACAGGAACCTCAACTGTCACACTAGGTAAAACGGGCCGTTGCTTGGGACTCCACTCTGATCAGAGGACACAGAGGAGGAGAGCTATGCAGGATATTTACCTTACAGTATGTTTCATTGTTACCGTCATTAACAGCATAATAAATGACTTGTAGCTCGTTACAGGGAGAGTGGAGGCTCTCTGCCTTCCACACCGCTGCTGGAAACCAAAGCTGCGCTCAGAGCCTCCGCTGTCACTGCTCTCGTCAAGGTGAAAAAAAAGAAAAGCTCTGTGGCACCGGGAGTCTGTGACAGTAAACGTGTTTATGACAGATAAGACGACACAAATACACCCATCCTAACATGTATATGATAATCCATTGATCCATCGATTGATCATAAGATAGGCTTCGTTGAAAACAGAAGCATGCGACGGGAGGAGGCAGGAAAACAGCAGAGAATTCAGCCACTTGTTGGCTACGGGCAGGTAGGAATATTCTACATATTCAACCTTTAAATATGCTGTCGTAAAGCCATGTCATTGATTGATAGTGGCGCAGTGGGTAGAGCAGATGACCCTCGGAAATTTGGAATGACGGACCTTCGGAAATTTTTGGAATAGTGGACTGTCGGAATGGCGAATCACCCCTGTTATGTAAAACTTGAATCTCAAGATGTGTCTTTTACTTACACAGGACGTCTATAAACAGAGTCTTAGAGTCGATCCGTCCATATTTATTCTCAGACCTGCAGTGGTAGGTCCCTCTGTCCTCAGAGCTGATGGAGGAGAAATGATAAACTCCTTCTGCTCCTTGAAGCTGAGTTTGGTTCTCCTTGTACCAGGTGTAATTAGCTGCTGGGTTAGCATCAGTGCTACAGGTCAGAGTCACTGAACTGCCCTCCACTATCTCAGCAGAGGGACTCACTGACACAGAGGGAAGCTTTGGAGCATCTGGAGGAGGAAACATCAACAACACAGTTTAACTGCAGAGCTACATGTTGTATTTAAAACAGTTCATAGATGCAAAATAAATGTGTCTGGAAAAAAATGTTCTGGTTTCTATTCAGCTTCCTATAGGTTTAAAATAAACTCTTACATTTGACATCAATAGAGAAATGTGCTGATTTCCATCCCATCCCATTCTTAGCTGCACAATAATAGTGTCCAGAGTCAGAGGACTGGATGAAGCTGAAGACAAGCTGTGGTTGGTCACTGAAATGTTTCCATGTTCCATTCTCCTTGTACCAGGTGAGTTTAGCTGCTGGGTTAGCATCAGTGCTACAGGTCAGAGTCACTGAACTGCCCTCCACTATCTCAGCAGAGGGACTCACTGACACAGAGGGAAGCTTTGGAGCATCTGGAGGAGGAAACATGAGGACAAGTCAACTTTAACTGTCTTTTCACAGTAGAAGTGAATATGATGTAGTTGGTAGTTTCTACAGAGGTTGATCCAGTCTGAGACATAAACTGTGTAGTGGAAGGTTTTAGTTTGACATTGTATTAGTGAAACTGTGGAGTAAACTCACACACTGGAGGAGAGCGGTGATCCTCACATCCTTTAAGAGCACAGGAATATCTGTTGGTATCATTAAAATAGACTCTAATGGAATATGTTTCCTGAATCTTCAGTTCGTTCTTGTACCAGACAAATGAACGACCACCAGCTGCTTTAAAACTGCTGTGACACTTCAGCTCTACCTGGTCTGATGATCTTTCCACCAGCACCTGGAGGTCTGGATCTGTGAAGAAAGAACAGACATGAACTAAACTAGAAAAGTACAAACACAGAGACAAATAAAGATTCTCAGTCTCAATGACTTGAACCAAACTGATAAATATTTCAGTGAAACCGTTACCTGTGACAGACAAAGTCACTCCAGGTTCCCCTGTGTGTCCTCCATTGTTAGTTATGAATCTGAACTTGTAAACAGCTGAGTCTCTCTCTCTCAGGTCTCTGATTGTCAGAGTGCAGCGTTTCCTCTCATCACAGTGATTCTCCACACGACCTGTGTAGTCTGAGTCTGTTGTCAGATCCACACCATTACCATCATAACCCCACTTAGTGAACCAGTATGTTTTCTGAACTGTAACTGTAGTATCATAGCGACTCATCCTGGATGGGTGCCAGTATGTGCATCTCATCTCCACTGTTGATCCTTTAGAGCCACAGATGTGAGTGTCAGCGTAAGCCACTCCCCAGCTCTGACCCTGTATCACTGTAACACAGAGCACAGCAGAAACCACAGTCAGTCAGAACAACACTGAAGTTTTATGGAGCTAATTCAACATGGAAACCTGCTACATGACTAAAACACATTTACTAAACTACTTGGCTCCAACACGACTCACTGCAAGTTGAAGACAAACATGTCTGTGATATTGTTCTATATTGTTATTAATATGTCACTGACGAAAAGTCGTGTTTTTCTTCTTTGGTCTCTTCCTTTTTATTTACTCACAATGTAAATAAAGTTGTTGCATGTATTCACACTTTGCTGCTACTGTCTGTGATAGATGTGTAGATAATCACAGGGCGAGGTCACTGTGAACTATACAAGGAGTGGAAACATCACACTGAAACCACCAAGAAACACAATTAACTGATATTCAGTTCCTTATTTTCAGCCTTGGTAGCTGTTCTCTTGTTCTCTTAAACTGAATGTACAGACATTTGTAGATAAACTCTACAGTGAGTGAATCCTTCAGATGAACCACATACAGCTTCATTCATACAGTCGATTAAAACAACACCAGCCTCACTGTGTAATAACACAGATACACAACAAAGACTCACATGTGTTTGAATGATTTATATGAGATCAAATCAACCATAAACATATTAAGGAGAATAATGAGTTATTTATTTATGGACTCAAACCTGTTTTGTCTTGATCTGAGTGTGTGAATTAAATATCCTACAAAGTAAATGTAGATGTACAGTACCTGGTGCAGTGAGAAGAACGAGGACAAATCCACTTGATGCTGCTGTTAAACTCATCACTGCTCCTCTCATCTCTCTGAGTGACTTCAGACACAATAAAACACATCAACAGTGCATGAAAGAAACATCAATCTGATCACAAACCAGTTCTAATCTGACAAGAGAGGAGGGTGATGATCATCTGTGTTAAGAGGACAGAAGTCAAGCTACTAAAAGAAGATGAGTAACTTCCTCTTTACATTATGAATATTCATGAGATCAAGTGTGAAGTACAGTCATGTTGTCTTCTTCTAAACTAAAGAGGAAGTCCTGAGAGGTGAAGGAGAACTGAAAAAAAGGGTAACACTTTCTATGAATCCCATTCTTAGAACGCATTATGATGCGATCATAATGCAGTTATAATGAGGTTATAATGATTTATAATTGGTGTACATGTTCATGATGTGTTATAATAACAATTATAAACAAATTATATATTTTTTTAAATAATACTTTTATACAGGTTCAAGCATCATAATGTATTATAACTAGTCTCTCGTGAACGCATTATAATCACCATTATTGTACTTTATGACATGATTATAATTTATTATAAGTGTTATGTCAAATAATGGCTGTATGAGAGGGTATAATGCTTGAACAGTAGTTATAAACCATTATAAACAGTTATTCGATGGCTTAAGGACACTCTGGTGGGTTATAGAAAGTCATAATACATTATTAGCTAGTTATAAATCAGTGGTCATGCTTTGCCTAAGGTCCCTCTGGCACCCTCTAGTGGGCACTTCTATAGCCACTGTGCAGAGAAACAGACAACCCATTGTTTAAAATGAAATATTTTTATTTTTGGCAACTTGTAAAAAAAATAACAACAACAACAACCTCAAAGATGTCAAAGGTCAACAAGAAAACTGAAAATTATGCCAAGGTGCATGGTCAAAAACAGCAAATTTTGTATGTCCTCAGTGAACAAAAAATTATCAGCCACATGTTAAAGTGGTGAGATAACATCAGTTTAAAGAAAACCATAGCCCCCACCCCCACCCTTAAACCACAGAGCGTCGAGATTCAGAAATGACACTCATGCTTGTTGTACTTTCTGATGTCATGAATCAAGCGGCCAAGACTTCCATGTCTTTGTTTTCTACCCAACTAATACTCACACTCAATGACCCTAAGGTGTTCTTTTAAAAGCTTAAAAGCTTCGTTCTGCTGCACGTCAGGTGAGAACGACCTCAGTCACATTGATCCATGCAACATAAACACAGTATGTAACAACTGCTGCTTATGGGAAACTCTATGAAGGAGTATTAGGGCCAGCCAAAAAAAAACAATCCAGTGCAAAGGAAAAAAGCAAGCAAGAAAAAAAAAATCCGGCACAAGAAAAAAAAGAAAAATCTGGTCAAAAAAAAGAAAAAAAAAAAGAAAAAAAGAATTGGCACAAGAAAAAAAGAGTCAGTTGGAAAAAAAATCGGGCAAATTAAAAAAAAATTTAAAAAAAATTCCGGCACAAGAAAAAAAAAATGGTAAAAAAAACAAACAAATTTGGTAAAACAAAAAAAAAAAAGATGACAAGCAACTGACGGCTCCATGACACCAGGAGAGTGACAGACAGGCTGCCAAACTCTGCAGCGCCATAAAAGTGAACAATGGGCATGTCAATTAATCATCATCATCACACAACATCTTAGTTCAATAATACAATACACATGACCGAAAGGGAAAGCGGGAGAAGCCAAAGCTTATCTAGTCCCGCCCCCAGTACTCGCATAATGAATCGTCATCTTAATCTTTTCTTCATCTTTTGCATTTTACATTTTGACATAACATTTTTCTTTGACTCAATGCTGGAGTATGACAATGAAAATGAACTTTTTTTTCCCACTTATTTTCGTTTGTTTTGTTTTTTTTTGGCAAGGCTGCAATATTTATGTAACCAATAGTCACGAGATGAAGAAGCAACAACTGAAAAATTATCTAAATAAATCAATCAACTTCTTTCACCACTCTGAGAAGTTCACAGTTGCTCTCTATGGGCACGGAAACAGGTCGATGTCCACTGGTTCATTTTATGAGGACCCGTCCCCAAAACGTGAGTAAAACCTGCACTGCATACACACTTACACACACTTACACACACACATCTACTTGTTAATGTTCAGAGTGGGGACCATCGTTGATTTAACACACTCTTAAACCCCAAACATCAAAGGGGAACTCTGCAGGTTCTGTCGCTGTCCCTCTTCTTTCTCTACACAGCTCCCCCTAAAGGTTCTGAATGCATATTTCACACGATCATAAAAATTCACCACTAACCTCTATTCATTTAAATCTCAGCATAGTTCCTTTTTAACATCAAAATGTATCTTTGACCTTCATCTAACCTGATTCAAACCAAAACAGACTTATTTCTATATCAGATGAGCTCCGGTAATCACTCACTGTAGATGAACAGTGTGTCATACTGAGCTAATGTCGCTTGGATTTGGATTTTTGATTAAAGGAATAGTTCATCAAAAAATTGAATTCAGTCACAGTTGACTCCCCCTAATGCGGATGAATACTCTGTAGTAGTTTTTTATTCCTCAAAGATCATCTGGAGACCTGGGAGGCCGGTTCCTAGTCCAACCAAAACTTTACATGAGAGTAATAGGACCTGACACAAAAACGTCCATAAAACTACACAACAACCATTTAATATTCCTCCATTTTGCTCGTCCACTGCAATCCAAGTGTCCTGAAGGGAGACAGTCCAGAGTTTACTGGAAACTACCTCATTTAGGACATTTTTACAGCTTATACAGTGCTGTTTTGAATTTGATTCACATGTGCATTGTGCCTGACACAAAAACGCCCATAAAACTACACAAAAACTACACAAAAAGTTTAAACAACAAACCACAGATTCATGTGTGTTTGTTGACTGTGCTGTACAGGGCAAATGCATCGTTTCCATCTTGTTGTCGTCTTGTTCTGTGAAGAGAAGAATAAAACCTTCACTGTGACAGTTTTTAACCTGATGTGTATTGTTTCCATGTGAGAGGAGCTGCTCACCCTGAGTCACTGCTGCTGTTGTTCAGTCTGACAGCAGCATATATACCTCCATTTTCCTTCTCCTCAGTGTCTTTATGGAGACGAGCTCTGATGTTGGAGTAGACAACATCTTCCTGGTTCTGCTGAGAGAAGCTGATGCTGGCGTAATGAAGCTCATCCTGCTGTCCTGCTGCAGATGACGGGGAGTCAAACGCTGGACCCACGTTCAGCTGACGGGACGAACACATCTCAGTTAGAACCAGACTTTTATTGTGTTGTAATAATAATAATAATAATAATTTCGATTTATATAGCGCCTTTCAAGACACCCAAGGACGCTTAACAATAACACATAGAAAGAAAAGGATGCTTGACGATGACACAAGACAAGACAAAAGATTAACAGGCGAAGGCCTGAGAAAACAGGTAATTCTATTGTCCACCACCAGAGGTCAGAGTATTCACACACTGCTTCCTGTTCCTTGACACATTCAGCAAAGTCAATGAATCAACAGGTAGTGAGGTTCCACAGTTTAAAGCCTCTTTTCTCAGCCTGAGGGATCTACACCATCATCCACAGCTTTAATGAACCATTGTTTGTGTTATGTATTAGGCCATGTTTGGGGCTATGTGAATGATCGCCTGTAGGTGGCGACTATGTCATGTAACTGGTTGAGTTCTGTGCAATAAAGAAGACCAGAAGAAGTGGTTAAAACAGCAATAGGTGTTCCCGTGTCGCTCTGTGTTAGCACATGTAAAAGTGTTTACATACTGATATTTAGCAGCAACATAATAGTTTGTAAAACACCAAGAAGGCAGCCATGAAGAAAGTGGACTAAACAGCTGATGCAACAGTTTCCAGGTGAGTTTTAACAGAACAAGTGCAGTCTGACATTCATGCTTCATCTCAGACTGGAAGACTTGAACTCTTCCTGTCTCACCTCTGATCCGTCGTCAGGTCTCTCTCCTGGTTCACGCTGCTGTGGGAACAACTTGTCTCTTCGAGACAGGAGGAAAAACAGTCCAATGAATCAACTCCTACATTTAGATGATCAGTGAAGATGATGATGGAGACACAGACGTTCTCACCTGATCCACAGGAAGACAGTGAGGAGGACCAGAACCAGGAGAACAACAGGGATTGTTCCAGCAACTGCTGATTTCCATGAATCTGGAGGATCAGAAGGAAACACTGACAACTGATGAAGGAGTTACAGGACGACTGAGTCAACAGAGGATTAACACATTTACTCACCTGAAGCAACAACAGTCAGATTTAAGGTGGACTTCTGACGTCCTATTGTGTTCTGGGCTTCACAGGAATAACTCCCACTGTGTTCAGGTCTGAGGTTAGTGATGGTGAAGATCTGTCCTGAAGCTTTTGGTGAGTCTTCATCCTCCTTGTACCAGGTGTAATTAGCTGCTGGGTTAGCATCAGTGCTACAGGTCAGATTGACTGAACTGCCCTCCACTATCTCAGCAGAGGGACTCACTGACACAGAGGGAAGCTCTGGAGCATCTGGAGGAGGAAACATGAAGATGCAACATTAAAACTGTTATGTACAATTTGAATCTCAAGATGTGTCTTCTACTTACACAGGACGTCTATAAACTGAGTCTTAGAGTCGATCCGTCCATATTTATTCTCAGAGCTGCAGTGGTAGGTCCCTCTGTCCTCAGAGCTGATGGAGGAGAAATGATAAACTCCTTCTGCTCCTTGAAGCTGAGTTTGGTTCTCCTTGTACCAGGTGAGTTTAGCTGCTGGGTTAGCATCACTGATACAGGTCAGAGTCACTGAACTGCCCTCCACTATCTCAGCAGAGGGACTCACTGACACAGAGGGAAGCTTTGGAGCATCTGGAGGAGGAAACATGAAGTCGATTGTCAGACTGTTGCTAGTGTGGCAAAATGAAGAGGGCCAGGCGGGGATCGAACCCACACCTCCTGGGTTAGAGTGACGCACGCTTGCCAGTCACCCTAAGGGACACCCCCTTGGTAAAGTAGCCAGGGCACATGATCAGTTGGAGGCATAGTGACAGGAACCTTAACTGTCACAATAGGTAAAACGGGCCGTTGCTTGGGACTCCGTTCTGATCTGAGGACAGCAGAGGAGGAGAACTATGCAGGATATTTACCTTATGTTTCATTTTTACCGTCATTAACATGAGAAAAAATGACTTGTAGCTTGTTAGAGGGAGAGTGGAGGCTCTCTGCCTTCCACACTGCTGCTGGAAACCAAACCTGCGCTCAGAGCCTCCGCTATCACTGCTCTTGTCAAGGTGAGAAAACCAAAAGCTCCGTGGCACCGAGAGTCCCCGACAGTAAACGTGTTTGTGACAGATAAGACTACACAAATACACTCATCCTAACATGTATATGATAATCCATTGATCCACCAATTGATTATTAAAAAGGTTTCATTAGAAAGTAACGCATACCACCAGGAGGAGGCAGGAAAACAGCAGAGAACTGAGCCACGTTTCGGCTACAGGCAGGTAGGAATATTCTATATATTGTTTGTTTGTTTGTTTATTTTCACATATCAAAAGTTAAAAAGAATAAACACATAAAATCCAAAACAACATGAAGGGAAATACCAAAAAAACCCTCCAGGGGCTTGTAGGGTGGCATTCCCAAATTAAGTACTATTCTAGGCTAATGAAAATGCATTTATGAGCTACAACAAAAAACAAAACAAAAACAACAACAAAAAAACATTCATATAATAAATACCAACATGGTTTAACATAATACAATACAGAAACTTGATAAGTATATAATAAAAATTATAAAATTATCCAAGCTTAGATAGGCAGACCATGTGGGAAATATTCACTGGTTAACAGAAGTGACTTTAGTGCTCTCTTAAATTGATGTGTTGATAATTCCAAGAAATGTACAGGTAGTAAATTCCAAATTCTAGGCCCGCGATAAAGTAAACAGAACTGTGATTGGGAGGTGGAGCAGTACTGGGTCCTGAGGTGATACGAATTACGTGTGGAATAATTGTGAAATTGATAGTTGTGTGAGAACATATGATGAAAAGATGATGGAAGGATTTTTTTTAGAGAACCGTGAACAAATAAACCAATCTGAAGATGATTCACTTGATAAACACTGAGGATACCAAACTGAGAAAATAGAGGCTGTGAGGAGTGTCTTTGATGAGCACAGCTAATTATTCTTACTACTCTTTTCTGAAGCTGGTATATGGGCTTGAGCTTAGTTTGGTAAGTGCTGGCCCCAGGAAATATTACAATAATTTAAATATGCTGTCGTAAGGCCATGCCATTGATTACTGTGGTGGTGCAATGGGTAGAGCAGTTGACCCTTGGAAATTTGAAATGACGGACCTTCAGAAATTTTTGGAATAGCGGACTGTCGGAATGACAACTCGCCCCTGTTATGTACAACTTGAATCTCAAGATGTGTCTTCTACTTACACAGGACGTCTATAAACAGAGTCTTAGAGTCGATCCGTCCATATTTATTCTCAGAGCTGCAGTGGTAGGTCCCTCTGTCCTCAGAGCTGATGGAGGAGAAATGATAAACACCTTCTGCTCCTTGAAGCTGAGTTTGTTTCTTCTTGTACCAGGTGAGTTTAGCTGCTGGGTTAGCGTCACTGCTACAGGTCAAAGTCACCGAACTGCCCTCCACTATCTCAGCAGAGGGACTCACTGACACAGAGGGAAGCTTTGGAGCATCTGGAGGAGGAAACATCAACAACACACTTTAACTGCAGAGCTACATGTTCATAGTTCACAGTTCGTAGTTGCAAAATAAAGGTTCCGTCTGGAAAACATTGTTCTGGTTACTATTCAGCTTCATAGAGGTTTAAAATAAACTCTCACATTTGACGTCAATAGATAAACGTGCTGATTTCCATGTCCATTTATTCTCAGCGTCACACTCATACTGTCCAGAGTCAGAGGACTGGATGGAGCTGAAGACAAACTGTGGTTGGTCACTGAGACGTTTCCAGTCCTTCACACTGTACCAGGTGAGTTTAGCTGCTGGGTTAGCATCAGTGCTACAAGTCAGAGTCACTGAACTGCCCTCCACTATCTCAGCAGAGGGACTCACTGACACAGAGGGAAGCTTTGGAGCATCTGGAGGAGGAAACATGAGCACAAGTCAACTTTAACTGTCTTTTCACAGTAGAAGTGAATATGATGTAGTTCATAGTTTCTACAGAGGTTGATCCAGTCTGAGACATAAACTGTGTAGTGGACGGTTTTAGTTTGACATTGTATTAGTGAAACTGTGGAGTAAACTCACACACTGGAGGAGAGCGGTGATCCTCATGTCCTTTAAGAGCACAGGAATATCTGTTGTTGTCATTAACAGAGACTCTGATGGAAAATATTTCCTCCTCCATCTTCAGTTCGTTCTTGTACCAGACAAATGAACGACCACCAGCTGCATTACAACTGTTGTGACACTTCAGCTCTACCTGGTCTGATGATCTTTCCACCAGCACCTGGAGGTCTGGACATGTGAAGAAAGAACAGACATGAACTAAACTAGAAAAGTAAAAACACAGAGACAAATAAAGATTCTCAGTCTCAATGACTTGAACCAAACTGATAAATATTCCAGTTAAACCGTTACCTCTGACAGACAAAGTCACTCCAGGTTCCCCTATGTGTCCTCCATAGTTAGTTATGAATCTGAACTTGTAAACAGCTGAGTCCCTCTCTCTCAGGTCTCTGATTGTCAGAGTGCAGCGTTTCCACCAGTCACAGTGATTCTCCACACGACCTCTGTAGTCTGAGTCTGTTGTCAGATCTTTAGCAGCATCATGAGTGAACCAGAATGTTTCCTGAACTGTAGTAAAAAAGCTGTATGGGTGCCAGTATGTGCATCTCATCTCCACTGTTGATCCTTTAGAGGCACAGATGTGAGTGTCAGTGTAAGTCACTCCCCAGCTCTGACCCTGTATCACTGTAACACAGAGCACAGCAGAAACCACAGTCAGTCAGAACAACACTGAAGTTTTATGGAGCTAATTCAACATGGAAACCTGCTACATGACTAAAACACATTTACTAAACTACTTGGCTCCAACACGTCTCACTGCAAGTTTAAGACAAACATGTCTGTGATATTGTTCTATATTGTTATTTATATGTCACTGAAGAAAAGACGTGTTTTTCTTGTGGTCTCTTGCTTTTTATTTACTTTCAAACTCACAATGTGAATGACGTTGTTGCATGTATTCACACTTTGCTGCTACTGTATGTGATAGATGTGTAGATGACCACAGGGCGAGGTCAATGTGAACTATACAAGGAGTGGGAACATCACACTTACACCACAAAGAAACACAATTAACTGACATTCAGTTCCTTATTTTCAGCCTTGGTAGCTGTTCTCTTGTTCTCTTAAACTGAATGTACAGACATTTGTAGATAAACTCTACAGTGACTGAATCCTTCAGATGAACCACATACAGCTTCATTCATACAGTTGATTAAAACAGCACCAGCCTCACTGTGTAATAACACATATACACAACAAAGACTCACATGTGTTTGAATGATTTGTATCATATGAGATCAAATCAACCATTAAACAGATATAGGAGATTATAGAGTTATGTATTTATCGACTCAAACCTCTTTTATCTTGTGTGTTAACTAAATGTCCTACAAAGTAAATGTAGATGTACAGTACCTGGTACAGTGAGAAGGATGAGGACAAATCCACTTGATGCTGCTGTTAAACTCATCACTGCTCCTCTCATCTCTCTGAGTGACTTCAGACACAATAAAACACATCAACAGTGTATGAAAGAAACATCAATCTGATCACAAACCAGTTCTAGTCTGACAAGAGAGGAGGGTGACGATCGTCTGTGTTCAGAGGACAGATGTCAAGCTGTTAAAAGAAGACGAGCAACTTCCTCTTTACATTATGAATATTCATGAGATCAAGTGTGAAGTACAGTCATGTTGTCTTCTTATAAACTACAGAGGAAGTCCTGAGAGGCAAATGAGAACAGAAAAAAAGGGTAACACTTTCTATGTAGCCGATTCTTAAAACGCATTATGATGCGATCATAATGCAGTTATAATTAGGTTATATTGATTTATTTGTGTTATAATTACTTATACATGTTCATGATGTGTTATAATAACAATTATTAACAAATTATAATGTTTTATACAGGTTCAAACATCATAATGTATCATAAAGTATTATAACTAGTCTCTGGTGAACGCATTATAATCACTATTATTGTACTTTATGACATTATTATAATTGTTATATAACATATAAGTGTTATGTCAAATAATGGCTGTATGAGAGGGTATAATGCTTGAACAGTGGTTATAATCCATTATAAGCAGTCATTGGATGCCTTAAGGACACTCTGGTGGGTTATAGAAAGTCATAATACATTATTAGCTAGTTATAAATCAGTGGTCATGCTTTGCCTAAGGTCCTTCTGGCACCCTCTAGGGGGCACTTCTATAGCCACTGTGCAGAGAAACAGACAATACATTGTTTAAAATGAAATACTTTTATTTTTGGCAACTTGTAAAAAAAAACATTAACAACAACCTCAAAGACGTCAAAGGTAAACAAGAAAACAGAAAATTATGCCAAAGTGCATGGTCAAAAACAGAGCAAATTTTGTATGTCCTCAGTGAACAAAAAATTGTCATGCTCATGTTAAAGCGGTAAGATGACATCTGTTTAAAGAAAACCATAGCCCCCACCCCCCACCCCCTTAAACCACAGAGCTTCAAGATTCAGAAATGATACTCATGATTGTTGTACTTTCTGATGTCATGAATCTAAGAATTCCATGTCTTTGTTTTCTACCTCACCAATACTCCCATTCAGTGACCGTAAGGCGTTCGTTCAAAAGATTGGTCGTGCAATTCCCAGATATCAACTTTGAAGGTCCAAATGATTTTACAGACCACATTTTGCCAAAACTAACGTTACATATTTAATGTATGTTCATTTGACGTGTGGGCCCCTTTCAGGTGTGCAGCACACCCAGCAGCCAGCGCACACCGGATTCATCACCCAGTCCAATAGTAAACATGCCTTCAAGAAGTATTGCAGCCATATGCAGCACGACGCAACAAGCCTAGCGTTGAAAGACTATCTGGCTATTATTAGCTACTTAGTTTAGTACCAGGTTCGGTAACAGAACACTCATTATTTAGTTTATGTGAGTCAGTTTTTAAAATGTTTAGATCTAGTGATGGATTAATTGTTCCATTATGCAGTCTTTAAAAAGAGAATCCAATCAATCATAATATTGCTCATGTGAGTCCCTTTAAAATGTGTATTTAGATAGATTTATTGATGGATTATTGTTTAATTATAAACTCTTCTTTTTTTTCTTTTTTTTACAATTCCCACTTTTCCTTGTGTTATAGAGTCAATAACTGATAACTGCTCCAGATGTTTCCAGGAAACATCACCACAACAACAACAACAACATCAGCTGAGGATCAAACTAATTAGGAAGGGAAACCACCATGACTCACCATTTCTCCTCAGAAGCTGATTGGCTGTTTGATCGCTGCGAAGAATGCATTCGTTCTTCTGCAGGTCAGGTGAGAACGACCTTAGTCACATTGATCCATGCAACATAAACACAGTATGTAACAAGTGCACAACTGCTGCTTATGGAAAACTCTAGTGCGCGCCAAAAAAAATCTGGCGCAAAGGAAAAAAGTAAGCAAGAAAAAAAACTGTGGCACAAGAAAAAAAAAGGAAAATCTGGTAAAAAAAAATAAAAAAATGGCACAAGTAAAAAAATCTGGTAAAAAAAAAAAATCCGGCAACCAAAAGAAATCAGGAAAAAAAATGGCATGAGAAAAAAAGAAGTCAGGCAAACAAAAAAAAATCTGGCACAAGAAAAAAAAAACATGGTAAAAAGGACGCGTCCCCAAAACGTGAGTAAAACCTGCACTGAACATACATATACACACACACACACACACTTACACACACATACTTGTTAATGTTCAGAGTGGGGACCCTCGTTGATTTAACCCACTCTTGAACCCCAAACATCAAAGGGGAACTCTGCAGGTTCTGTCGCTGTCCCTCTTCTTTCTCTACACAGCTCCCCCTACAGGTTCGGAATGCATATTTCACACGATCATAAAAATTCACCATTAACCTCTATTCATTTAAATCTCAGCATAGTTCCTTTTTAACGTCAAAATTCATCTTTGACCTTCATCTAAACCTGATTCAAACCAAAACAGACTAATTTCTATATCAGATGAGCTCCTGAAATCACTCACTGTAGATGAACAGTGTGTCACACAACATTAAGTACTTCCATTCACACATCCAAGCAACATTAGCTCATAATGTTGCTTGGATTTTTAATTAAAGGAATAGTTCACCAAAAAATTGAATTCAGTCACAGTTGACTCCCCCTCATGCGGATGAATACTCTGGAGTAGTTTTTTATTCCTCAAAGATCATCTGGAGACCCGGGAGGCCGGTTCCTAGTCCAACCTAAACTTTATATGAGAGTAATAGGGCCTTACACAAAAAAGTCCATAAAACGACACAAAAACCATTTAATATTCCTCCACACTGCTCGTCCACTGCAATCCAGTCTCCAGAGTTTATTGGAAACTACCTAATTTAGGATATTTTTACAGCCTAGACAGTCCTGGATTGAATTTGATTCACATTTGTATCATGTCAGAAATAAAAATATCAACAAAATTACACAAAAACCTTGAAATATGTTAATAATAAGCAGCGTGGAGGACTATTAAAGGGTTGTTGTGTAGTTTTATGGAGGTTTTTGTGTCAGGCCCTATTACTCTCATATAAAGTTTTGACTGGACTAGAAACCGGCCTCCTGGGTCTCCAGATGACCTTTGAGGAATAAAAAACTACTCCAGAGTATTCATCAGCATGAGGGGGAGGCACTGAATGTGAACTAGTCCTTTAAGGCCATGATTGATGGGATTTGTTTTGAGTTTTAAATAGTTTTTTGTCGTTTGTTGTTTACCTGTTTTTAGTTTTTTCTGTTTTCCTACAAGAACTAGTGTGTAAATGTGTAAATCTGCAGTGTACAAAAACACCAGTCAGTGTTTTATTCCAAGAAAGTAATAGTACACACACAGCCAAGCCCCTCCCCCTCCCTCAGTGAGGAGCTGCAGACAGAGACACACTCAGTCCGGTGGACGCCGTCTCTCAGTCTCAGTCTCTTCTGGTCTCATCGTCACCATGAGGTTTGAGGACGTCCTGGACGAGGTCGGCGGCTTCTCCAGGTTCCAGTTCCTGCTCCTGTCCATCCTCTGCCTCCCCCGCGCCATCCTCCCCCTACACTTCCTCCTGCACAACTTCATCTCAGCCACCCCTCCCCACCGCTGTGCCCTCGGGAGCACGGAGGACGGTGGTGGCGGCGGCGTTGGGGCCCAACCTGAGGTGCTGCTGGCCCTCAGGATCCCCCGTCAGGACGACGGCTCCCTCAGCTCCTGCAGAGTCTACGACCTCCAACAGCTGACCTCTGACCTCCCACAGAGCAACAGGACGACACCTTGTCCTCACGGCTGGATCTACGACCAATCACAGTTCAGCTCCACAACGGCCACCGAGGTAAGAACGACAATTAATTTATGTGTTTGCAGTTGTAATTACTGAAGATACTTTTACACTGCAAACACAAAATCTTTCCACTTAAAATAAGACTCACCACCTAAAAATGTTTTTGTGTTTGTAGTAACAAAGAAAAACTTGCTCCACTATCTATCTATCTACTTATTTCAAGTGAAAATCTGCTTGAAAGAAGTAAAAAGTGTCTAAAAACAAGCTGCTTTTAATGTGATGAATCTGATTTTAAGTAGAATTAGATTGTTTTGACTAGAAATAAGACAAGTATTCTTAGTAAGATTTTGAGACACGTCTGATTGCTGAGGACGGTGTAACAATGGGCCCTGAGGTGTAAGTTCATGATGTGGGATCTGGTGCAATGCAGCGACTGATAACACTTGATTCCTCTCTGTGAAGAGGATTATATTGATGAATTGGAAGGTACGGAGACGCGATTGTTTTTGTTTGGCTGGATAAAAGACTGTATAGAATGAATAATGATGGAACGTACAGCCTCAGATCTACAGGACCTGTATAGAGATGGTCCAGATTGACCTTTGATACTCATTAAAAATACTTCTGTGAGAGGAATGCACTTTGAGAATGCCTGTAATGATACAGCCTGTATATGAATAGGGATATGAATTTTAGTTTGTAGGCAGATAGTAAAGTGAAAATGTAGTTGTCTGTAATTCCTGGTGAATATCGTTGTGTTGTGTGTGTGTAATGTCTTTGGTATGTTGTATGTTGTCAAATTAAACTGTAAAAAGAAAAGAAAAGAAACATCCCCTGGAAACAGATGAAAGAAAAGACTTTCTGCAAACTAATACTAAGATGAAGTCTGTGTATTGTATTATTGGATTAAGATAATGTGTGATGATGATGATTAATTGACATGCCCGAAATAAACTAAATAAATAAAAAAAAAGTCTTCTGTACGGTGGCCAGATCTGGACATCTCCAATAGGCTACTCTCATCTCATGACTTTGACTGGATAATTGTGTAAATAAACAGGTGACCAGGTGTTCCTAATAAACTAATCACTGAGTATTACATTATCAAATATTTACCCTGAAATATGAGCTGTTATTATTACCAATAACCTCGGTGGTGGTGGAACAGCATCACTCAGTCAGTGACAGTGTTACCAAGGTAATTAAGTTAGTTAAGTTTAATTAATATTAATTAATTAGGTCAATTAAGTGTTTAATTATTTTATAGTTTAATGAAATAGAACACTTAGAGGAGGTGATGAACTCAAATTCACAAAGTTTCAGCCCTCAGGAAATGATGTCACAGAAACTGGATGACATCACAGACTGGTGAGATGCAGCCAGTGTAACGAGATGAACCTGTGTCTGTGTGTGTGTCTGTGCAGTGGGATCTAGTGTGTGACGACAAACAGCTCAATCAGGCTCTGGCCACGTACTTCTTCCTCGGGGTGACGTGCGGCGCCGTCCTGTTCGGTCAGCTCTCCGACAGGTGAGTTGTCGTCATCTGCAGCATCGTTAGCAACACGATTAGGCTAGCATTAGCAACATGAAACTGATCCGTGATATGATAAAAGTGCTTTTGTATTTTAACAGCAAAGTATAAAAAGTAAATAATGTAAAGGGATAGTTCAACATTTTGTCAAATTGGCCAAACAGAGTTGTTTTAGAGGGAAATACAGAGACTGTTGATGAAAAACTGTCCCTGAAGGCAACGTGCATCAGTGGTTTTACATGAATTTACCTCTAAAACAACTCTGTGTGGTAACATTGTGTTATTATCTGATGGCTCTGCTCCGCCGTTCTAAAAATAGCTTGCACCGACAATTAAAGGTAACGAACCTACTGCTATGACTATAGGGATTATGGCAATGGGACAATTTGACAAAATGTTGAATTAACTTCTCTGACCATGTCTGGGTCAGCTGGGAGTTAGGGGGCAGAGTCAGACAGAAGCCTGTGGGCGGAGTCACAGAGGTGTCGTCCAGCTTTATTAACTGCCTGTGAAAACTGATGCATCTAAACACATTTCTTATCACAGGTGCTTTCTGAACAACAACAACGCTGAAAAATGGTCACTGTATTTTATTTGGCCATTGTCAGCTGATGCTCATAGGAAAGTGTGTGTGTGTGTGTCCATGGTGACAACAAGTCCCAATGTGTCTCTATATTGAATGAGCCCAAAATATCAGTGCCTTAATGAGTCAATTGATAAAACACAGAATACTGTCTGTACAAGATTGTATCTCTGCACACACACAGAGCTTGGTCTCATTTTGGCTCCAGACGACCTCAGACGGACAAATGAGATCATTTTTATTTTAACCACCTGTCACTCAAACGCCCCCAACCTCGTGTTTACATCCCGAGTCGGCATCAATTACTTTTTCCGAAACAAGGACATCAGTGTAATAGGACTTGACTGCTGTTGTGTGCTGCAGACTTTGATCCTATCACATTATCTCCATCAGACGCTGTTTCTTCTGCACAAACGACTCTGGAGCTCGAAGCTCCAGGTGAAGATCATGTGAGTTAGTTGGAGAACGACTGGACTGACGTGTGCGTGTTTGTGCGACAGGTTCGGCCGGAAGTCGATGCTCCTGGTGGCGTTGATCAGCGCCACCACGCTGGGATTCACCACCGCCTTCTCCACCTCCTACGTCATGTTTGCCGTCTCCAGGGCGCTCTGCGGCGTGGCGCTCAGCGGGTTGTCCATCATCGGCGTCGTCCTCGGTAAGAACTGAACACGGTTGAGTGATTATAGGATGTTCATGGGGTGAACCTGAGATGAAGACGTCAATGACCACTTGCATGTCTTTTATGGGCGAGTTAGTTCAACTTCAGTACCGCTTCTCCTCACTGGTACCTCATGACTGTGACTATACCCGTTACATACAGTAAGTACATAGTGCACGCAGTATACTACATGACAGTGTACTCATGGAAGTATTCAAAGTATTTGAAGTGGGACACAGCTCTGGTGTCGTCTTCCTGCTCAGGTATCGAGTGGACGGACGTGAAGCACCGGACCTTCACCGGCACCGTCATGAGTTTGTCCTGGAGCCTGGGGAACATGCTGCTGGCTCTGTTGGCCTACTTCATACGGGACTGGAGACACCTGACGCTGGCGGTGACGGCGCCCTGCATTGTCGCCATCATCTCCTGGTGGTAAGGTGGATGTGAGGGGGAGAGGGGGGGGTTTAAAGGGACATTTTGTCAAATTGACATTGGTAACGAACCTACTACTATGACTATAGTGATTATGGCAATGGGCCAATTTGACAAAATGTTGAACTATCCCTTTAACATGTTTCCTCCGTTGTGTGTTCAGGTGGGTGCCGGAGTCGGCCCGCTGGCTGCTGGCCAACGGCAACGTGGAGGAAGCTCAGAAGTATCTGGTTCGATGTGCAAAGATGAACAAGACGGAGGACACCGTGTCCATAATGGACGCCGAGGTAGAGCTGACGCCAACATCAGTGGCCACGCCTCCTAACCAATCCAAATATGGTCAAAGAGGAGGAGCCTGTGTGGAGCCAGAACTTCTTATTCTCCAGATCAGATCTAAAAGCTTCAAATCTAATGTGTAAATGTTCTAAACATGGTGCAACAGGTGAAACATGAACGTCGTTTTCACGTCTTGTTGTTCGACCTTGTGACCGTTTCAGTCTCTGGGGAAGGTGACGGTGTCTGAAGTGGCTGAGAGGAAACACTCGTACCTGGATCTGGTGAAAACCCCTCAGCTGAGGAAGATCACGCTCTGCTCCGGTTTATTCTGGTACAACGTCATCATCATCATCACATTGTTGAAAACGCTGCTGCACGCCGACTGTCTTACTCTCACCTGCAGGTTCGCCGTCGCCTTCATCTACTACGGGATCAGCTTTAAGATCTCAGGGTTTGGCGTCAGCATCTACCTCACACAGTTCATCTACGGCGCCATCGAAGTTCCCGCCAAGATCCTCACCTTCTTCGTCTTGGACTGGATCGGCCGGAGGAACGGACAGGCCTGGTTCCTGATCACGACCGGAGCACTGATTGGAATAAACACGGCCATACCTTTAGGTGACATCACTTCCTGTTCTCTCTCTCTCTCACACAGAGATGCAGATAAACGAGATGTAACTGGTTTGACGTGTTTCTCTCCAGACTACTCTGTGCTTCGTACCTGCATCGCTGTGGTGGCGAAGGGTTTCTCCGAGGCTGCGTTCACCACCGCCTTCCTCTACTCAGCGGAGCTCTACCCGACCATCCTCAGGTAAAAGGTTGTTGCATCCAATATTTCTTATCTGGTAAACCCAACCAAAAGGTATTTTTGTACATGTCAGTTCCACTAAACATAAAGGGATAGTTCACCCAAAATTCAGAGTCCTCTGTGCCTTATTTGTGCAGTATTCCATATAATGGTTGTGAATGGATACCACTTTTCTTGCTTCAATACAAGAGAGACATTACAGACGAGCAGTATGGAGGTATTCATATGGACGTGGACCCCCGTAACTCATGAACGGAGGAATCACAGCTTTAGTCGACTTATAATTTAATGCCTGAAAAAAACATCTGATACAGGATATAAATCAATGGCTTCACATAATCACTAAAATACATATAACAGAATAATCCCCCCAAAATCTCAAGAAAACTACAAAAAGTAGAAAGAAAGAAGTAAATAACGAGACGGTTTTTGGTGGAGTACATCACTTCTTGCAGGTCATTTCTGCAGCTGCTGTCTGACGTGTCCATGCCTGTGATTGGTCAGATGCTGCTAACTCCGCCCGTTTCATGTGAATGCGCTCTGGGAAACCCTGGGTTGACTTACCGAGGTGATAACCACCGTCATGTGACCGCTAAGCGTGACCGCGATTATCAGGTTAACTGAAGCCGTGATAACTGAAAGATACCCTGAGTCTGTTGAACCTGCTTCGTGGTTCAGGCCGCAGGACGGCGACGAGACAAAAGGTGGCGCTCTCAGTCTGAGAGGACGAGCTGATGTTGTTGTTGATGTTTATGTTGTTGTTGTTGTTGTGCAGGCAGTGCGGTCTGGGCTACACCTCCTGCCTCTGTCGGATCGGCAGCGCCCTGGCTCCGGTGGTCATGCTGCTGGAGGACGCCTGGCTCCTGCTGCCGCCGCTGGTCTTCGCCGGGACCGGGGTCGTCAGCGGGATCCTCGTCTTCCTGCTGCCGGAGACGCTCAACGTCCGTCTGCCAGAAAACATCTTCGACGTGGAGGAGGGAAGGTACGTATGTCAACCCTCGGTGGAACGAATCACATGAAGTAGAAGACGGTGACGGTTGGGACGGCGTGAACTGTCTTGGTTTCTATAGTTTGCATTAATTTTTCTCTTGTTCAGACACAGAGAGCTGAGGATGAACCATGAAGTCACAACAACAACAACAACAACATCAACAGCGTCACAGGAGAACTGAGGAGGTTTCCTCCTGGTGCTCGAGGCTGCTCTGATTTACTCCAGACCTCATTAAAGATTTATTATTAAACACTGTTTTATTAATACAGTACTGTCTTTTATACCTGCTGTCAGTCACCAGACTGAATACATCGGTGTTACTGGCACCTGGACCACAGTAGCTATATTATATATCAAATAAAATATATTCAAATAAAAATATTTTGTCTACTTTTTTCCCTTCGTCTTTCTTGTTTATGAATTATGAATGTGGTGTCAACTTGTGACGTCGGCAGCAGAACAATTGCAGTCATTCACAGGTGCTGATTATTTTCCTCCTTTTTCCAATTAACTTTCATTTCATCAACATCCATGACATCCAGTTGCACAACCTAATGCATCATTATTATTCCATTAAATCACTCAAACAGGCTCAGTTTCTCCAATCATGCAGTGTTATTGTCTGCTGCGTCCTTTACCTTTCTCCTCTGGCTCTGTCTGGTGAATGGGGGGCGGGGGGGTTGCAAACTCCATGGCCTCCTCTTGACCCAAGCTGCAGCCTCTTTCCAATAATGCCTTCTCCTCCATCCAGGGCAAACAGTTTTTACTTGTGTGGTGACTATTCAAAAAACTAACTTGTCACCTGATGGTGGTTTGGGATGGTTCTGTTCTTTATTCACTCCAGAGTGAATAAAAAAGAAAGGTTTTGAAGGTAGTGTCTTTGGGTGAGGTTCCCGTTTATTTGAACAAAAAGGTAAATTGACAGAACATAAAGGTTTCTATTGTTTCTCTGGCAGCCTCCCACCACCACTCAACTCCAACTAATCAACTCTTCTGATCACCAGCAGCTGGGGCAAGAGGTTGGGGTAAAAGAGTGTAGCTGAAACAATACTGCACCCTAGTGGAAAAGTAAATACCTACACAACATAATAAATGGCTCCTACAATGAAGTTTAACACGAAATAAAAATGAAAGAACAAAACAGAATCTAATGAGCTCTGTCTTCAAACTTTATTGTATCACACAATAGAAACTGAAGATAAAAGAAAACTAAAGAGCAGGTAAATGCTAATAAAACATGAACATGAAGGAAAACTAGAAACAATCTAAAATCAAACTGACGACATTTAAGATGCATAAACTCACAACAAGGACAAAAACTTGAACATGCAGGTGTTTGGTCACAAACTAAAGAATGAACAGATTAAACCGAGACCTGATGATGATGATGATGATGATGATGATGATGATGATGATGATGATGATGATGATGATGATGATGACGATGACGATGACGATGATGTCATAGGGTCAGCAGACAAACCTGTGGATGTGAAGCACCTGGATTCTTCTGATTGGTTGGTAATGAAGCAGGTTTGGTGATGAGGCCTCCGTGTCCTTCACGTGTCCTTCACGTGTCCCTCACGTGTCCTTCACGTGTCCTTCACGTGTCCACGCGGCGTGGAGTGTCTTTCAATGCTGAAGGCAGTGCATCAGGAACCGATGGCCTGTCAGTGTTCTCCAATCAGTTCCTGATGCAGTATCATCAACATCAGAAAGCTCTGGACTCTGGACTCTAGAACCTGGATCTGGACTCAGGAACCTTGACAGTGTACTCTAGAATGATTACTCTGGAATCTGGACTCTCAAAACTTGACTCGTGGACTCTGTACTCTAAAACCTGGACTATGGCCTCAAGAGCATGGACTCTGGACCAGAAACTGGACTCTGGACTAGAACCTTGACTCTAGAACCTGGATCAAGACTCAGGAACCTTGACTTGGTACTCTAGAATTTGGACTCTGGACTAGAACCTGGACTCAAGAACTTGGACTCCAGCACATTGACCCTAGAACCGGGACTCAAAAGACTCCGGAACCCGGACCTCTGGACTCATCAGACTGACTCCACACAGTCACACTCACCTGTCCATCCACTTGTTCTTCTGAAGTATTCACCCTGGAACTGAAGGTGTTACATGTGATTGTGACATGTTCAACAACACACTGACCAAAGGTACATATAAAGTCTAAAAAGATGTAAAAAAAACAAAAAAAACAAAAGCAAAAACAAAGTCAAGGAGTGTTTTTGTTTTTCATGGACATAAATAATAACTTCTTGAACCGAACAAATCAAAGTCTCAAACCTTTAGAAATGACTGAAAATGTGTCAGGAAAGTTCAAAGTTGTAAATATCATGTAAAGGCTGAGCTCACTAACACGAAACTGTTACAAAAAGAAGATAAAAAAGATGATTAATTTGTCATATCCCTGGTTTCCATGGCGACCACCTTGAGGCTGCAGCGCTCCTCGTGTGGATGGTGACCGTGCTGCGTTCAGGTGAACCTCGGCCGGCGCCGTGAGGACGTTGGACAGCTTTGCTCACAGTTGCCAGCTGAGATTAAACTGAGCCACAGCTGCTGCTGCTGCTGCCGCCGCCGCCACCAGGGGGCGGCAGAGCGTCGTCGATCAGGACCAGAGCAGAGCGATCAGCTGGGACCCGATCATCTCTACAGGTGAATGTGAGGAAACGTGTGACATCACAGTTGCCTGCAGAGATTAACAAGTCGAGCTGAGGAGTCGGACACGCGGTCAGAGGTCAAAGGTCGAACACAAACAGGACGTAACTACAGCTTCACCACGCTATGAGATAATAACACAACGTTACCACACAGAGTTGTTTTAGAGGGAAATTCATATAAAACCTCTGATGCACGTTGCCTTCAGGGACAGTTTTTCATCACCAGTCTCTGTATTTCCCTCTAAAACAACTCTCTCCGAGTTGTTGGATTGTGTATTTGATGAGTTTGATGAGGGAAACCAAGAAATCCCATGAGCCTCCGTAGCGTAGCTCTGAGCAGCTCACGGCTCTGCTCCGCCGTTCTAAAAATAGCTTGCACCGACAATTAAAGGTAACGAACCTACTGCTGTGACTATAGGGATTATGGTGATGGGACAGTTGGACTAAAATGTTGAACTATCCCTTTAATAAATTTAATTATTTTGTTGTTAAATGATTTTCTCCTTTGTTTATCAACACCAGGGAAATTAAAGGACCCATAGATCACATAGAGTGGAACATGTATGAGAGTGAAGTGACCTCATCAACACACCCGGTCACACACACTCACACACAGACACACACACACACACACACACACTGACGGACCTGAGTGCAGATGACATGTTGCATTTGTTCCGGCCTGCGGGCTGCGAGGCCGCTAACGAGGCGAGACGTGGACGGACAAAGCATCAATTAGTGCTGCGGGGTGTCGGAGCGGCGGACACTGGACACTGACCTCGGACCCCCCACCCTCACCCCCCCTCCCCCTCCGGCTGCTCCATTGTCCCGCCTCGAAGGAACAAAACAGAAAAATAAAGACAATGTGATTTGATTCTGCTGAGGTGCACTCGCCAGCGTCTGCCCGTTGAAAACAAAAACCAAATAAAAGGAGCTCCCCTGTCGCCCCGCCGTCTTCAAAGCGCCGTCGGCCTCCTCGCCGGCAGATGTGCCCCCTCCCCGACGTCGGCCCCTCGCTGTGCTCCACATCATACACTGGTACCACGACCAGCAACATGTGTGTGTGTGTGTGTGTCAGTCGTCAGCCCAGTAACGGTTCAGTGTGCGAAGCAGCTGTGAAGGACAAGAAAGTATTTGTTTATGTTGAAAATTAGTCAAGTACACTCATTTTATACTAAAACTGAGGCAGTATACTTGGAAGTGTACTTGTGTAAACTTAAAATGACCAACAATGTACTGACTTTAAGTATATACTTAGTACACTAGGAGTATATGGATGAGTGTACTTGAAAGTGTACTTTTGTCAAATGTATACTTTAAAACTATAATGTTCCAATTTAGTCTAAAGAGTACACTACTTTCTGCGACTCATCACACATCCTGCAAGGCGAGTACTGACAGTATTTTCTCATGTACAGAGTGATAAACAGATATCCACAATCCTCCTCTGGAAAAACTTCTGACTCTAACATGTCGACAAAATAAAACAAAGAAGCTTCATCCATTGGTCAGATTTCTGTTCTGGAATTTTATGCAAATTAGCGCATATTTAATCAGATATTGCCTCATTTGCATATTTAAACATAAAATTTGACAAAACTTGTAATACAAAAAATATTTGTCTTAATGTGAGGGATGAACTTGGGAAGTTTCATGGTGAAATGTATTGGTTTAAATTTTTACCCCATTCA
This sequence comes from Decapterus maruadsi, assembly GCA_030347415.2. Lineage (NCBI taxonomy): Eukaryota > Metazoa > Chordata > Actinopteri > Carangiformes > Carangidae > Decapterus > Decapterus maruadsi. The sequence continues at coordinate 1,314,879 of CM064901.1, forward strand.
CCTGTAGCGTCTCCCCTTAAACAAGGTCAGATGAGACTTGTGTTTGCTTGTTCTGCAGGTTATTCATTCTCCCACTACAATTTTAATACTTATTACTTGGTGCTATGTATTCAGTTTTTCAATGCACCATGGTTTTTGCACTTTGTATGATACAGATGTGCATATCTTGTGTGTAATTGCGTGTTCTTGTGTTACTTGTGGCTGCAGCATGCGGGCGAATGAATCCGTACTAATGTTCAGTCAGATCTTCATCACATGACGAGTGATGAACAGTTTCATTAAAGCACATTCAACAACTAAACATAAACTACTGAGAGAAACAAGAACATCTGATGATCTGATGAAAAAAAATCAAGAATATCCAGTTTTGTTTCTTTAAACTGTAACAAACTGTCCAACACGTTAAGGACACGTGTGCTTCACCTGTTCCAGTTCTAACGTCCCATGTGAATGTAACATGTGGCTCAACTAAAAACACAACACACACTTACACAACATACACACACCTGCATTATTAACAAGATATTTCAAAATAAAAGTCTCTTTTTCTTACCTTGGTGATGAACACACATGTGGAGGCTGCGACGCTGAGCAGCAGCTAGTGAGAGTCAGTACTGTAGCAGCACGCTGACCCTGACACACACACACACACACACACACACACACACACACACACACACACACACACACACACACACACACACACACACACACACACCCCTCCCTGCCATCATTACCCCCCTCAACCGCCCTCGGGGCTGAACATTTTCCCATGATTTGGATTTTTTTTTTCCCACTTCCTGTGAAGATATTCCTCCTTCAAAGTTAAAAATCGAACAACAGAATATTTGTTTTATATTGTTTATGTTTGTATAGAATATACAATACTGTATATACATTTTTATTATGAAATGTGATTTTATAAAAACAACCAGTTCACCCTCTGCTGTAGTGTTTAAAAAAAAAACAATGATTTGAGCCTCATGGGGTTCAGTCTGATCGTCTTTATAGATCTGGTCTGAGCTCATTGCAGCTGCAGGACGGAGACACAGAGACACAGAGACACAGGGACACAGAGACACAGGGACACAGGGACAAACATCCAGCTGTGAACGGAGAAACGGAGAGTAACCGAGAGGAGACGAAGGTGCAGGAGCTTCTACAACAACAACAACTGAGTACAGGTTTCACTTAGAATAGTAGAATTAGTGAATGTATGGCTGCTCCATGTAAAGGTGTGGACAGATGTGTGTTTGGTGTGGACATGAGGTTTTAAAGGTAGAGACTTCAGTGTCCTGAGTCGTTCATTAACCACAGTTGGTTGTGCAGCCTTGATGTTGGTGTGTTCTCCTTATCACCAGGCAGCCGCCGGCCTTCACACCTGCACACGTCTGCTCTGCAGCACCTGACGCCTTCCCACCAACACACACACAAAAAAACATGTGAAAGGTTGTGTGACAGTTAAATGGATAGTTCACCCAAAATTAAAATTTCACTCACTATCTCCTCCCCCTCATGTCGACTAAGAGATGTGAGAGTTTTCAGAGTCCTCCGACACACCAAATACCTCCATACTGCTCGTCTGTAATATGTAACATGAGAAATTGTTCCACCGGTCAGTACAAATCACGTGAGAATTGCACTGACACAGGAAGAGCAGTGAACTGAGACACTGGGAGCTTCCACTACAACAAGCTGAAAATATAGACTTACTCAATTTTTTCCTCAATCCTGCTGCGTGGACCCCCCCCCCGTAACTCAGAGAAGGAACGGAGGACTCTGAAAATTCTCACAGCTCTTAGTCGACATGGAGGAGATAATGAGTGAAATTTCAATTTTGTGTGAACTATCCCTTTAAGGTTCCTGTTACTTTGCCTCCAGTTGGCCGACTGGCAAGCGCACGTGACTCTTACCCAGCAGTCTGCGGTTCTAATCCAGCTCGGGCCCTCTTCACCATTGCCACAGTTGCAATAAGTGTGTAACAAATGTCAATCCATACGTATCAATATAGAATTTGCTTGAACATAATGAACAAAGCACATATAAGTATATTAAACCTACTGGAAGTTGGAACATCCAGTCCAATTAATCTCACATAACCTATAGCTATAACTACTGGCATGCTTGTTCCAAATAAACCACAGCTTCTGTTTAAATGGGCAACAACAGGGTTAGTTCCTGTTTATTTTTGAGAAGCATAGATTGACTTAGTGTTACATGTTGGGTTTGCACATTGGATACAGATGATGAAGCAAGTATTAGGGATTTACTGAACGAGTCTAGACCACAATCTTCCTGTTTTCTGAGTGTTCACGGCTGAGGAGGAGGCATGATTCAATTAGTGTTGCTGTAAATCACTGTTCTTACAATTATCACTCCATTCCTTAAAAGGATCAACAATATAAATGTGTCAAATTTCAGCTGTTTAATTTACTGGACTTGGACTGCACCTACAGGAACATCATCTCATCTGATAATCACTGACCCAAAAACTAACGTTTTTACAGCACTGCCCAGCTAGCATCCAAGTTGTGGTAGTAGTTCATAAAGTAGCCCATGAGGTGAAAACTAAAATAACAAACTAGTAACGTAAACTAGGAAAGTTTTAGTGTCTATGAATATTCTCATTCATCCAGGTCATTGCTCTATCTCTCTCTCTCAAATTGATATAGGCAACTGGACTTGTATTTATCTAGGAAGACGTTTTGCCTCTTATCCAAGAGGCTTCATCACTTTGTACGCATCGGTCTCACTAGTCTGCACTAGTCTGTTCGAGGAAGTATTAGGGCCAGCCCCCCCCAAAAAAAAAATTCGCCCAAAATAAAAATCACATTTTAGATGAGTGTTCTTTGATACTGCTAAAGCTCAAAACCTCTATCAAATGATTGTAACATATATGAACATTGTCTCTGCAGTGGTTGATTCTGATCAAGTGAAGCAGGACAAAATTATTGAGATTTTACAACAAAATATTCAGGCAATGTCAATTTTTGGCCCAGCTTGGAACCACCTGCCATTATAAACCATTGTTTAATCATTCAGTTTTAACACAATTTTAAGTCTAACTGAAAAATGTTTCATCTGAGATTAAATAAGAATTTACTTTCTGAAACAGATGCTAGGCCATCTGTGTCATCCTCTGTTGTTTAAGAAAAGATGCATCAGTTAGGGTTAAATAAGTTGTTTCCAGCTGAAACATCATATCCATGCAGTAATTATCCAAGGGAGGCTCTGACCTATTAGTTCAGTTTGAGTGATTGACAGCTCATTCCAACTGAAAATAAAAATCATATTTTAGGTGAGTGTCCTTCAGAATGATGCTGCTAAAGCTCAAAACCTCTATCAAATGATATGAACATTGTCTATGCAGTGGCAGAATCAGCCAAATCCTGAAACATGTGACACGCAGGCTGTTGTGTGCGGCGCTCACAAAGGTTCCGCCACCTCTAAAGCCTGCACCGATTTAGATGTAACACCGGTCGAAGTTCAAAATATTGTGGATTTACCCAGAAAACAAACTTTTCACGGCAAAACAGCAAAGGTAAGACGAAACGTACAATTATGTTTTGGCCAAGCAGTGTATGTTTGCTAGACTTTGCTGGTTGTTGTCTCCTCTCTCTGCTGTGCTTCTGTGTAGCTTTTGTGTTAGCCGCGGCTACTACAGTATGTGTCATTCCAGTCTTTGTAGCCGGCTTTTTCATATGAGCGGTAGCTGATGTGTTTTGCATAATGTTCAGTAGTAGCATGTACGCACGGATATACTCGCTATATAGTCGACTATATTAAATTCACTATATAGCTACTGAGTAGGATGTACTGTAGGGAATGAGTGAGTGATTTAGGACACAACCCTGGTAGGGTTAGCTGGCCACTAGCTAGCATGAAGATGATGTAATTGAGACATTCAACACAATGGTTTTTATGAACCCCCGTAAAATGGAAAGAAGAAGAGAAGATCGCCTTTATGTTTGTTTTCATGTTTAAACAAAAGACAATCACAGTTGGAGGAGCTGTACTGGGGTCATGTAGCCCATGCTAATTTACACTGGTTGTTTTAGTTAAAGCAGATATCAGTGATCCCTAATACTAATTTACATTAATTTGGTTTGTTTTGAAAGTCACTATAACAGCCTCTTGTAACTCTTTGACCCGTGAATCAGATGTACGACTTCACAGGAAGGAAAAACAAGTTTTATCACCTCATAATAAGAGTAATATTTATTTATTTCATTTTCCCACAAGGAAAGTTTTCTCCTGGTTTACAGCAGAGCAGAGTGACGGAGAGACCAGACACTCTATGGAAGTGATGCTGACCATGGAAAATAGGAACATTTAGGATTTAGATTAATAAAAACATTCCACTAATATCTGCTTTAAGTTAGAATCTGAACAATTATCAACTCTTTATAAGAGTCATATTTATTTATTTATTTCATTTTTTGCTTGAAAATGTAGGCGATTTTGTTGTATTTTTGCTGTGCTAGCCTACAAATAATACTTTGAGAAGGATGGCCCAATGTTTGTGGGGAAAAAAATCTTTGCGGGCTTCCAGAAATATATAGTTGAAACTTTAAAGCTTGGAAATTATGACATTTGAAAACAAAAAGTTCCTTTGTTTCTTTCCTGAGCTGCAGTGAATACAGAGGGAATCTCACATTAGTGTCGTCAGAATTAATCTCAGTTCTAACTTCTCTGTTGTGCGCTATTGAAACGGAAGACTCCTGGATTAATCCATAAGAATGGGCTGAATTTCACTTCCTCATGACACCATGCTGAGTAAACAGATTTACTGCTCTGAGCCGGTTCAGTGCTCACCAGAACCTTCAGACTGGAAACAGGTAAGAGTGTCATTCTGCTTTTCTTGCTTCAGCTTTAAGTAAATAACTTAGATAATGCGTTGTGATTCTATTGTTTTGTCTTCTTTGTTACCTTTGATCTTTAATAGATTAAATCAAATTTGATCCATCTGTTCTTCTTTTCACTGAGTAAGTGCAGATTTGTTTCACCATCAGTTATTCATTCAAGGTTAGACTTGGATAAGTAAACTCTTTTATTTAAGTTTGAACACGGGACTCATCTGAGTGTAAATACTGAAGGAACATTTACTTGTATGTGGCTGTCAAGAAGTGTGATAACTCACACATTGCAGAGTTTTTCGCACATATAATGTTTCCAGACTCATTGCAATGGTAGAAAAATGGTTAATAGGATGAATGGCGCTGCCGCCGCAGTCTGAGCAGGGTCACGTTGGCTGAAACTGCACCATGTAACTTCCCTGCACCGGTATGAAACACTCCACCCACCCCCTCTGTGTCAAGGGAGAGACATGGTGGGTAAAAGAGAAACTTACGGTTCCCCTCCGGTCATTGTCGCCATCGCCGCCATCGCCGCCGCGATAGACGATGGCGCTTCTCAACCAGATGGTGGAAGCACTGAGCTGAAACGCCGCAATGTTGCTTTAACACTTAACTTGTCTTTTACTTTGTTATTATATCATTGTTGTAGAAGACTAAAAGATTTATCCTGTATCAACATGTTAATTGTTTCATATCATTAAATTATTATCAGAGCATTTTGATGTAGGCTATAGGATCTCTTCCTGTGGCACATTTTTAGACATTTGACTCAACATGCACTTGCAGGTGTATAGTAATTTTGTACAATTACAAATGTTTCTTGATTTTTTAGTATGCTTCACATACATTCAATTGGCAACCATTCGATAACTGTGTCATGCAGCTTCCTACATTCCTGTTTTTACTATGTAATTGTGTTGTGAAGGTGGAGCTCCCACCATGGATCAGGGTGAAGAGGGAGTCCTTCCCTCTAACTCAATGCTGCATGGGAAACATGAGACTTCATTCAAAACTCAGAGGTGAGATGAGGATCTCTAACTGTTGTCAAATCACCGCATCACCATTATTTACAAGCCTGTGTGTCATGTTGTGTTGAAGCCCAGAGCAACAGCACAGACCAGACTCTCCTGGACTTGAACCCAGCTCTGCATCCTGCAAGAGCCACTGGTCCATGGAGCCACCTTTAACACCTGAAGAAGAACCTCCTTCAGAAACTCAGTAAGTCAATATAGTCCCCGCCCACAGGGAACAAGGCATCATGTTCTGCCAATGTTATGGTTGGCAGAAAGTTTACCTTAGGATGATGTTCTGGCATCCTCTGCCCTCTGGAGGATTATCTGTGCATTAACAGTGACAGTCTTTGAAATGACATTTCCATTTAGTGTCTGCCTTCACTGTAGTGACATTTGCAAATTTTGAAAGATATTACAGTTAGAATAACATTTGACAGTTACGTTGGAATTACTTAATCTCTATTAATTTATTTTATGGTAAAACCATGATGAAAATGTATTGGTTCTGCTATGATACAGCAAAGTATGAAAGGTGATTTATCCCTCACTTTGCATTTTATGACTGCAGTGCATTAAGATGCTATATGATAAACACAAAGCTGCATTATGAATTATTGTGTTATTTTGTTATCAAACAGTAAAATCTGAGAGTGAAATCTGCCTTCTCTCCTTCACCTGCAAAATGTTACTGAGTGATATTTGCATGAAGTTGCCAGGCTGAATTTGACCAGTGGTGCATTAGTTAAAATTCACCTTTAATTTTAATTTGTCATGTTTAAGTCACTATTTTGAATAATTGGATTTGGCAATACACAAATTATCAGTCACCACTTTTATAGAGGCCTACATAGTATATTGTAATACTGTAAAGAGACATTTTAGTTTCCGCGTGGTCTGGACTGGTACCCTTTGATGTTAGATATTAAAGTCTGTAACACTGCTTTCCTAGAATTTACTTTGGGATTAATGATAATAAAATATCTATCTATCAGTGTCTTTCAGCAGAGACCAGACTCTCCTGCTCCCAGTTCTGTGTCCATGAAGAGTGACAGGTCTAAGAGCCCCACTTGGGATTTCAAAGATGATCACCAGTCTCCTGTAGAATGGTATGCACCCCAAGTGAGTCTATTATTGTTCAGCTCTTCTTGTAAGAACTAACCTGTTCTATCTGTCTATCTATCTATCAATCTATCTATCTATCTATATACTGTATCTATCTATCAGTGTTATTCAGCAGAGACCAGACTCTTCTGCTCCCAGTTCTGTGTCCATGAAAAGTGACTGGTCTAACAGCCGCCTTTTGGATTTCAGAGATGATCGCCAGTCTCCTATAGAATTGTAAGCATGCACTCTAAGTGAGTTTATTATTGTTCAGCTCTTCTTGTGAAAAACAAACCTGTTTCATCCTCTAGAGTTTACAGTAAAAGGGTGAGTGTTACGTAAGTGCAGAAAGTTTTCAAGCCTCAATACAAGCTGTCAGTGGGGCATTTAGAACCGATTCAATAGTCTTAAAGAGAACACAAGGCTTCTTTGACAGAATAATGTTAGAGAAATTATTTCTTTTACATTAATATTTGATAAGGCACCTGTAGTTTGTCCTTTTCCCACTTCCACACAGCTCTGTGTCACTCACATCTGACAGCACGAGTCGTGTAATTTAGCCAGGGCTCAGATTTTGTTTTAGGCTGCCTATCATATTACAGTATTTGAGGTTGCTCTTGCCTGTAATGACGGTATACCTGGTGCTGCTGCCAGACGCTGCCACATTGTTTACCCTCCCACAAATGCTCAATTCTCAGCCGTGAGCTGCATCCTCCTGGATTTTGTGTGTAATATGAAGGATCTTAGCTTATGGCAGAAAACACTGTCACAAATCTCTAGGTTATAATAATAATAATAATAATAATAACAATAATAATAATAATAAATTTAATTTCTAATGCACTTTTCATCAGCAAGATCTTAAAGTGCTACAAAGTTAAAAATGTTGAAGCAAGGAAATAAAAACATGCTCAATAAAAACAATAAAACAAGGTAAAAATCAATTCTTAATGAACATTCATCGGCCTTTCTGAATAAAAACGTTTTCAGGCCTGTTTTGGGCCTGAAAACTTAGGCCTGAAAACTAAAAAGGTTTCTCCGATTTTTCCCTGTTAAAAGGGTTTTCCATGGAGTTTTTCCTCAGTGGATGCGAGGGTCTAAGGACAGAGGATGTTGTTACGTCATGTGAAGCCCTTTGAGACAAACTGTGAAAAACAGGCTATACAAATAAAATTGCCTTGCCTTGCCTTTTAAAAGAGTCTAGGCTCTGAATAGCCCTCAGCTGGGATACATTTATGGGTGAGTAGCAGGATTTTGTAATTGATCCGGGATGAAACAGGGAGCCAGTGCAGTGATTTAAGGATGGGGGTGATGTGCTGGTGTTTACGGGCTCTCATCAGGACCCTGGCAGCGCTGTTTTCGATGTACTGCAGCTTCTGGATGGTTTTGCCAGGTATCCCAATTACAGTAGTCCAGCTTTGTGGAGGTGAATGCATGGACCAGTTGTTCTGCTGCTGGGAGGGAGAGAGCGGGACGGAGTTTTGAAATATTGCGGAGATGGTGGAATGAGGTTTTGCACAGGTGTTTTACAGTATATGGTCGTTGAAGGTCAGGTGGGGGTCAAACCAAACTCCCAGGTTTGTTGCTGCGGAGGAGAGAGGTATGATCTGTCCGTCAAAGGTAAGTTGGGATATCCAAATCCCAAATCCAAATCCAAATTTATTTAATTTAGAATAAACGCAGGGTTTCCAAAGTGGTTTACAGCAGGATAAAATATAACAAATAACACAACAAAGCACAGTAATACAAAAACAATAGACACAATATATATAATAACAATAATGAAAAAACAAAGGTATAAGGAATTAAAACAATTTAAAACAGCATCCTAATGGGTGTTAAAAGCCAAGGAGAAGAGGTGGGTATTAAGGTGGGATTTAAAAACAGACCAAATGGCAGGTTATTCCAAGGTATTGGAGATCCCCTCTGAGCTTCCTCTTTGTTTTAGGCTCTCTCAGGAGCAGCTGATCATCTGACCTGAGAGACTGGGTGGAGTGTAAAAGTGTAGGAGCTCAGAGAGGTATGGCGGGGCAAGACCATTAAGGGACTTAAAAGTAATTCAAAGGATTTTAAAATGGACTCCAAAATGTATGGGCAGCCAGTGGAGTGAGGCTAAAGTGGGGGTAATGTGCTCATGTTTTCAGCGTTCTGTACCATCTGGAGCCAAGAGATCCATTGCAGTAGTTTAGTAGCATGGACTACTGTCTCAAAGTGCTGCCGGGAGAGAGTGGATTTTAGCTTGGCCAGCTGCCTCAGGTGAAAGAAGCTCGATTTGACGACAGCCCTGATCTGACTCTCAAGTTTAAAATCAGGGTCCATTTTTACTCCCAGGTTACTGTAGTAGCGGTGGATTTGATGTACTGGGTAAGGGGACCAAGATCTGGCAGGGGGGTTCCAGTGGTTCCACCAAAAACCAACACCTCAGTTTTATCGTGGTTAAAATTTAAAAAGTTAAAAGACAGCCAGGTCGCAAAGCTTTTTTGTTTTTTTTTCATCAACTGATCCGTGGACCACTTGCATGCCGATCCATTGAGAGAGATTCGAGTGGATCACGGATCAATAACAATCCATTGTACCACTGGTGTTTGGTGATTGTTCACCAGCAGTGAGTCTGGAGCAATAAGCAACACAAACAGTACAAACACACAGCACAGCCAGTGATAGACAGCATGCCCTGTGCACCTTTGTCAAACTATGGTCTTTTTGCCTAAACCTAGTGCAATTTGTGCTAGATGGGAGAATCAATAAAATGTCCCTTTTGTGGTTTCAAGGGTATTTATCATGACTTTTGTTCAAACAATGGAACAGTAGCAGCGTGAATAAAAAGTGACAGCTCATCTGGATAGATATTTACCACGAGATACTGTACCACATGTTCTTTACACTTTGAAGTTTGGGTATGGGACACCAATGGTTGTTTTATAAGTTGCATTTAGTGATGATAAGGTGTTGCAAATACATGTAATCATTGTCATATTTTCTCATTGCTGAACATAATTGTATCCGTAGCATCTCATCCATGGAATATGAGGAAACTCTATAGTCATCTTTCTGTTTTGTCTACAGTGTTCAGAAGCCAAGGTCAGAGCCTCTCAGCAGTCAGGTCGTCCAGCTGGAGTCCATATTTATGGTATGTGATGATGTCCAACAGCAAACTTTCATTTCGCCGAAGTCTTATAGAAAATTAAGCTCTCCCAACATTACAGAAGAATTTCTTTTCTCAAGACTTTTCCTATTGTTTCTTAGTATCTTGAGGAGGACATTATCACTTTTATAAAGATTCGGCTGAAGATGTTCCAGAAGGTTCTGAGTCCAGATTACCCAGAATGCTTAAAGATGAGTGAGGATGAGGAGCTAATGGATGGTGAGGATGAAGACCAGAGAAGACACACCAGAGAAAGATTTCTTGAGATCACCCTACACTTCCTGAGGAGAAGGAAACAGAAGGATGTGGCTGAACGTCTGCACAGCAGTAAGGAGCCGTTCCACCATCCACTTTCATATATGTTCCAGTACTAACCCCCATGATCTAATAGCAGTGCTGCCAGTGTGCCACAATATATATTTGTAAGTATAGGGGGTATTGGCCTGGCTATTAACCTACTGCTACTGTTTATTTCTTTACTGTCCTAATTCAGGAACTGCTGCTGCATTTAGTCAACAACGACTCAAATCTAATCTGAAGATGAAGTTCCAGTGTGTGTTTGAAGGCATCGCTAAAGCAGGAAACCCAACGCCTCTGGACCAGATCTACACAGAGCTCTACATCACAGAGGGAGGGGCTGGGGAGGTCAATGATGAACATGAGGTCAGACAGATTGAAACAGCGTCCAGGAAACCAGACAGACCAGAAACAACCATCAGACAAGAAGACATCTTCAAAGCCCCACCTGGAAGAGACCGACCAATCAGAACAGTGATGACAATGGGAGTGGCTGGCATTGGGAAAACAGTCTTAACACAGAAGTTCACTCTGGACTGGGCTGAAGACAAAACCAACCAGGACATACACTTCACATTTCCCTTCACCTTCAGAGAGCTGAATGTGCTGAAAGAGAAAAAGTTCAGCTTGGTGGAACTTGTTCATCACTTCTTCTCTGGAACCAAAGCATCAGGAATCTGCAGGTTTGATCAGTTCCAGGTCGTCTTCATCTTTGATGGTCTGGACGAGTGTCGACTTCCTCTGGACTTCCACAACACTGAGATCCTGACTGATGTGACAGAGTCCACCTCAGTCAACGTGCTGCTGACCAACCTCATCAGGGGGAACCTGCTTCCCTCCGCTCGCCTCTGGATAACCACACGACCTGCAGCAGCCAATCAGATCCCTCCTGACTGTGTTGACATGGTGACAGAGGTCAGAGGGTTCACTGACCCACAGAAGGAGGAGTACTTCAGGAAGAGGTTCAGAGATGAGGAGCAGGCCAGAGAGATCATCTTCCACATCAAGACATCACGAAGCCTCCACATCATGTGCCACATCCCAGTCTTCTGCTGGATCACTGCTACAGTTCTGGAGGAGCTGTTGAAGACCAGAGAGGGAGGAGAGCTGCCCAAGACCCTGACTGAGATGAGCATCCACTTCCTGGTGGTTCACCTGAAAAGAGAGAATGTTAGACATCATGGTAAACCTACATCAGATCAACACTGGAGTCCAGAGAACAAGAAAATGATTGAGTCTCTGGCAAAACTGGCCTTTGAGCAGCTGCAGAAAGGAAACCTGATCTTCTATGAATCAGACCTGACAGAGTGTGGCATCGATATCAGAGCAGCCTCAGTGTACTCAGGAGTGTTCACACAGGTCTTTAGAGAGGAGAGAGGCCTGTACCAGGACAAGGTATTCTGCTTCGTCCATCTGAGTGTCCAGGAGTTTCTGGCTGCTCTTCATGTCCATCTGACCTTCATCCACCTTGGACTCAACCTGCTGACAGAAGAGCAACCAACCCCACTGAGATCTAGACTGTTAAGAAACAAACCTGGCCCAACACATCTTTACCAGAGTGCTGTGGACAAGGCCTTACAGAGTCCAAATGGACACCTGGACCTATTCCTCCGTTTCCTACTTGGTCTTTCACTACCTTCCAATCAATCTCTCATACATGGTTTGCTGACACTGACAAGGAGAAGCTCCCAGAACAATCAGGAGACAGTCCAGTACATCAAGAAGAAGATCAGTGAGAACTTGTCTCCAGAGAAAAGCATCAACCTGTTCCACTGTCTGAATGAACTGGGTGATCGTTCTCTAGTGAAGGAGATCCAACAGTCCCTGAGATCAGGACGTCTCTCCACAGATAAACTGTCTCCTGCTCAATGGTCGGCTCTGGTCTTCATCTTACTGTCATCAGAAGAAGATCTGGACGAGTTCGACCTGAAGAAATACTCTGCTTCAGAGGAGGCTCTTCTGAGTTTAATGCCGGTGGTCAAAGCCTCCAACAAAGCTCTGTAAGTGGGGAGTTAGATCACATGTGTGTTCTGAAACAATAGAATTAGTAACACAATTGATTAGTTAATTAATTTAGAAATCTGTGGAATGTTTTTGTTAATATAAGTCCTAAATAGTCCTATTTTCCATCACAATCACATTATCTAATTGTATGTCACAAGTCTTGATGAATATTTAAGTGTGGCTATCAAATTCTCATGAGTTTGTCCTTGGGTTTAAGTGAACATTTTTAACAAATAAAATAAAGTTATTGAGGGATTCTCAGTTCCACTTGTGTTTTGATCCAAGTTCCGGGTTTTAATTTTTGACACAGAAATTTAGCAGGTAATCCGAGTTTTGAATGCAAAGGAGATGTAGTTGTGACTTGAAGCTGTAACTTACGGTTTAAAAGATGACTGGGTGCCGGCTCAAAATATCCTTTAATTTAGAAATCTGTCATATATCTTCCTAAGTAGAATCAACTTGTGGCAGCACTGCCACATACATTAGTCTAATTGTATGTCACAAGTCTTGATGAATATTTAGGTGTGACTACCAAATTCTCATGAGTTTGTCCTTGAGTTGAGGTGAACATTTTTAACAAATAAAACAAAGTTATTGAGGGATTCCAGAGCCATATTCACAAAGGTTTTCTGGAGTCACCGTGATCAACCTTTGATTTTTGACACAGAAATGTTAGGTAATCCTGCCAAATCTGAAGAAATGCCTTTTATGATTTTATTTGGGTTACTGTGACATTGTGTGGCCAAAACCATGTTTTGAAAAGTTAACTTGTCCATGACATTTGACCACCAATATCTTATCAGTTCTTTTTTTAGCCTTATTTATTTCAATTGGGAAGATGTTCTGTCAAGGCATACTGAGATATTGAGTACACCACAATGGCATGGATGTACGTAAGGACCTGAAAAAGCAGGATAGTCAGTGGATTCATATGAAAAGGCTATTAATGACTTCAAGATAAACACAGTCTATCCTTCAAATTACGCTGTAATTTTAGACTCTACCATCCGCCTACCTAACCTTGTGTGAACTTCCTTAATAAAGTAATTTATTTTCCTTCTCATACTACATAGATGAAGATTTTAGACTGAATATTGATCAGTGCTCATTGTTTTTATTCCTCACAAACCATTCAGGTTGAGTGACTGCAATCTGTCAGAGAGAAGCTGTGAAGCTCTGGCCTCAGTCCTCAGCTCCCAGTCCTCTAGACTGAGAGATATAGACCTGAGTCACAACAATCTGCAGGATTCAGGACTGAAGCTGCTGTCTACTGGACTGAAGAGTCCACACTGTAAACTGAAAACTCTAAGGTCAGATGCTTTTGTGTCACTGCCCAGATATCACTGATATAAAGAATAAAGCACTAACTAACATGTAAAGTCAGCTGTATACCTCAAAAAAGGATGCATGTAATCTAACAAGATCTGAAGACCATTCTACTTGTGGTTCAATATACTTGAATCAAAGTACAAAATTGACTTGAAAGATCAAACTGATTAAGTCCATTCTTATAATCTTATTTATTATTTGATAATCAGATTGAGTCATGCTGGGCTCACACAGAAATCATGTCAGGAGCTCTCTGCAGTGCTTAGTTCCCAGCCCTCAACCCTCCAAGCGTTGGACCTGAGTAACAACAATCTTCAGGATTCAGGCTTGACACTGCTGTCTGCTGGATTGGGGAGTTCACATTGTGGTCTGGAAGCTCTCAGGTTAGATTATTTTCAGTTAGACTTGAATTTGTCTAATTGGACTTTCTTTTCTATATAATAAAGACACATTTGTTTTACCACTAACTCTCCTTCAGGCTGATTGGCTGTAACCTCTCAGAGAGAAGCTGTGAAGTTCTGTCCTCAGTCCTCAGCTCCCAGTCCTCGAGTCTGAAAGAACTCGACTTGAGTAAAAACAATCTGAAGGACTCTGGAGTTAAGTGGCTGTCTGAAGGACTGAAGAGTCCACACTGTAAAATGGAAATTCTCAGGTCAGATCACACTGTGATGTCCATGTTTTGTGCATTGCTTGAAATATACATTTCCTATTATTAAAGGACATATTTATTTTATTATCAAATCGAACAGATTAAGAAATTGCATTTCCTGGTAAATACCCTGAACTCTCACCAACCCACTGACCTTGGAAAGTTTTTTCAACAGTACCAATTGGCTACTGCAAATCTATCTGTAATCTGTAATGCAAAATTTTGAGAGGGGTCTGGCTGCAGACCTTCAGCGTGGGGTCACTTCCAGTGCAGGTTCAGATTTCAGGCTGTCTCTAGTATCAGGTTGCTCAGGACAGGACACATTTGTAACTGTTTATTGGTTTTGGTCAGGTTGCGTCAAACCAGGCTCACAAAGAAAAGCTTCATGGAATTGTCATGCGTTCTCAACTCAGAGTCTTCTTGTCTAAAAGAGTTGGATGTGAATGAAAACAATCTGCAGGATCCAGGAACGCATACATCCAGGTCAGTGCTCATCTCTATTTTTAATCACAAATGTATTTGTTCCAGAGTAGACATCCCTTAAAATCGTGTACTTTTACTATAATCTATGAAATGGATTAACAGAATGAACAGAGATGTTGTATATTTTAAACATAGACATTATTGATGTTATTCATTAAGTAACTCTGCTTCAGGTGGACTGACTCTGATCTGTTAGAGAGAGGCTGTGAAGCCGAGGCTGCACATGTTTCCCAATCCTCCAATCTGAGAGACGGTAACCTGCGGGATTCAGAAGTGATGTTGCTCTCTGCTGGGTGGAAGAATCCTCTATCTGTGCCAGAAAATCTCAGGTCAAATCTTACTCATCAACTTTTGTAGCCCACCCTATAATCCCAAACCTAATTTTGTTACAGGATTGTAATGTTGGTATCCTTCAACATCCTCTCCCATGGGAATTAATGGACAGGATAGTAGAGAGAGAGACAGGAAATGGGATGCAGAGAGGAGGAGAATGACACGCATGTAGAACCCAATAATGTAATATTGGGTGCATGCGTGGGTTCTCTCTCTCCGGGTACTCCGGCTTCCTCCCACAGTCCAAAGACATGCAGGTATAGGTTAATTGGCGGCTCTAAATTGCCCATAGGTGTGAATGAGAGTGTGAATGGTTGTCTGTCTATACATATATGTTAGCCCTGCGATAGACGACCTGTCCACTTGATATTGGCCACTAAGATCAGCTGAGATAGGCTCTAGCTCACCCGTGACCCGTAAGGATAAAACGGTATAGAAAATGGATGGATGGATGGATGGAATGTAATAAAAAAATTCATGGAATAATTTGAAATTTGAAAATTCATGGAATTTTTGAAATAAAAAAAAATAAAAAATTCCCTTGAGTGGATTCAAAATGTAATAAAACCTGATAATGTAATAACTTCCCAATAATGTAATTAAGTGCATTTCCCAATAACGTATGCATGTCCAACTTTGACCTGTTGGTGGCGCTCTGGAGCTTGTGTTGCTTACACAGAAATACATAAACCTTGAACACACCACTTGAAACCAAGTAATGGGTGATCTCCTGTTAAATTATTACATTATTGGAGTATTACCTACATGATCAGGTCCCTTCAAATGGAAGGCTAACCTGATAATGTAATAACTTCCCATTAATGTAATACTTTTTACATTATTGGTTGAGAGTGTATTACATTACTGGGAAATGCACTTTATTACATTATTGGGAAGTTATTACATTATCAAGTTTTATTACATTTTCAATCCCCTCAAGTGAAATTTTTTATTACATTATTAGGGTTATTACATTATCGGAGATTTATTACATTATCGGGTTCAACTCAGGCAGGATAGGGCAGCTCAACGCAGGATTCTAACCGGGGCCGCCTGCAGTGAGGACTATAGCTTCAACAGGGGGCGGGTGCTCTACCAACTTAGCTAAACACCGCTACTTGATATTGGCCACTAAGATCATTTGCAGATCCTTAAAATCCTGCAGTTTGTCAAAATTATAATAGAAAATCTCCATTTGTAAATTGCCACATCAATGAGAAATTGGGGGGAAATATGGGATTAAGTATCATTGTCATGTCATAGAGTCAAAAAGTTCGGAAATGTTTTTTCAGTCAACTATTTCTCCCCTTTAATAATACCAATTGGTGCCCGGGCCCTCTTCACCTTGTCACACAAGGAATTGTGGCACATTGTTTTGGAGTGTTAGTGTGGTGGCTATCCACATGTTTAGCTGTTTTGTTTATTCCATGAATGCACAAACCTTACAAGTTGTACCTTCTATAAACTATATAAAATACAACACAGATTGATATTGTTAAAGGGGAGAAATGGTTGACTGAAAAAACGTTTCCAAACTTTATAACATTACTGACCTGCTCTAGATCCTGAGCGGTATCAGCCACCACTTACTTGTCCAGCACATTCTTAGATGCTTAAGTAGATATAAATCTGGGCAATCAGAGGATAAATTACTACCATGAATTTAGGTCCCTCTAACAACTCCTGGGCCATCTTTGTAGTGTGAATTGTCTTGCTGTAAGATGCCGTAAAGGAATACCAAAGAATGTTCTTGGTCTGCAACAGTGTTTAGATAGTGCCCAAGTAACAGTCTTGTGTGACCCAAGGTTTTCCAGCTGAACATTGCCTTAATCTCACAAGGGAGAATGAGTCTGCACACAGTCCCCATACATAGAAAACTGATGCAATGTGTGTTGATCTGTCTATCCCACAGATGGCATGGCTGCAGTCTGCCGGAGCTTGTAGACTCCCAGGTCTCTCAGCTGGTGGAGCTGGACCTGGATCAGGATTCAGGAGTGAAGCTACCCTCTACTGAACAGGAGAGTCCACAACTTCCACCAGAAAATATCAGGTCAGACCACAACGTGGAACTGTAGGACCCCACAAACAAGTGAAAACAACCACTTCACAGGAGAATATTATCAATTTAGCAGTCATTTACAGATTGTTAATGATGAAGTACCTGCTTTCTTGGGTTTTATATTTGGTTTTCCAGGCTGGATTGGGAGTCCACAATTGAGGGATTGCTTACTTGTAAGTGTGGATTAATTTAATGAAAATAAGACAACACACAAAACTAAACATACCCTATGTTCCATATTTGTAAAGTCAAAACACCCTAACCCTGCGTCTTGTTCTTTCCATCAGATGCCGTTGAGCTGTCACTGGACATAAATCCCACTGACAGAAACTTCCAACTGTCTGACAACAACAGGACGGTTCAGGCGATGACAGAAGGGCCTCGAGATGGATACTGGTCAGTGATGTGTAGAACTGGTCTGACTGGTCGCTGCTACTGGGAGGTTGAATACACAGGCAAAGTTTCTATAGCACTGACTTACAGTGATTGGAGGAGGAGAGATGCTGCTGCCTGCAGGTTTGGACGAAATGATCAGTCCTGGAATTTCTTCTGCCCTGATGGTTATGGTTACTCCTTCTGGCACAATAATATCAAAACAGACGTCCCTCCCCCCTCCTCTTCCTCCTCTGTGTCCAACAGAATAGGAGTGTCTGTAGACTGTCGTGCTGGCCGTCTATCCTTCTACAGAGTCTCTTTTGACAAACGGATCTTTATCTGCACCTTCAACACCACCTTCACTGAACCCGTCTACCCTGGATTTGAGTTGGGATGCGGTTCCTCAGTGTCTCTGTGTTCAATGTGGAACAGGCGGTCTACGTTTTGAGGACACATGTCTGTCACATGGACCCTTACTGTGCATTCACACCAAAAGCTTCCAAAGCGTCAAAAACGCTCGAGGGTGGACGTCAGAGCAGACCGCTCCCAAAACGACAAATATTATCAGCCGCTTTGGCCGCTCGTCACGTGACTGGCGTCAAACTTCGATCGCGCTGGTCATTGGGGAGCCGAAATACAAAAAAAAGAAAAAGAAAGGCAGCCGATGGACATCTCTATTCTGACAGGTTGCCACCAGTTGCCGCTTCACCACGTCATAGCTAATTACCATAAAGTTGACCGGGGCTCAACTTCTCGTCTGGTGATGCTTTGGACACTTTGGACACTTTGGAAGCTTTGGAAGCTCAGCAACGCCTGTTGACGCTCTGGACGCTCAGTGTCGCTGAACTCTCATTGAAAATGAATTGACTTCCGGCGTTTTTGACACTTCGGAAGCTTTTGGTGTGAACGTACTGTTACTGGCAGTGTTGGGTAGTAACGCCATTACTATTTTCAGTAACTAATAATAATAATAATAATAATAATAATAATAATAATAATAATAGATTTTATTTGTATGGCGCCTTTCAGGGCACTCAAGGTCGCCTCACAGAAAAAACAAAACATAATCACCTAATACATAATAAAGCATAATAAAGCAGAGCATACAGAACATCAAATAAAGTGTAAGAGACACAAGAATAGGACATTACAAGACAACAAAGGGTACCAAGGAAAAGGAATAGGACATTACAAGAATAGGACATTACAAGACAACAAAGGGTACCAAGGAAAAGGAAAAAAGGAAAAACGATATTGAACTGGAGTAGGACAAGTGGAGAATTAAGTGCGAAAGGCAAGGCGGAATAGGTGAGTTTTGAGATGGGATTTAAACAAATTAACAGATGTGGTGTTGCGGAGGTCAGGGGGAAGTGAGTTCCAAAGTTGGGGAGCAGAACGGCTGAATGCTCTGCTCCCCATGGTGGCCAGGCGGACGGGGGGAACGGAAAGGTGAATGGAGGAGGAGGATCTGACTATGCGGGCAGGTGTGGAGATGTGAAGGAGGTCAGAGAGGTAAGGAGGGGCAAGGTTGTGGATGGTCTTGAAAGTGAGGAGTAAAATCTTATATTGGATACGGTAGGTGACAGGGAGCCAATGGAGCTGCTGAAGGATGGGGGTAATGTGATGGGTAGATGGGGTCCTTGTGATGACACGAGCTGCGGAGTTCTGTACGAGTTGTAGTTTATGGATGGATTTATGGGGCAGTCCAAACAGAAGGGAGTTGCAGTAGTCGAGTCGGGAGGTGACAAGGCTATTGACCAGGATGGCAGCTGTGTGGGGGGTTAGAGAGGGGCGGAGGCGGTTGATGTTACGTAGATGAAAATAAGCTGACCGGGTTATGTTGCTGATGTGGGATGAAAAGGAAAGGCTCTTGACCTGTGCGGAGGGAGAGATGGGACAGTTGTCGATGGATAGAGTAAGACCGGGAGATTTGGATAGGGTGTGTTTGGTACCAATGAGCAGGATTTCTGTCTTGTTGCTGTTTAGTTTGAGAAAGTTGGATGAGAACCAGGATTTTATGTCGTGGAGGCAGTCGTTGAGCGATGGAGGAGGGAGGGTGGAGTCAGGTTTGGTGGAGATATGGAGCTGGGTGTCATCTGCGTAGCAGTGGAAGGTGATGTGATGTTTCCGGAAAATGTGACCAAGAGGGAGTAGATAGATATTGAAGAGTAGTGGCCCCAGGACTGATCCCTGGGGTACGCCTGAGGTTAGTGGGAGGGGTTGAGAAGTGAAAGAGCTAAGTTGGATAAACTGAGAGCGTCCGGAGAGGTAGGAGTTGAACCAGTTGAGAGGTGTGTGAGTGATACCAATAGAGAGGAGTCTGTCTAGGAGGATGGTGTGAGAGATGGTGTCGAAGGCCGAGCTCAGGTCAAGCAGGATGAGAATTGATAGGAGACCGGAGTCGGCTGCCAGGAGAAGATCGTTTGTAATTTTGAGGAGTGCTGTTTCGGTGCTGTGGAGTGGGCGAAAACCGGACTGGAATTGTTCAAAGAGATTGTTGTGAGAGAGGTGGGAATGGAGCTGAGCGGCAACTGTTTTTTCAAGAATCTTAGAGAGAAATGGAAGATTGGAAATTGGACGGAGGTTATTAAAATCAAATGGGTCTGCACCAGGTTTTTTGAGAATTGGGGTAACAGCAGCTGTTTTAAGGAGGGAGGGAACAATTCCAGTGGTGAGGGAAGAGTGGATTATGTGCATGATGTGGGGGACAAAAAAGGGAGCGGTGGATTTAACAAGAGAGGTTGGGAGGGGGTTTAACTGGCAGGAGGATGGTTTAGAAGTTTTAATCAGGTGGGTAATGTCAGAGATCGAGGGCAGAGAGAATGCTGAGAGTGGTTGAGGGGGGGACAAGGGGGGGAATACAGCAGGAGGATTTTGAGAGAGGCTGGGGGGAAGTTGTTGATGGATATCATGGATTTTGGTTGTGAAGAAAGATAGGAGGGAGTTACAGAAGGCAGTGGAATACATCTGGGGGGGGGGAGAGTTGGGGCGATGAGTAATCTTGGTGAGAAGTGAGAAGAGAGTCTTTGAGTTTCCCTCATTTGCATCAATCAGACCGGAGTAGTAGGTGGATTTGGCTTGTGAGATACAGTTCTTGTAGTGGAGAATATGATTGTGGTACATATCTTTGTGAACAGTGAGACCAGTCTTATTGTAGAGGCGTTCCAGTTGGCGTCCTTTGGATTTAAGTCGTCTGAGGGCTGGGGTGAACCATGGTGCGGAGCGGGTGAATTGGGCAGATCTGGTTTTAAGCGGGGCAAGACTGTCCAGGAGGTTGTGAAGATTGTTGTTGTAGTGGAGTACCAGTTCATCGGGGGTGGAAAGACTATCAGCAATAGGGAGGGAGTTGATGCTCATTGAGAGGATGTCCAGATTGATATTCTTGATATTACGGAAGTGGAAAGTACGTGGGGGATTGAGTTTAGAGAGTGTAAGGTTGACACTGAAGGATATCAGCATGTGATCGGAAAAGGGGAGAGAAGTTGCTTGACAGTTGACAGGAGAGAGACCGGAGCAGCATATTAAATCCAGGGTGTGACCTTTTGAGTGTGTGGGGAAATTGATAAATTGCTGAAGTCCAAAGCTGTCAATGCAAGATAGAAAGTTCCTGGTAAGAGTGTTGCTGCTGTTGTCTAAATGGATATTGAAATCTCCCAGAATTACTATGTTTGGAGAGAGTGTGAATATGTGTGTCAGGAAAGAAGCAAAGTCATTAAGGAAGTCTTTGTTCATCTTTGGTGGGCGGTACACAGTAGCTACAATGGTGGGTATGGGACCAGATAGTTGCAAGGTGATGGATTCGAAAGTGGAGTAGACGGGGGTAGGTACTGAGAGGACTTTCCATTTATCACAGTAGAGCATCGCAAGCCCACCTCCCCTGCTAGAGGCACGTGGTTGACAGCTGTAAGCATAACCTGGAGGAGTGGATTCATTGAGTGAAGTGTAATCATTAGGCTGTTGCCATGTTTCAGTTAAACAGAGAAGGTCAAATTTGTGGTCAGTAAGAAGATCCTGAGTGAGGTGGCCTTTGTTGGTGAGGGAGCGGATGTTGAGCAAACCAATTTTAACAGTGGAGTGGTCATGCTTATGGGATAACGTAACGCGTTGTTTTTTTTAAATCAGTAATCACTGTGTGAGCCACCGACTCCGGGTCCGCTGCGTTGAGGCTCCGGAACAGCACCGGCATCCAGCAGCACGGTGCATCAATCAGCACAGAGCAGGTCGTGAGAGGAAATACAGTAGCAGTCAAAATACAAAATAAAGCACCCAGTTAATTTTCAAAATATAATACACCATGTTTACAGCAGAGCATGTTTCCTGCTTTACACCTTGAAAATGTTGTAATGGGCAGCGACCAGCCTGAAGTCAGCAGTTCGGAGGTTTTCAGACATCATTTCAGCCCATTTACACCATGGACAAGGAGATAGTGATTGTAAAATCAAGTCAGGAGTTGTTTCTCTACTACTCCTCTGGATTAAATTAATTGTTTGGGGTTTTGTAGTTCACTTTATGAAGGCTACAACCCACTATACCACAAGGTTATGAATGAATTTGCAAGATCTGGTGTTCCTGCTGTGCGGCGGAGCGGCAACAGTGAACATCACGGACGGATCCGGTGGTAACAATTTCATGTAAAAAAAATCAGGGGCAGTTGACAAGTACCTCAAGAGATTTATTTTTTTTTTAAGTTTTGTTCCATTATGATTTATAATTCTATTATGATTTATGAAAACAGCTTTTTTATTGATTTCTGATTTCAAAAAAGCTTTGTTACATTATGATTTCTGAAAAAGATGATTTAAATAATATGTAGTACACATGTAAGAAGATAAATAAAATAAATCAGAATATTCTTTAAAATCCACAAACACTTTTTTGAAATTCTTTTGTTAGCGCATTACCCTTTGTCTTGTGTTAGCTTTCTGCTACCATCTCTTGTGTTAGGGTCTGTTTTGACCTGAGTCTTATATCAGCTGTTAAACACACAAAAAACAATCATTTATCATCCCATTTGCTTCTTGTCCCTTGGGCTTCCTTATTCGTTAAAACGTTGGTTTTGCACTAATGATTTCAGTTTTAACTCTAATTAAAGCCGCAAGCGGCGATGACGGGCCCTCGCTCGACCCATGCGACCGCGGGGGTCAGAGGCGCGCGGGAGCCGTGGCACAAAGCGAAAAGGGCGAAAATGCGTTGCGGGAGCGGGAAAATGCAATGTGTTGTTCGTCCACCAGGTGGCGCTATGAAGGCAGATGCGGGTAGGGGTGTTCAGGGGCTGACCTTGATCAAACATGTGAAGTTTCGAGCAAATCGCACAATGTTGATGTAAAACACTGCATTTCCTGTTTCCACAAGGGGGCGACATGAGTGAGATTGCTTATGAGCACATGGAGACGTTGAGGGAGGGGCTCTGATCATGTACAGAAAGTTTGAAGCAGTTTGGATGAAGCATGTACGAGAGAGAGCTGCTTTAATATATATGGCGATGGATCAGAAAGGTGGCGCCATGGTGGCCACGCCCCTTGACGTAGAGACCTGCGGAGCACAACTTTTGATCAGCATGGCATCTCGATGGTCTGTAGGCAATTTGAAGTGAATCGGCCGAAATCCCAAGGAGAAGTTGATTAAAGTACTAAGTGTGGAAATCACGGCAAAATGGCGAGTAAAATCAAAATGGCCGACTTCCTGTTTGGAGTAGACCAATGGTGCAAGAGACTTTTTTGTTCGCCTTGACAACTTACACATGTGTACCGATTTTCATGTTCCAACTCCAAAAAAACCCCTATGGGGAGGGGTTTTTGAAAATTTCAAGGGGGCGCTGTAGAGGCATTTGGCCCCGCCCACGGGCGCCGCCCTATCAGATCAAAGACCATCCCACCCTTGACCTTTGTATCAATTTTCATGATGATACGAGTTTATTAAAGCCATCAAAAGGGCAAACGTAATTTCATGGCGAGGGGCGACAGGCGCCGCTTGCCACACGGACGCCATTGCTCGTAGCTTCACAGCGTTCATGGTGTAGCTTCACCAACTAGTTCTGCATGTTTTAGAAGTGGAATGAAGTTGATGGGGTCAACTATGTGCCATCAGTACACGTTAAAGGAAAACCTGGCCACTTCCTGTTACCACCGGGGGGCGCTATGAGTGACGTGGGAAAACAATACATCAGAACGTTCAGGGCGGAGCCAGCATCATCTCCAGCAAGTTTGAAGGTGATCGGATAAAGTATGTGTGAGTTATAGGTGTTTGAAGGTGAAATGGCGAGCAAACGAAAAGTCGCCAAAATTCTCAAGGCCGCAGAAGCCACGCCCTTTGACCTAGAGACTTATGCCGCACAACATTTGTTCAGGATGACATCTCGATGCCCTGTAGCCAATTTGAAGTCAATCGTATGAAGTTCCTAGGAGGAGATAGGTCAAAAAGGTCAAAAATTCAAATCAAAATGGCCGACTTCCGGTTTGGATTTCACCATGACAATAGGAGGCTTTTTTGTGTGTCTTGCCATGTTCTATAACCCCACCAAATTTCAAGCCTCTAGGTGAAACGCACAGGCGGGGCTGATGTTTTGAAATTTTCTAGGGGGCGCTATTCAGCCATTTGGCCACGCCCATTTCCAACGACTTTAAAATATCAAAATTTTCGCAAGGCCGGATGCGCATGCCAAAATTCACGCGTTTTGGGGCATGTTAAAGCCCCCAAAAATGCGATTTTAGGGAGAAAATAATAATAAACATAACAATTACAATAGGGCCTTCGCCTGCGACTTGCAGTCGCCGCTCGGGCCCTAAATAGGGCCTTCGCCTGCGACTTGCAGTCGCCGCTCGGGCCCTAATTATTGTTCTCAAACAATAATTGACAATAGTCAAAGTTGACACCATGAATGTCGTAATTTTAATCAGAGCATTTTAGAATTTTGTGGGGGGAAAAAAGTTTTATTTTGTTTTAAAAGAGCTTCCTGATAAAGTCAAAAAGCCTTAATGCAATTAAAAAAACATACATAAGTTAACGGACCTGTATGCACGTACACAGGTACCGTCTTTAAGTGATTTATCAGAGTATCATGCACTCCCCGGAAATAAACTTAGAACCAGTGTTTCTAAATGTGTAGAAAATGATGAACTATGTTAAAAAGTTGTCAGAATGTCATTATCGAAAAAACCTAATTTGACTATATCTCAGCCAATATTGCGGATATCTGAACAAATAAGGTGTCTAGACCCATGAGGGTGAGAGATCATAATAAAATTATTTATAAAGTGATCACATGTTGGTGGCATGCTACTGTAGTAAGCAAACCAATTACAAGACGCCAATATTGGACTATAGCAATGACTATAGCTCCTATAGTATCCCATGAATGCTATACAGTGTTCAGGCAACTCCTGTCCAGAAAGAATGAGTGGTGTGCTCCATCTAGTGGCGCAGCAGTGGCACAAGGCTTAAATCAGAATTTGTGAATCTCTGACTTTTCCATTTTCACATTTCACATCACATTTCACATCGCAGTGTCCATTAATGTGCACTGTCCTCTAGATCAATCAACCAATCAATCAATTACATTAGGTGCAGGTTTGCTATGTGTAAACAAACAAAAAGAGTTTCCTGAACACAGAGATAACCCATAATTGCTGGGTGTTAAACAAATTGCCTCTCAGGGGTAATAAAGTTGTTTTTGAACCTTGAACCTGCAGTTGTATTGATTTGACGCCACATCACGCCTCTGTTTTCGGGAACTCCCATGAAAAGAGGAACCTGAACAAGCTGAAGTAGGAACTTCACGTCTTTCCTCATTTCCTGTAACTGATTTGAATGCAGCAGCTGAACCGACATCATCGGCAGCTTCTGATATATCATCGAGGTCAGGGTAAGAGTCTTTTTTATTTTATTCATCAGCTCATCGTGCAGCTGCAGCCAGCAGGTGATGTGGGGTTTGTGGTCTGTTTGTTTTATACCAAGCAGGTCTCAGCTGAAAGCAGCTGAATCAGTGCAACTTCTCAGGGGAAACTGTTGTTTTTAGTCATATTTTCATATCAACAACTTGTGGACAGACGGTCAGACATTCACACTTTGGAACAACCTCAATGGCTTTGACTCTTACTTTTCTTGGAGCGACACCGATATTTGATGTATTGTTTTGAGTGTCATGGGTTCACAGTGATTGGACAGATTATTTAATGTTTGATGTTTGCTTATGTGGATCGCTGCACAGGCTTTATTTTAAAAACTAAACATAGTTGGACAGTTGTGCAGGGCTTTGTTGTTGTGTGTAATTAAAATGAAATAAATCACTATCAATATTTGTTGGTGACTGAACAAAGATGGCTTAGTCTGAGGACCCAGGTGCACATTGGGCTGATGTTTATTTTGCTTTCAAACCACTGACCCATTTAAAAGCCTGTTAAGTCCAGCCCACAGAGCAGGTTGACACCACTTCCTGATTGTACCAGGGGGGGAACCATGCTGGCGGAGGAACTCTTGAGGACCCTGGAGGATTTAAGAGACGAGGAATTCGATGACTTCAAATGGTACCTGCAGCAGCCCAGCCTCCTGGAGGGTCACCACACCATCAAAGCGTTCAAGCTGCAGAGGGCGGAGCGGCGGGACACCGTGGATCTGATGGTGCAGACCTGTGGATGTCATGGAGCTCTGGAGGTGACGAGGAAGGTTTTAGAGAAGATGAAAAGAAAGGATCTGGTGCAGAGTCTGTCAGACATCATAAGGGAAAATGGTACAGTACTAAGGCTGTAACATAGAAGGTTACGATTTTCACTGTAATTTATGTCTAAATAACACCGTCAATCAATATGTTGTTTTAAACTCACATGTCAATAATTGTGTCGAAGAACGAGGTGGTGCAACTACTGTCAAATGAATCAAATGAAATGATACCACCATCAACACAAAACCCTGACAGGGTTTTTTCATAAAAACTTGAGCAAGTTACAAACATTATGGTATGTTTTAAGTCTCATGTGGTTGTAACTGATGGTCTGTGTGTCTCAGTGACTGTCGGTGATGGTGGACAGAGCAGACAGCTGTCATCTCAGACTGAAGGTAAAGTTTCTGCCTACATCAGGGTTCCCCAGTTCCACTCCTCGAGCGCCACTGCCTTGCATGTTTTAGAAGTTTCCTGCTACAACACACCTGATTCAAATGGTCAGATCGTCATCAAGCTCTGCAGTGGCCTGATAACAAGCCACTCATTTGAATCAGGTGTGTTGGAGCAGCAAACTTCTAAAACATGCAAGGCAGTGGCCCTCGAGGACCGGAGTTGGGTAACCCTGTTCTACAGTTCCCTTCAGTTCACTGTCTATGTGAGGTGTGTGATGTCATTACAATGGCCAGTTAGCTTAGCTCACGCCAATGTCACTGCATTGTGAGTTTTTGTAGCTAAATTTGTGTTTTTTTCTGAATTCATGGCTGTACTTTTTTAGTTCTGAGACCAATTTTATGCAATCAGGTTAAATTGAAAACACATTTAATAATCTGCCTTGGAATTAACCTGTTCAAAACAAGTGTTGGCTTTAAGAACTGTTTTATTTATGTCATACATCTGAGACAGAGTAAACTAGTGACATAATAAACAGCAAATGAATTTTGCAATTTGCAATTTCTTCATGTTGTTCACACAGATGTGATGGTGCCAGTACCAGAACCACGGCCCGTGTCTTATTACCAACAGCTGCTTCGGTCAAACCTTCAGGACAAATTCATGTGTGCACGGGAGGGGTGGGCGCAGAAGAAGGATGAGCAGCGTCTGGACGACGTCTACACAGAGTTGTACGTCACGACCGGTGGCGACACACACATCAACAAACAGCACGAGGTCAGACTCATCGAGATGGCTGACAAACTACCACAGATGGACAACCCAATTTTACCCAGCGACATGTTCAAATGCCCCACTGGAGGGTATAGGCCCGTAAAAACAGTGCTGACCAATGGAATTGCAGGAATCGGCAAAACATTCCTTGTCCGCAAGTTTGTGTTGGATGTGGCTGAAGGGAGAGCCAATCAGGATGTGCACCTCATCTTCCCGTTCACGTTCCGCCAATTAAATCTACGGAAGAAAGAAGAGTTTAGTTTGGCAGGGCTCATTCATGAATGCATCAGAGAGACCAGAGACATCAAGCAAGAAGCTCTCAATCACATCTTTACAACTCTGCAGTCGTCAGGAAACACCAACTACGACAAGAGCAAATTCAAACTCCTGTTTGTTTTGGACGGACTGGACGAGAGCCGTCTTCAACTGGACTGCTCCACCAGTAAAATCCAGGAGCCAGACTTTGACGTGACAGAGTCCACAACAGTGGACGTGCTGCTGACCAACCTAATCAAGAGGAACCTGCTTCCCTCTGCTCGCCTCTGGATAACCACACGACCTGCAGCGGCCAATCAGATCCATTCTGACTTTGTGGACATGGTGACAGAGGTCAGAGGGTTCACTGACCCCCAGAAGGAGGAGTACTTCAGGAAGAGGTTCAGAGATGAGGAGCAGGCCAGAGAGATCATCTCCCACATCAAGACCTCCCGAAGCCTCCACATCATGTGCCACATCCCAGTCTTCTGCTGGATCACTGCTACAGTTCTAGAGGATGTGCTGAAGACCAGAGGGGGAGGAGAGCTGCCCAAGACCCTGACTGAGATGTACACGGAGTTCCTGTTGTTTCAGATTCATCAGACAAAAGAGAGGTATGACCAGAAGAAATGTATGAAGTACATTAGGTCATTAGCAAAACTTGCATTCCATGAGTTGGGAAAGGGCAACCTGATCTTCTATGAGACAGACTTAAAAGAGAGTGGCATTGATGTGAGTGGAGCATCAGTGTGCTCGGGGGTCTTCACTGAGATCTTTAAAGAGGAACGTGGGAGGAGAAATGATGAAGACAAGATGTTCAGCTTCATCCATCTGAGTGTTCAAGAGTTTCTGGCTGCTCTCTACGTAGAGATGTCGCTCCTCAACAGAAACAAGAATGTTTTGTCTGAGCTCGGACAATCGTGTGGTGAACACGTGAAAATGATGTTCAGCAAAACATCGGTGACCAAAGTCCATGAGTGTGCTATCGACAAGGCTCTGGAGAGTCCGAATGGACACCTGGACCTGTTCCTCCGTTTTCTCCTGGGCCTGTCGATGCCAACCAATCAGAGTCTCCTACAAGATCTTGCAAAAAAACAAAGAACATCACGGACACGGACCAATCAGGAGGCAGTCCAGTACATCAAGAAGAAGATCAGTGAGAACCTGTCTCCAGAGAGAAGCATCAACCTGTTCCACTGTCTGAATGAACTGGGTGATCGTTCTCTAGTGGAGGAGATCCAACAGTCCCTGAGATCAGGACGTCTCTCCACAGATAAACTGTCTCCTGCTCAGTGGTCGGCTCTGGTCTTCATCTTACTGTCCTCAGGAGAAGATCTGGACGAGTTCGACCTGAAGAAATACTCTGCTTCAGAGGAGGCTCTTCTGAGGCTGCTGCCAGTGGTCAAAGCCTCCAACAAAGCTCTGTGAGTGCAGCAACTTTGTAGTACATTCAAGGACTTCCGCCGTTTTTGTCCTTTAACTAGTCCTTCATACTTTCTGTTATTTCAACAATTCTCACATTAAAACGTTCAGCCGTTTTGGGACATGGTTGCTATGACTTTTCTCTTTTCAACTATTCATACTTTTTGCAATATTCACCTATTTCTGTTTTTTTCCATAGAGAATGCATTGGAGCAGTCTTCAAAATCTTCAAATCTTCTTTCTTCTTTCTGCCTCTAAAACGTCACTGTTCTTTCAGCTAGAGACTTCATTAAAATTCTAAGCTGTAGACAAACTTTTTAAGTGTTCCTCTGTGACTCGGCTTATTGATATCTTCAACATTTTTTGATATTTGGCAGTTTTAAAATCACTAAGATTTTTGACAAAATCCAGCTTGACAATGGGTGTGTATTGCGTCTAACGAGCAGGGCTTAGAGTGGTGACATCATCAGCTAGAGTGCAGAGAGGCAAAAAAAGCTACTGGAGCTTTTGTCTTAAAACTGTCCCCAAAGCCACAAATCACACTCTAATCATCACACACGAAGTAAGAAGATTTGAAGAGTTTGAAGACAGTTCCAATGCATTCTCTATGGGAAAAAAATCAGAAGTAGTTGAATATTGCAAAAGGTATGAACAGTTGAAAAGAGAAAAGTCAGTAGTATAAATGTCCTGAAAAAGCTGAGAATGCTTCCCCATACATCTGTCTGTAGTCTAGTGGTTTAGGAGGCCACTTGCCAACTTCAAGTTTGCTGGTTCAAATCTATGCTGAGGAGTCGTTATGTTGAATTCTGCCCTCCCCCACTTTCAATTCGTTACTGGTGTTTGTCAAGAGACTCATTAATTGCTTGCGCCACAGTTTGCAGCACATCATCACATTACAATCAATGACAACAGGCATGGAAAAAGTGTGCTCTCTGTGGCTGATTGGCAGAGTAAAGGTTTAGTAACCATGAGGTTATGGGTTTGATTCCTGCCTCAGTTGTGTCACATCAACGCATGACATTTTTTTCAAGCTATTCAGCTGCTATTGGACAGTCTTTGATTCCTCACAGTATAAAGCTCAATGTTGGTCAGGTCTTCTGTGGCTATATGGTTAGTGTGTCAGGTTACTACTCATGAAGTCATGGGTTCAAGATGCTTCTTGCATGTCATTCTGCATGTCTTTGTCAATTCATTCTGCTAATTCAGCATGGTTCAGCAATGGCTTTCAGCATTCACACGCATTTTCTTCAGGAAATACTTTATTTTTCTAGTGCGTGATTGTTATAGCAATGTGTTACTCACACAGCAGTTTGAACCATGTTAGTGTCTTTATCATGTTATACCTCCCTCAGCCTGAGCAGCTGTAACCTCTCAAAGAGAAGCTGTGAAGCTCTGTCATCAGTCCTCAGTTCCCAGTCCTCCAGTCTGACAGAACTGGACCTGAGTAACAACAACCTGCAGGACTCAGGACTGAAGCTGCTCTCTGCTGGACTGAGGAGTCCACACTGTGGACTGGAGACTCTCAGGTCAGATGACCCTAACCATCTGATAGAAATGTATTCTCCTTGTTTTTGCTTTGTTGTTGACACTGAACATATTTGTAACTAAAGTAAACAAAATGAAGTATTTATTTTTTTCAGGCTGAATCAAACTGGACTCACAGAGACATGCTGTCAGGAGCTCTCAACAGTCCTCAGCTCCCCCTCCTCTAGTCTGACTGAACTGGACCTGAGTTTCAACGACCTGAGGGGTTCGGGAGTGCAGCTGCTGTCTGCTGGACTGAGGAGTCCACACTGTAGACTGGAGACTCTCAGGTCAGATCAGTGACCTGACATTAAACATATCTGGGATTATGAAGAAAAACATAAAGTCAATAAAAGAAATGTGTTTATTTTTATTAGGTTGAATCAAACCAGACTCGTAGACAAATGTTGTGAAGATCTGTCGTCAGTCCTCAGCTCCCAGTCCTCTAGTCTGACTGAACTGGACCTGAGTAACAACGATTTGCTGGACTCAGGAGTGAAGCTGCTCTCTGCTGGACTGAAGAGTCCACACTGTAAACTGGAGACTCTCAGGTCAGGACAGACTTTAATGCTATTGCTAGTAAATGTTCACTACCTCATAAACAAATAAGACCGTGGAGAGCTTCTCAATGTAACGTGAGGAACCGCCATGTAACACTGTAACGGGGCTGAACCAGAGAACTATGAGCACTGCAGTCCTGCTAGAGGAGTTCATGCCACATCAAGCCGACAGGGTATAGCTTCATTAGCCAGTAAGCTAAGGGGAGGTGGTCTGACTCCTCACACCAAAGAATCATGGTGCTAGGACAGCCTGATAGTTTACCTTCATCGCTCTCCACATGTAGAGCTAATGACTGTGAAGTACTGACCCTTCAGTTCACGCCATGCAAAGCCAATATTTATAAGAGAGCTTAGATTTTGATTAGTAGATATACGTCCTCCTCTGGATGATAAATAACATTAATCCTTGATTGTTTTTATTTTCTATGATTTTCATTAGTTTGAATCAAAACAGACTCACAGAATACTGCTGTGAGGAGGTTTCATCAGTCCTCAGCTCCCAGTCCTCCAGTCTGAAGGAACTGGACCTGAGTAACAACAACCTGCAGGACTCAGGACTGAAGCTGCTCTCTGCTGGACTGAAGAGTCCACACTGTGGACTGGAGACTCTCAGGTCAGAACAGACTTTAATGCTTTTGTTCAAATTACCCACCTGAGTAAACTAAGCAGTCTTGACACTCTGATGTCACAAGATTTCCTACAGATGAAACAAATAACATATGTCCTTCGTTGTGCTGTCTGTGAAGACAATGTTCCCCATGGGGACAAATAAAACAAATCAATCAAATCAAGACATTTGAAGTTATTCCCTTAAATAATTTTCTTTATTTATTACTTTTTTCTTTTTCTAATAATCACATCTGTGACATCACAAAGTAAACAAAATTCAGTTTATAAAGACCATTCTCAGAAAAGTCGAATTGATAAATGCTCAACTTTGTCGTACTATTCTTAGACAATAAATTCAAAACATGTCATTTTCTCTGTATTAGGCTGGATCAAACCAGACTCACAGAGAAATGTTGCGAAGAGCTCTCATCAGTCCTCAGCTCCCAGTCCTCCAGTCTGACAGAACTGGACCTCAGTAACAACGACCTTCAGGACTCAGGAGTGAAGCTGCTCTCTGCTGGACTGAAGAGTCCACACTGCAGACTGAAGACTCTCAGGTCAGGAGACAAATTTAGTGTTTTACTTGGTGACCATTTATTCTAATTGACAAATTCACACCAACAAAACAGGAAAAAGAAGGATGCCCTCTGATAAACAGGATCTGTGTGTCTCTACAGGTTGTCAGGATGTCAGGTCACACAGGAAGGCTGTTCTTCTCTGGCGTCAGCTCTGAGCTCCAACCACTCCCACCTCAGAGAGCTGGACCTGAGCTACAACCATCCAGGAGCCTCAGGAGAGAAGCTGCTGTCTGCTTGGCTGGACGATCCAGACTGGAGACTGGAGACTCTCAGGTAGGAAATGAAGTAGCATGTTTAAGCTCTGAGGTGATGGTGTTGGATTCTTCTGAAGGTTCATTCTGACCCTGTTTCCTCCTCCAGGCTGGAGCAGGGTGGAGAGCAGAGGCTGAAACCTGGTCTGAGGAAATGTGAGTGTGTCCTTCTTTAAATAAAACCCCTGTGTGTCTGCAGGCAACTCTTTGTTTGCATGAGCTGTGTTGTGTTGTGTTGTCTCCATCAGACGCCTGTGAACTGACCCTGGACACGAACACAGTTCACAGGAACCTCAGGCTGTCCGACAACAACAGGACGGTGATGGTGGTGGCGAAGGAGCAGCCGTACCCTGATCACCCCGACAGGTTCGACCTGTGGCCTCAGCTGCTGTGCAGAGAGGCTCTGACCGGACGGTGCTACTGGGAGGTGGAGTCAACACGGAGGATTTATCTGTCAGTGGCCTACAGGGGAATCAGAAGGAAAGGAGACGGGAACGACTGCGTGTTTGGACGCAATGATCAATCCTGGAGTCTGATCTACACCGACAGTGATGGTTTCTCTGCCAATCACAACAAAACGACGATCCGTAACGCCCACTTCTCCTCCCTCTTCACCCCCTTGCTCGCCAACAGAGTGGGAGTGTATGTGGACTGTCCTGCCGGGACCCTGTCCTTCTACAGAGTCCTCTCAGAAGAGCAATCGATCCACCTCCACACCTTCAACACCACCTTCACTGAACCTCTGTACCCAGGGTTCAGGTTTACGCTTGAGGAATCTTCAGTGTCCCTGTGTTCACTGTAGGACAGACCAGGAAGTACACCAACATCTCTCTAAGTCATAATGCAGCTGCTCCTGATTCCAAAGCAACACAAATCTGTGTATGTGACAAATAAAGTTGGATATATGAGTCCATGATGAGATGAACTGCAGCCTGAAGAGCTCTGTGGAAGACAAGGAGACGGAAGAAGCTCAGATCTAAATCCAGACAAACAACGTGTCTGAGGAATCAATATTTCAAATGTGAAAGATGAAAATTGTGGTAGAATGCAAACAACTGAGTAGCGCTTTCTAGGGCTTCTCTTATGCGTGTAATTACCACCTACAGTAATTGTGATTGGTCAACATCTCACACAACTTCCCTCAAGTATAGAGGTCTGAAAAGAACAATAATTAGAAATGCTGTGAACTTATGTGATGTGAACTTGTAAACGATATTTACTCTGTTGTTGGTCTTTTTCTTTTCTTTGCTGGTGTGGTTTTCCTCTCATGGGGCAAAGGATGTGTGTGTTCCTCTATTTAAAGTGAATCAGCATCACTAGAGCGCTAACCAGATTCAAATCAGGCACATTCACAAGCAGCGCCGCCTCTGGTTGCTTCACATTCACTGTCTTTCAGCAACTTCAGGTAAAACACGAAAGGCGGACCAAGTTTGTCCCATTTTGGCAAACATATTTAAAGATGTCAATGCAATATGGCAGACTCTATTATGTATAAATAACTCATTCTAAGCCTATGAGAAAGCTTCCATTTGTATGCAAAGTAATTACACTCATGTATTTATAAAAGTAATATATGGTTTTTGCCAATAGTCAGCCAAATAAATGACACAATGTAGCTTTATAGACATACTGTGTTCAAAATGGTCATCAATAACCTATGGCATCAGGTAGAATTCTGATATTTGCCAGACTTCATCAACCATGACCCCAGAATATTCTCAATTTTTTTTCAGAAAGATAAAAAATGTATTTTGCAGGAATTTGATGGTATATGTTTACAGCAGTGTTTACAGTCAAACGTTTTCATGCACTGGAGGCTCAATTTTTGATTAATCAAAAATCCGAGAACCAAGTTTTATGGAGGACGGTCTGGAGATGCTCTGGAGCAAGTTTGGTGACAATTGTGCAAAAATTGTAGGAGGAGATACATTTTAAAAGTTTTACACTTTGAAAAAAACAGAGTGATGGACTTCATAATTTGTAATAAATTTAAGTTGACAAAAGTTTCAACAGCATCGAGGCTACGTTGTGGTGAAGTTTCACAGCTGTAGCATCTACCGTTGGTTTGGTAGGAAGTTTTTTAGATTGAAACACTTCTTGTGCTCTAAGAATGAGCTCCAGCTCAGCAGGGGGCGGTAACGCTCCGTGGAACCGGAAGTAGCAGCAGAAGAACCGGGTCAGGCTGGTCTTCATCCCGGGTCAGGACCAGGACAGGACCGTATCATGGTCGGTGCCGCAGTCTGAAGGTGAGCGGTTCATTTCTGTCAGCACGGATCACTTTGACTTTAACTCGGTTTGTTTAATGTGTTTTAACCCGGGTGGAGGTGGAGGGGGTGGGGGGGGGGGGGGGTCTGAGCCGCTGCAGCTCCGTCAACCACAGAGAGAGGAGACATAAAAACAGCCTGAACCACCGGCTCTGTTAGGAAACAGGCTGGTTGTGTAACAGCTGATCGATCAGGTTATTTAACATCAATAACTGTCAATCGATGATGGAAATAATCGATAGCTGTTACACTGACGCAGATCAGACAATAACCAGACTCGTTGTTTGACTTTCAACAGAATAAAAACGTCCAAATCCACACAGAACAGTAGTAGTAGTGACATGTAAGAAATAAAAACATTAGATATTATTATAATAATAATAATAGGTAATGAGTAAAAACATTAGGCTATAATAACAATAATCAGTCATAAATGAAAACATTAGCCTATAACAATAATAATCATAGGGCTAGAACAAAAACCAGACATCATGGAACAACAGGAAGTGAGAAGATAAACAAAACAAAACACTAAGTAGAGAAGGAAAAAACCCATTTGTTCGTTTCTACATTTTGCATAAACTATTTACTTTGCTACAGTTTTTTTCTTATTTGTTCTACGTCTAGTATTTTATCTCTGAACATATTGACGTACAGAAATGTTATGTGGCTGTACGTTGTGTAGGTTTTTTTCTTACTTTTCTTATCTGTTGTATTCTACTCAACTATGTCCTTACACTATACAGGTAAAACTCAGAAAATTAGAATATCATGAAAAAGTTCATTAATTTAAGTAATTCAACTTAAAAGGTGAAATGAATATATTATTTAGACTCATAACATGCATTGCAAGATATTTCAAGCTTTTATTTGTTAGAATTTTGATTATTATGGCTTACAGCTTCTGAAAACCCCAAAATCAGAGTCTCAAAAAATTAGAATATCACATGAAATAAACAGAACAATGAGTTCAAATAAATGAAATATCAGCCATCAGAAAAGTCTAATCATTTTGTGTACTCAGTAGTTGGTTTGGCTCCCATTTGCCTGAATTACTGCTTCAATGCGGTGTGGCATGGATGATATCAGCCGGTGTTATGGAAGACCAGGATGGTTCAATAGCGGCCTTCAGCTCTTTTGCATTGCTCGGTCTCATCTTCCATAACACCTGAGCAGTGCCACAGGCTGATGTCATCCATGCCACGTCACATTGAAGCAGTAATTCAGGCAAATGGGGGCCCAACCAAGTACTGAGTACACAAAATGATTATACTTTTCTGATGGCTGACATTTCATTTATTTAAACTCATTGGTCTGTTTATTTCATGTGATATTCTAATTTTTTGAGACTCTGATTTTGGGGTTTTTCTTAAGCTGTAAGCCATAATAATCAAAATTCTAACAAATAAAAGCTTGAAATATCTTGCAATGCATGTTATGAGTCTAAATAATATATTGAATTTCTTAAATGAATGAACTTTTTCACGATATTCTAATTTTCTGAGTATTACCTGTATACTGTATACTACTATATACTACTATATACTATGTGCTACAGGATACTTGGATTTCCTTTGGGATGAATAAAGTGTCTCTAAGTCTAAAATATAACAGGTGCAATGATAAATAATGGATAACAAAGACATGGTGATAATAAAGTGTGTGTGTGTGTGTGTGTGTGTGTGTGTGTGTGTGTGTGCCAGCTCGGAGCAGCTCGGTCCGACATGGGCGTGCGAAAGTTCTGGCAGAACTACCAGGTCCTGCTTGTGATGGTTCCCAGTCTGGGTCTGATCCACTGGGGCTGGTACAACCTGAAGTCTAGTCCGGTCCTGCACCCGCCCAGACACGACGTCATCCCCGAGCCCGGCATCGTCACCTTCGTGTTGAACTCCAAGACCGACTCTGCTGCTCCTCCTCCTCCTCCTCCTGCTGCTGGAGCCAAGACCAAGTGAACCAGAACCAGAACCAGAACCAGGTACCAATTTATCAGGTTTATTAGAGTCACTAAAGCCTGGTTTCCACCGTCAGTACGGGTCGGATACAGCTTTGCGGGGGACCTCCACAAATTGTCAGCATTTAAGAATAAAACGTCAGGGCTGCAGTTACCATAACGACCACAAGGTGTCGCTGTAGGAAAACATATCAGCTCTACAGGATGCAGTGGATGGATAGAGACTGTCAGTCATTCATTCATTCATTTCATATTTATTCCATTAACGTCTCATATTTTTTTAACACCATAAATGGAAAGGAGCAGATAGATAGATAGATAGATGGATGGATGGATGGATGGATAGATGGATAGATAGATAGATAGATAGATAGATAGATAGATAGATAGATAGATGGATGGATGGATGGATGGATGGATGGATGGATGGATGGATGGATGGATGGATAGATAGATGGATGGATGGATGGATGGATGGATGGATGGATGGATAGATAGATAGATAGATAGATAGATAGATAGATAGATAGATAGATAGATAGATAGATAGATAGATAGATAGATAGATAGATAGATAGATACCCCCTGTTCATAAATGATCTGTGAAGCTTCTTTGTCGTTATAATCTATAAGTTAATTTATAAACAGACAGACAGATGGACAAAGACAGAAAGAAAGAAGTAAATAAATGAAAACAGTAACATTTTAAGGCTCTATGTTTAATAAATGTAACATGACTGTATCGTCAACCATGGAACTGTGAATAAAGTTGTGTTTGTACTTCCTGTCCCCCAGACCGGGTCATGAAGCCTCAGTCGTGGCTGCGGAGGAACTGGCTGTGGGTCGGGGGCGGAGCCTTCGTGTCCATCCACCTGTTCACCTGGCTGCTGCAGAGCGCCATGAAGAGCGCCGTCCGCTCCGAGGCCGCGCTGCGCCACAGAGACCAGGACCGAGGACCGGACTAAGACCTGGACCTGGACCTGGACCTGGACCTGGACCGGGACCAGGACCACAGACTCTTACCCAGACTCCGGTCCTCGTGTCTTCACATGGACAATGATAAATGATTCCCCGCTGCAGCGACAGTCGTTTGTGTTTGATTCATGACTCACCTGTGATTTATAGTAAATAAACCGATCAATAAACCAATCAAACAATCAATAGTATCAGTTGATCAAGGAACATGGAGGAGGAAATGTTTCAGGACTGAGTTCATTTCCTCTTAACCCTCCTGGGCCAAGGAAGGAAGGAAGGAAGGAGGGAAGGAAGGGAAAGGATTTTGGAAAGAAGGAAGGATGGAGGGGAGGAAGGAAGGAGAAAGGGAAGGAAAGGAAAGTGGAGGAAGGGAACACATTTGTTCAAGGAAGGAAAGAAGGGAACAGAAGGACGACAGGAGGGTTAACTTTAAGGTGCTCTGTTGCACCTGAACGCACCTCGAACAGACGGTGCGTTCACAGGCAGCTCGTTAAAGTGGCCGCTGACCTGAACCAGGGGGCGGAGCCTGTCTGGTTGTGACGAGGTGCACGAACACAACAACAACAATAAACGTGTTTGTTTTATTTTTTTTGCAAAGTGTTGCCTCATAAAGATCCATTCAAAGACCGTGGGACATCCCAGCGTCGCTCTGGTGCAGCTCCCTGGTCTGCCTGCAGGCGGCGCTGTGAGCTGCGGTTCAGCTCCGACACCAGACACCGTTCAACAGAACTGAGTCATAAAGTGTCAGATTCACCAACTTGAATCTGTTTCGTGTGTAAAAATAAACTTAAAAGGTTTAAATCACTGGAAATGTTGGCAACCTTTTAATTTACAGTCTGTTGAGAACGTGATGATGTCAAGAAATAAGTCAGTAAGTTAAATTTAGTACAATAATAGTATCGTAGTAATATCGAGAAATATTGCACAGAAAAAATAGCACAGAAATAACGGTCAATTGCAACGACTTGATGGAGAAAAATTCTGGTCTTTCCAAAAAATTCAAAGCATGAAGAACATGTGTAATCTCTTGTTTTGTAATAACATGACATTATTATGAAATTGACTGTTATTTCTAGACATTATCGCACAATTATTTATTATTTCTTGGCTGTTTCTTGACATTATCATGTAATTAATGGCCTGTAAATCAAAGGATATCCAAAATGTTTGTTTCACTTCTTAGTAGCTTATTTCCATATTTTTCATTATTCTGAAGTTTCTCCTGAACTCTGTCACTTCCTGGTTAAATAAAGTTTATATTTGAATCACATTTGCTGCTGCTGCTCGCTGAGTTCAAACTGCTGAGTCGTTGTGTTTGAATTAACGAGTTAATGAGCTTCAATAATCAATAGTCATCTCCATGTTTATTCAATTAGTTTTTTCTCTCCTCACAGATCAGAGTTATTGATCGTCTGAGCTGCAGACGGAGGCTAATACCACCAGCTAACACTAATGTAACGCTAATGTGTGTGATTTATGTTTCCCATTTTCTTCATAATTGAACTTTGGAGCAGTTGAGTCTCTATGGCAACGCTGAGTCTGAAGGGCTGAACTTTTTTGTTTTAAAGGACGATTCCAGTCAAATCCAACCTGTGGCTCTAGTTTCTAATATTTCAGCTCTAACAGAATGAATGTGTAGATTTTCTTTTTACAGTTACTGTCCGTGCATCGCCACAGCAACGTAGAATGTTTAGGCTGTTTACATCCCATAAACTAGACAACGTCAGATCTCTTCAAACAGACCCCGAAGTTCTTGGAAGACAAAGTCTCACGAAGTCTTGGGTGAAGAGTCAAGTTGATGGTTAAAGGGACAGTTCAACATTTTGTCAAACTGTCCCATCACCATAACCCCTATAGTCATAGCAGTAGGTTCGTTACCTTTAATTGTCGGTGCAAGCTATTTTTAGAACGGCGGAGCAGAGCCGTGAGCTGCTCAGAGCTACGCTACGCTCATCAAACTCATCAAATACACAAGGGTAGCACTTTACAATAAGGGTCCCTTAATTAACGTTATTTAGTGCATTATTAAGCATTAATTAACTGTTTAATAATACATGATAATATATTACTTAGCGTTAGATAACCCATTAGGTAATGTATTAGTAAGCAGTTAATTAATGTTTCATACTCAACATTAATTAATGCATTATTAAGCATTAATTAACTGTTTAATAAGACATGATAATATATTATTATGTATTACTTAGAGTTAGGTAACCCATTAGGTAACAAGCTGTTAATTAATGCAGTAATGGTTTTATCATTAGCTATTTATGCACTACTCTTTATTGGTAAGCCATTAATAACATCTCTAGTAATCATTTATTAATGGTGTTTATTTGGAGTGAATAGCATTAAGCATTAATCATGAGTTATATGGTACATGTTACCCATTCCTGGAAGAACCAGTTGTTGCCCTGAGAGTCTGGGCCACAGTAGTGGTACCGTCGCCTTCATCGGTTGCCTACCAGCACCATTGTTGATACCGTTGCAGGTTTTACCGGGAGTGCTGGTATCATTGTGGGTAGGAGTGCCGACCAGCCTCAGATCAGCACAGGGTGCTGTGAGGGAGATGGCTTGAGCTCAGGAGCTTTGGAGTACCAGGACCATGGGGTTCCTACCCACACAGGGAAGTTGTTACTTATAGTAACCTGACACCCAACTCTTGGTGCCTCATAAGCATTACTTAACCTTAGGTAACCATTAGTGAATGCTTCTTGGACCCTTATTGTAAAGTGTAAACATATATCCCATAGTTAACACTTTATAAATGCTTAACTGCCTCATAAGCATTAATTAACCATAGGTAACCATTAGTGAATGCTTCTTGACCCTTATTGTAAAGTGTAAACATATATCCCATAGGTAACACAGCCTCATAAGCATTACTTAACCATTAGTGAATGCTTCTTGGACCCTTATTGTAAAGTGTAAACATATATCCCATAGATAACACTTTATAAATGCTTAACTGCCTCATAAGCATTAGTTAACCATAGGTAACCATTAGTGAATGCTTTTTGGACCCTTATTGTAAAGTGTAAACATATATCCCATAGATAACACTTTATAAATGCTTAACTGCCTCATAAGCATTAGTTAACCATAGGTAACCATTAGTGAATGCCTTTTAAGATGAGGATAAGGTTTAGATGTAATAGGCCAGAAGTAACAGAAACTCTACGGAGCCCAGGATCAACCAACCGACCACTCAGGAATGACACAAATACAGTGTTCTCTTTAAGAAACAATAATATGCTTCCCTTTTTATTGCAGGTGGGAAGACCACATATTAATTGCACATTATTACAGCGCTTGTTATTGCAATATAACTTTACAATTTACAGTAAACAAAATAAACAACATTCAAATAATCATATTATGTAGGGTAATAAACATATTAGGGTAAATAAACATCACATATGCACCTTGAAAATGCCAGACACATATTACAGCACTACTGCACCTGACATTAGCTCGTATGCTAACGGTTAGCTCGTTATCAATGGCGGTTAGCTTGCGCCGCTATTTGCATTAGCAATTTAGCATTAGCATTTCGAGTCGGTTGCTCACTGATGCTTTCTCCTCCCGAGCGGCTCCTCCAACTGCACTCATGCAGGTCCTGGTCGTCCGGGGATCTTCTCTAACAGTTTTCTCCGTGTTTCGTCCGTGTTTTTTATTGTTTCACCGTCCAAAGTGTATTCTTCGTGGCTTGCTCTCTTTCTTCCTTCCAGCAGCTTCAAGAGGAAGTGAACCTGCTCCGATCGGGTCAGTGGGTGGGAGCTTCTCCTCTGATTGGATGAGAAGTCCGTCTTCCGATCAGCTCTTTCAAACTAAAGCTCCACATAGCTTCTTTATTACGGTTCTGCTCTTCTTTTTAAGTGAACGTCAATATTTTAATTATTAACAAAACATTAGGCTATATTTAATGAATTGATTTTCCCCTCGAATTTCACTGGTTTTAGTTCAAACATCCTGGTTAATGAACTTATTTATTGATTTTAACCAATTTGTCTCTGTTTTTTAATACACAATAATATATTATTAATACACATTTTTAATATGGGTTAGACATTCACTAATGGTTACCTATGGTTAAGTATAAGTAATGCTTATGAGGCACGCATACTAAGAGTTGGGTGTCAGGTTACTATAAGTAACAACTTCCCTGTGTGGGTAGGAACCCCATGGTCCTGGTACTCCAAAGCTCTCTCCTGAGCTCAAGCCCAGTCTCCCTGCTCCTCTCACCCACACACAAGCACCCTGTGCTGGGTGACTGACCAGCCTCCAGAGCTCCAACGAGATCTGGAGGCTGGTCGGCACTCCTACCCACAATGATACCAGCACTGATCCCGGTACTGACGACGGCAACGGTATCAACAATGGTGCTGGTAGGCAACCGATGAAGGCGACGGTACCACTACTGGCAACGACTCATGTCAGGGCAACAGCACGGCACCAGTACTGGCAACAGCAACAAATTCACGTGGGCTACTG
Source organism: Decapterus maruadsi (assembly GCA_030347415.2). NCBI lineage: Eukaryota > Metazoa > Chordata > Actinopteri > Carangiformes > Carangidae > Decapterus > Decapterus maruadsi. Next base: position 1,357,229 of record CM064901.1, read on the forward strand.
TGACTCTCTGGGAATGGGTAACATGTATGCCATATAACTCATGATTAATGCGTTAGTTAGTGGTAACTTAATGCGTATTCACTCCAAATAAACACCATTAATAAATGATTACTAGAGATGTTATTAATGGCTTACTAATATATGACCTAATACTGAGTAGTGCATACATAGCTAATGATAACTAATTACATTACTTAACTTTTATTAATGCTTAATAATGTATTAATTAATGATGAGTAAACATTAAGTAACAGCTTACTAATACATTACCTAATGGGTTACCTAACTCTAAGTAATACATAATAATATATTATCATGTCTTATTAAACAGTTAATTAATGCTTAATAATGCATTAATTAATGTTGAGTATGAAACATTAATTAACTGCTTACTAATACATTACCTAATGGGTTACCTAACGCTAAGTAATATATTATCATGTATTATTAAACAGTTAATTAATGCTTAATAATGCACTAAATAACGTTAATTAAGGGACCCTTATTGTAAAGTGCTACCTACACAAGTGACACAAGCAGTGATTTGACCTCTCTGGGCCACCGTATATTTGTGTCTGACTGAAGCAGCTCAACGAGTTCCTGGAAGAACCAGTTGGACCTGAGCCCTCTGGGCCACCGTACGCAGGTTTTAGAGGTGGTGTGAAGCGCCTCATCACTGCTGTGATGATGGTTGGCTCTGACCCGCCGACCCCTCTGGTGTGGGACCACCCTGCTGCCGTGGCGACCGCCTGTTTAGCTTGATGCTAACTCCCACAGCCTCTCTCTCCTCTCTCCACTCAGCCACGGCTGATTCACTAAACCCCGGTCGGTCGGTTCCGCCAAAACGCAGCTGGGACGATGCTGGCGCTCTGTGCGTAGCGTACCGTCCGTGGCTTGGTGGCCGGCGGCGGCGGCGGCCTCACTAGCGTGGCCGCGCTCCAGCTGCAGGAGCCTCGAGGCCACAGATGTTTACCCCAAAACCAGAACCCAGCAAACTGTTCCTGTCAGCGCCCAGCGGCTGCATCCCCTCCCAGAACACAACAGACCACCCAGGCCGGACTGGACCGGACTGGACCGGACTGGACTAGACCGGACTGGACTGGACTGGACTGGACTGGACTGGACTGGACTGGACCGGACCGGACTGGACTGGACTGGACTGGACTGGACTGGACTGGACCGGACTGGACTGGACTGGACTGGACCGGACTGGACTGGACCGAACCGGACTGGACTGAACCGGACTGGACTGGACCGGACTGGACTGGACTGGACTAGACCGGACTGGACTGGACTGGACTGGACTGGACTGGACTGGACTGGACCGGACCGGACTGGACTGGACTGGACTGGACTGGACTGGACTGGACCGGACTGGACTGGACTGGACCGGACCGGACTGGACTGGACTGGACTGGACTGGACTGGACTGGACCGGACTGGACTGGACTGACTGGACTGGACCGGACCAAACCGGACCGGACCGGACTGAACCAGACTAGACCGGACTTGACTGGACCCGTCCGGACTGGACTGGACCGGACCAAACCGGACCGAACCGGAGTGGACTGGACCGGACCGAACCAGACCGGACCGGACCGGACTGAACCGGACTGGACCGGACTGGACTGGACCGGACCAAACCGGACCGAACCGGACTGGACCGGACTGAACAGGACCGGACCAAACCGGACCGGACTGGACTGAACCGGACCGGACTGGACTGGACTGAACCGGACCGGACTGAACAGGACCGGACCGAACCGGACCGGACCGGACCAGACTGAACCGGACCGGACTGGACTGGACTGAACCGGACCGGACTGTAACGGAAGCAGCGACCACTCGGATCGACGCTGCCTCCAAACAAAGAGGAGCTTCAGCCGCTGAAGGTCGGATTGTGTCGTTCCTGAGTCAGACTGGAGACAAACTGCAACACAAACACACAGCAGCATGTGGTAGTCATTACACTCTAACACACACACACACAGACACACACACGTGCTGGGAAGAGAATCCCTGGTATGTGTGGTGACGTCTCCGCTCTGGGCTCAGCGTCGACCAGGATCAGAACGACCGGTGCATTTAAAGAGACGACGAGGAAAGCAAAGTGTTTTCACTACGTTTCCCATGAGCCTCCACACACGCTGAAGTTCCTGGAATGAATGTTTTCATTCATCAAAAAATGAAAGACAGAGGTCCGAAGACGATCAGATACCGTCGCAGCTCCGACCATAAACGGCGATCTGGTGGCGTTATTCCCATGGAATTCGCCTGGCGCCCGGTGTGAACACAGCGTCAGTCTGGAGATAAAATGAGATGGAAAGACGAGCCAATAAAGTATAAACTGTATGTATTCAGGTTAGTGGGCGGTGACCTCACGGGCTTCCGTACATTCGCTCATTTCTGGATTAGCTGGAGTTTAGTGGGCGGAGTCACGGTGGAGGAGCTCGGTCTGTGTCGGCCATCTTTATCTACAGGTTTCATGTTGTTGTTGTTTACAGTTGACAGAGAGATAACTATTTTGACATCACCACTGATGAGCCAATCAGGAGCCACGGTGGGCGTCAACATCATCAACTCGCCCCCCCCTTCAGACTTTGGTGCCTCATGGTCTTTTTATTTAACTTCTCTCCATTTAATTAAAAGCTGAACTACAACTTTATTGACAACATGCCATGGTAACGACACAGACGCAGGAAGTGATGTCACGTCTGTGGAAGTCGAGTCTTTTCTTTCTTCTCTTTCTCTGTTTGGAGTTTTTCTTTTTTTGGGAGGGGGGGGGGTTGTGAGAAACGGAGTCAAGATGTGGAGACGTCGTTTCATTGACTGGTCTGAGCTCGGCCTCGGGGAGCTGACGTCAGGTCAGGCTGCTGTTCCCACCGCTGACTCACACACACACACACACACACCAACCACACCCCTTTCACAGCAATTAGTGCAAACACTGCGTTCTTCAGTTACATCGGCCCAGAACGACCAGACTGGAGCTCAACTCTCAATCCATTCTCTCGGGGATCGAACCTGGGCCGCGCCGCTCCACATCTGTTCACGTTATTAGTGCCGTAGCAGCGTTGGTCACAGCCGGCGTTGAACCTGGACCTGGACCTGGACCTGGACCTGGACCTGGACCTGGACCTGGATCTGGATCTGGACCTGGATCTGGACCTGGACCTGGATCTGGCCTCAGGTTCCTAGATGGATCAGAGCGGCGTTGTGGTGTCAGCAGTGAGAAGCTCAACGGTTCAGATTTCATTAACTGGAACCATTAAAAACACAAAGAATAAAACACAACAAGCGACACAGGCTGTGACACACACACACACACACACACACATGCACAAACACACACTCTGACCACCAGAAGCTACGTGGTTGCCGGCGTCTTTCTGCCAGCAGCGAACACCAGACCATCGTTGTTGACCGTTTCAGCTCATTAACCACAAATCACATGTATTTTACATTATTGATGATTTTATTAAGTCTTCAGTTTTTCCTGAATCCACAGTAAGAGGATCTGATCCAAGCGCGTGTCGTCTGTCTGTCAAACACGTCTGTAATTTGCGGTGTGACGAACAAGGTTCGGTTCAAAAGGTTAAATTTATTCATCCAATAAAAAAAATAATAAAAACATAAATTATAGCGCTAATAATCAACCGACGCCGACCATGAAAAAAACAAACAATCTTAAAATAAAAACCACAGAGAAAAATATCTTTATAACATCTGAAGTCAGTAAAACAGCCAGAAGTCACTGAGCTGTAGCTGTTACTGCTAATCTGTGTTGAGCTAAAGGTTAAAGGTCAACGTGTCTCCGCTCACGGTTTCAGAGCTGCATTCGATGCATTCGATGCATTCGATTGAGCTGCACTTGGAAACATTTGGGTTGGACGTTACGATTTCTGATGGAAATGCGTTTCATTGCGCCTGCAGCTGGGAAACATGTCAAACATGTTTGGTTGGTTGCTTTCCAACCATCAAAAACTACTGCTGGGGACGTGTAGCCTATCACAGAAGGCCAGAACTAAGAGAAAAGTCATGTACTGTACAAAACTGCAGTTTAAATGTCTATCGGCTATTACAATATATTAAATAACTGTGAAGCTATGTTATAACTTTGTAAATATCTAAAAACTTGTTTAGCTATTAGGCCTAAATAGCTAACGTTAGCATCGACAGGTACAAACATCTTTTTCAAAGTAGCTAATAGTTAGCTCTAACTAGGCTACTATGCTAGGCTATAATATACTCCGGTATGACTATGCAGCCTATATAAGTTTGTAAATAAATAGCGGTAAATGCTAATGTTAGCAGCAAAACTTACAAACATCAAGTAGGCTAGTGCATTGTTATCTTTCAGTATAACTGAAAATGATGCTAACACCAGTTACGTAATAGCTAAAGTTAAGTATCTCATAGTTAGCTTTATATTTCAGTATCTCATGCTATATCATTATAACGGAGCTCCATAGCCACAGCAACGAGGTACCAGAAGTGACGGCGTGTGGCGGTTAGCGGTATTGACGTTAAACTCACTCACCCATAAAAGACGACGTGCTAATCCAAAAACAGGCAACTATCGTGTGGGAGACCTGGGTTCGATATCCGCTAGGTGACAGAACACTGGTTATGACTTCATACTGTAAATAAATAGCTGTTGATGCTAACTTAGCTTTGCAACAACAACAGATGCTGTAACTTCCTGTTAATTGCAGTTTGTGGTGAATATGGTGTCAGTGTCAGGAAACACAGTGAGCTAATGCTGGATTTCTTCACTTTTAATGAAACATGACTGAGCTCCAGCTGTGCGCAGCGGCCAACACAAGATCCGACTGGCCTTGTTTTTGTTAAAAACACATTATCACTGTGCTGATGCGACTGTTTGCTCGCTGTGACTGATGATCCGTCTGAAACGTGTTTTGCATTATCCAGAGGAACCAGCAGCTGCTTTGATGGAAGAAGAAAACAAACACACCCTGGGCATCTCATCTCGGAGCTGTACGGGGCGGGATGCTGATGTGGAGCGAGTGTCGTTTGGCTGAAACATGCAAAAGAAAACAGAATATTGAGACGTTGAAAAATGTGTCACCAAAGTATTTTCTGGTGAATGTTGAACATGTTTTAGTCAGAGAGACGGAGACAGTCGGAGTCTGAGAGGGGAAGTTGTGGCCTGGACCAAGACGAAACCATAATGGCAGCAAGGAAGAGGATGAGGAGGGGGTTTCTCATGGAGGGGGGGGGGGGGTAGGAGGAGGAGGGGGGAGCATTGGCATCACCCAGTAAAACTCAAGATTCAGCTGATCCCACGGATCATCGTCGCTGATCCCGACGCTCCGCGGCCTCACGGCTGCCGTTTCTTCAAAGTGTCTCGTGTTGTTTTTTGTGACGTTTTTTGCAGGAAAGAAACAAAGTCGTGTGTTTTAAACCAGACGTCAGGCAGTATCATCCTCCACCTGAATTTCACTTTAAACCAGATCAAATATATTTAAAGGGATAGTTCAACATTTTGTCAAATTGGCCCATTGCCATAATCTGGAAACCAAGAAATCCCATGAGCCTCCGTAGCGTAGCTCTGAGCAGCTCACGGCTCTGCTCCGCCGTTCTAAAAACAGCTTGCACCGACAATTAAAGGTGACGAACCTACTGCTATGACTATAGGGATTATGGTGATGGGCCAATTTGACAAAATGTTGAACTATCCCTTTAAGTCCATTTTCTTTCTTCTCCTGAGACCTTTGTGGTTTTTTAGCTGCTCCAACAGGAAACTACGGTGGCCCAGAGAGATCATCAACCCACAGAAAAACATCTGCAAACAGATAAAAAAAACCCAAACGTCTTCATCAACACAAGTGTTTGTGTTTGTCTGAATCACACTCGTCACTGGTGAAATTTGCTGGATGATGATTTTTTTTTTTTTTGTTTGACGACAGCTGTTTGTCTTCCAGATGTTTCCTGTTGCAGAGTCGGGGGAGAAGCAGCTGTGAACTACTTTTTATTGGACGTGGGAAAACGGAACCAAGACAATTTGGCAAAATCACCGATTAATAATTTTCCATGAAACCAGTGCCCAATTCCAACTCTAGTTTTCATCCCTCGCCCTTAACCCTTGAAACGGAGCTACAGGGCTAGAGGTTGAACTGGACCCCCTTCAACAGTCACATACGTCATCAGTGTCTCTGCTGGGTTTCACATAAGCAGACCTGACCAGCTTTAGCTATAAATCCTGTATTCAAAACCATGTTAACTTAATAAAATAAAATAAAATGTAATGCAGACTGACCGGTTCACTGTAAAACATGTATTTATTGATGTAAATGTGGTGGTTTGTGTCCGTGGCTCCAGAGCCGAGGCAGCGCTGCTCCTCTGTCCAATACACACATGAAGCTTCACTTTTCATTCAAACAAACTAATGCGACTGATACAATTGTTACATTTCATCAATGAGACCAGCATTTATCTCCTAAAAACAATGTAACTACCCGGCGGTAAACCTTTAAAAACCTGCGGGTGAGTTAATTAGCGATGGTCTTTTCCCCCGGGATGAGGACGGAGGTCGGCCGGCCGAGCAGCTCTCTGGACAAGCTCGCCGTCATGTGGATAAACCGACCTCACATTGAGATCTAAACAGTTACTTTATCACATGAACAAATATTAAAACTTAACAAAATGACGTAATAACAGAATAACAGCTACAGCCAGAAATAAAACAGCTGCCGGTTGCTGCCAGATGCATTCTGGGAAACTTGTCATACCTGTGTGTGTCCCTGAAAAACCTCAGTTAGAAGGTCCAGATAGTCCGACCACTTCCCCCTAACCCTCGTCTGGACCAGTGGGGCACCACCACTTCAATCAATCAATCAATCAATCAATCAATCAATCAATCAATCAATGACAGCTGCTGGTAACAAACACAAAGACTTTTATTTCTCAAGGTCCAAAAAGCACTAAAGTGAAACATACGAGAAAAACATGTTTTTTTTACGTAATTCTTCCGTCAGTAAACTAAATCAAAGTTTCACAGCCTCATCTCATCGTCCAATCAGCAACAGCCAACGTGTCACGTGACGGCTGAACATCATCAACACATGGAAACATGTTCGTCCTCACACTGTACAAAAAAATAACTAATATTACACTAATTATTTTACCTTCAGTAGCAAAAGCGACGCGTCTGCCACCGTGTTGGTTCGTATAAAAAAAGCCCTGCAGCAGCAGCAATATCCGTCTCTAAGCAACCCCCCCCTTTCCGTTTCCATGGGAGCAGACCAGCCCTGACAAACACATCGACACAACGGACAACATATAAAACATTTCATTAAAGGGATAGTTCAACATTTTGTCAAATTGGCCCATCACCATAATCCCTATAGTCATAGCAGTAGGTTTGTTACCTTTAATTGTCGGTGCAAGCTATTTTTAGAACGGCGGAGCAGAGCCGTGAGCTGAGGGAAATACAGAGAAACTGTCCCTGAAGACAACGCACATCAGAGGTTTTACATGAATCTCCCTCTAAATCAACTCTGTGTGGTAACGTTGTGTTATTATCTCATAGCGTGGTGAATGTGCAGGTCACAACTTGTCCACCAGAGCGTTGTGGAGTTGTTGGATTGTGTATTTGATGAGTTTGATGAGGGAAACCAAGAAATCCCATGAGCCTCCGTAGCGTAGCTCTGAGCAGCTCACGGCTCTGCTCCGCCATTCTAAAAATAGCTTGCACCGACAATTAAAGGTAACGAACCTACTGCTATGACTATAGGGGTTATGGTGATGGGACAGTTTGACAAGATGTTGAACTGTCCCTTTAACTGAGGCAAAAAAAATGCCCAAATCCAAACGGCTAAAAATAAACTGTTGTTTCAGAAACACGTTAGTTTCCATCACCAGGTCGGACGCCGTCGACGAACTCCAGACTCCAAACTCATAAATAAAAGAACGCAACAATATCTTAAGGCTCTGGACGATTAAGTTAATAAATCAAATTTACACGATGATTAATTAAAAATTATTTACACGTCTGTACAGAAACATTCGAAATGGACGATTCTTCATAATGGCAACGAAAAACAAAAATCAAAATAAATATTTCCAGAAACACGACTCGTTTCTGATCGAAGCCGATTTCATGAAACTGAAACCGTGCGTGAGGCGTTCAGGAGCGCCATCGTACGTTTGAGTTCTACTGTGTCCACAATCCCGGAGATCCAGCCAATCACGGCGCAGCGTCCAGCGTCCAGTGTCAGTCAAACATAAATTAAACAGCAAAACTCCAAAGTGTCCAAAAGAAAAAAACGCGGCGTGGCGCGGCGGCGGGCGGCGGCTACACGACGTACTCCATCCTGTTGACGGCGTGCGGCTGCAGTCGGTTGTCCTGCTTGTTAGTCCAGCGGCGTTCCTCCCAGTCCACCAGCGAGTAGGCGGGTGGCGCCCGGGGGAACCGCGCCTTCTGCAGCCTCTTGTCCACCTCGTCCTCGTCCGATTGGCTCCCGCCGTCCGTAGACTTCCTGATCTTGGCGTGGACGGCGTTCTTGTCCTCGTACAGGTGGTGGTGCAGGAGCAGGTGGTGCTGATGGTGCGGGGGCGGGTTGGCCGCCGCCGCCGCCGCCGCCGCCGCCGCCGCCGGGTTCTTCTCGATGGGGTTCTTGATGTGGTTGAGCTGCTCGCGGGCCGCGGCGGCGACCACGACACTGTTGTGGAGGGCGTTGTTGTCCTCGGCCGCCGGCGCCGGCGCCACAGAAGAAGAAGGCGGGGCTTGGTGGGCGCTGACCCCCGTGTGGGCGCTCGACTTCCTCCGCCTCCTCACGCACCACAGCAGCATCGACGCCACCGCCATCGCCCACACCACGATCACCACGGAAACCAGCAGGGGCACCAGGTGGTCTGGCGGCGGAGAGAGGAACGGAGGTCAGTGAACGCATCACACAGAACGCTACGATGCATGCACGCTCTTATTTTGAAAAGCCAATGAACTTTCGTGCTGAGGGTTGCGTAGCGTTGCCGTTAGCGGCGGCGGCGGCGGCGACTCACCATTAGCGCTGTGGCTCTGGCGTCTCTGGATTCGAACCTCGGCGATGGCGGCGATGATGGAGCTGTTGAAGCTCCGCCTCCCGACCAGGTCCATGATCCTGTCCGTCACCTCCTTGACGAACGTGGCTCCGCCCCTCTGGTCGTCCAGCACCTGAGACGTTCAGCAGGAGAACGGCATTATGGGTCGGATCGGACCGCGGTAACGTCGCACTTACGGTTTTTTAAGGAGGCGGGACTTACGATGGCGACGTGGATCTCGTTGGCGGTGCTGAGCGACGGCTCACAGGTGAGAGAGACGGAGGAGAGAGACGACAGGTTGGAGACGACGTGGAGGCTGCGGAGCTCGCGACACACCTGGTCCACGGTGACGCCCTGAAACACACGGGACACGCCTCAGCTACGGCGGGAAGGCAGGGGGCGGGGCCAGAGGCGGGAAGTCAGGGGGCGTGGCCAGAGGCGGGAAGTCAGGGGGCGGGGCCAGAGGCAGGAAGTCAGGGGGCGTGGCCAGAGGCAGGAAGTCAGGGGGCGGGGCCAGAGGCGGGAAGTCAGGGGGGAGGGGCCAGAGGCAGGAAGTCAGGGGGCGGGGCCAGAGGCAGGAAGTCAGGGGGCAGGGCCAGAGGCGGGAAGTCAGGGGGCGGGGCCAGAGGCAGGAAGTCAGGGGGCGAGGCCAGAGGCAGGAAGTCAGGGGGCGGGGCCAGAGGCGGGAAGTCAGGGGGCGGGGCCAGAGGCGGGAAGTCAGGGGCGGGGCCAGAGGCGGGAAGTCAGGGGGCGGGGCCAAGGCGGGAAGTCAGGGGGCGTGGCCAGAGGCGGGAAGTCAGGGGGCGGGGCCAGAGGCGGGAAGTCAGGGGGCGGGGCCAGAGGCGGGAAGTCAGGGGGCGGGGCCAGAGGCGGGAAGTCAGGGGGCGGGGCCAGAGGCGGGAAGTCAGGGGCGGGGCCAGAGACGGGAAGTCAGGGGGCGGGGCCAGAGGCAGGAAGTCAGGGGGCGGGGGACAGGGGCCAGAAGGCGGGAAGTCAGGGGCGGGGCAGAGGGGGCCAGAGGCGGGAAGTCAGGGGGCGGGGCCAGAGGCGGGAAGTCAGGGGGCGGGGCCAGAGGCGGGAAGTCAGGGGGCGGGGCCAGAGGCAGGAAGTCAGGGGGCGGGGCCAGAGGCGGGAAGTCAGGGGGCGGGGCCAGAGGCAGGAAGTCAGGGGGCGGGGCCAGAGGCAGGAAGTCAGGGGGCGGGGCCAGAGGCAGGAAGTCAGGGGGCGGGGCCAGAGGCGGGAAGGCAGGGGGCGGGGCCAGAGGCGGGAAGTCAGGGGGCGGGGCCAGAGGCGGGAAGTCAGGGGGCGGGGCCAGAGGCAGGAAGTCAGGGGGCGGGGCCAGAGGCAGGAAGTCAGGGGGCGGGGCCAGAGGCGGGAAGTCAGGGGGCGGGGCCAGAGGCAGGAAGTCAGGGGGCGGGGCCAGAGGCAGGAAGTCAGGGGGCGGGGCCAGAGGCAGGAAGTCAGGGGGCAGGGCCAGAGGGGGAAGTCAGGGGGCAGGGCCAGAGGCAGGAAGTCAGGGGGAGGGGCCAGAAGGGAAGTCAGGGGCGGGGCCAGAGGCAGGAAGTCAGGGGGCGGGGCCAGAGGCAGGAAGTCAGGGGGCAGGGCCAGAGGCAGGAAGTCAGGGGGCGGGGCCAGAGGCAGGAAGTCAGGGGGCAGGGCCAGAGGCGGGAAGTCAGGGGGCGGGGCCAGAGGCAGGAAGTCAGGGGGCGGGGCCAGAGGCGGGAAGTCAGGGGGCGGGGCCAGAGGCAGGAAGTCAGGGGGCGGGGCCAGAGGCAGGAAGTCAGGGGGCGGGGCCAGAGACAGGAAGTCAGGGGGCGGGGCCAGAGGCAGGAAGGCAGGGGGCGGGGCCAGAGGCAGGAAGTCAGGGGGCAGGGCCAGAGGCAGGAAGTCAGGGGGAGGGGCCAGAAGACAGGAAGTCAGGGGGCGGGGCCAGAGGCTGGAAGTCAGGGGGCGGGGCCAGAGGCGGGAAGTCAGGGGGCGGGGCCAGAGACAGGAAGTCAGGGGGCGGGGCCAGAGACAGGAAGTCAAGGGGCGGGGCCAGAGGCGGGAAGTCAGGGGGCGGGGCCAGAGACAGGAAGTCAGGGGGCGGGGCCAGAGACAGGAAGTCAGGGGGCGGGGCCAGAGACAGGAAGTCAGGGGGCGGGGCCAGAGGCAGGAAGGCAGGGGGCAGGGCCAGAGGCGGGAAACACACTGACCTTCGACATGACGTCCTTGTTGAAGGTGAAGGTGACGTTGGCGCAGCCGGTCTCGGGGCGACACCTGGCGGTGGGCGGGGCCCGGTGGGCGGAGCTCCAACACTCGCCCTGACTGCGACACGGCTTCACGAAGCAGCGCCGGTCCTGGACGGCGACGCAGGTCTGACCGGCCGGACACTCGTTAGCGTTGCCATGGAGACGGCAGGGTTTAGGCCCACACCAGAGCTGCAAGGTCACCAGAGGTCACGATGAATGTGGCGGCCATCTTTACTTGTCATGTTCATTCTCTAAACCTGCTTTTACTTTTGTCTCTTACCAACAAACAACAACACGACACATGTGGAACCTGTTGAATCTGAACATGTGGAACATGTGGAACATGTGGAATATGTGTGGAATATTTAGAACATGTGGAACATGTGGAATATGTGTGGAATATTTAGAACATGTGGAATATGTAGAACATGTGGAATATGTAGAACATGTGGAACATATGTGGAATATGTAGAACATGTGGAATATGTACAGTAGAACATGTAGAATATGTGGAATATGTAGAACATGTGGAACATATGTGGAATATGTAGAACATGTGGAACATGTGTAGAACATGTGGAACATATGTGGAATATGTAGAACATGTGGAATATGTAGAACATGTGGAACATATGTGGAATATGTAGAACATGTGGAACATGTGTAGAACATGTGGAATATGTAGAACATGTGGAACATATGTGGAATATGTAGAGCATGTGGAACATGTGTAGAACATGTGGAACATATGTGGAATATGTAGAACATGGAATATGTAGAACATGTGGAATATGTAGAACATGTGGAACATATGTGGAATATGTAGAACATGTGGAATATGTAGAACATGTGGAATATGTAGAACATGTGGAACATGTGTAGAACATGTGGAACATATGTGGAATATGTAGAACATGTGTAGAACATGTGGAATATGTAGAACATGTGGAACATGTACAGTAGAACATGTGGAATATGTAGAACATATGGAACATATGTGGAATATGTAGAACATGTGGAATATGTAGAACATGTGGAATATATGTGGAATATGTAGAACATGTGGAACATGTACAGTAGAACATGTGGAATATGTAGAACATGTGGAACATGTGGAATATGTAGAACATGTGGAATATGTAGAACATGTGGAACATGTGGAATATGTAGAACATGTGGAATATGTAGAACATGTGGAACATGTGTAGAACATGTAGAACATGTGGAACATGTAGAACATATGTGGAATATGTAGAACATGTGGAATATGTACAGTAGAACATGTGTAGAACATGTGGAACCTGTGTAGAACATGTGTAGAACATGTGGAACATGTGTAGAACATGTGGAACCTGTGGAACATGTGTAGAACATGTGGAACATGTGTAGAACATGTGGAACCTGTGGAACATGTGTAGAACATGTGGAACATGTGTAGAACATGTGTAGAACATGTAGAACATGTGGAACATGTGTAGAACATGTGGAACCTGTGCAGCAGCAGTCCTGAGGTCTCACCTTGGTGCAGCTGACCCGCCCGTTGTCACAGCTGCAGCGGTTGCAGTCGTCGTCCCAGCGGCTGCCGTCCAGCGCCACCAGCCCCCCCACCACGCAGGGCCGCCCCGACACTGCAGAACCAGAACCACAACCAGAACCAGAACCATGAGCACACTGACACTTCTGATGTTGTTGACGCTGTCGGTTACTTGCTGTTATTTTGGAGGGTGGTGGTGTCTGACCTTCTTGGCAGCGGGGGCCGGTTCTTCCTGGAGGACAGACGCAGCGGTACCCGTTGATCTGGTCGAGGCAGGTGGCGCCAACGGAGCAGGGAGACGACTGACACTCGTTAATGTCTGAGGGAGAGAAAGACTCTGTAAACGAGTGTTGCTCAAACAGTTAAAACAAAGATGAACATGCTCCGTAGGTGTATTACAAATATATATGAATGCATTCTTTCATTTACTCATTTGTTTTTAATTTTACTCATTCATGATTCTCCCGTCCTGAGGTTGAGTTGTGCAGGTCAGAGGTCAACACTTACTGATCCTGCAGTCTGGGCCGGCGAAGCCCGGAGCACATTCACACCGGTACCAGTTGTCTCCGTCCACACAGGTCCCACTGTTGTAACTGCAGGACAGAGGTCAGAGGTCAGAGGTCAGAGGAGACAGAGGGGTTCAGTCTGAACTCTGAGCATCAACTTTAACAACTGGAAAGTGAAAAAAAAAAACACACAAAACTACTGATTTTCTCCACAGGAGGAAAAATTTGCCCCCGTAGCTATAAATCAAGAGTCTGAACCGACGGAGCCCGAGTCCTCGCTCTGACCCCGGTCTTAATTATAGACGGAAAAACATTTGAGTTTGTCCTGATCGGTGTTTTTCAAAGATATGAGCAGTTTGTGAGTGCGGCTTGGACGGAGCCGCGGGAGCTGAGCAGATAAAAGTGAAACTGGCTCAGACTTTGTTGTTTTGTTCCTGTTTTGCTTCCAGATTTGATTCGGTGAAAAAGGAGGAGGAGCCAAAAAAAAAGGAGACTTTAACGTGACATGTGAAGGTTTATCACTGAGAATAATCGCTAGTCCAGATGTTTTTACGTCAGGTTTTGACCTGAAGTGACGGCCGACGTGCTGCTGAGGGGATTCCTGACACCTCCAGCGTCAAATTAAACGTTCAAAGCCAAATGTTGTGATGTTAGAAACTGTGGATTTTCTTCAGTTAAAGGAGCCAAAAGGATCCAAATCACAGATGTCTAATTTATTTAAACTCACCAGGGATGAGGGCTGCAGTCGTTAGCATCTGGAAAACAAAGGAAACCTTGTGTTAGGCTGCGTTCAACGTGTCTCCCAAGTCAAACTGTCTGAACCTTGCACCGGGTTCAACAGCTGCGTCACTTTAAGTCACAGTTTCAAAGGCTAGTAGGCTATTAGCACATTTAGCATGTCGCCCTGGAGTCAACGTTAGCCTCCTGTGCTACGTGGTGACAGATTGAACAGATCGTAGGTCTCTGACTGTATTGAAGCCTGTAAATTCATGAAATGCTAATGCTATATGCTAAATACTAAACAGTAGCCTATGTCACATATTAGTATTTTCTAAAACACTGTGAAAACATGAGTACGACAGTTGTGACAATTAGCATGTTGACAAAGCATTCTGACATGCTAACATGAGCTTATTATAGTGACATGCAGTACAGTGTAAATTTTGACACGCTAACTCTTGGAGGTGTTAGCATGCTAAATGCTAAATGTTAGCATGCTAAAAGTGGAATTCCAGCAGTAAAAAACTGTTAGTTTAGCGTAGCATGCTAAAGTCAACAGTAAAAGCTGTTGCAAAAACCAAGTTTAACATTAAATGATGAGGTACAGCAGCATAGATTATGAGGTAATGCAGCTAGCTAATAACTTTTTTTGTGATTGATGTGATTGACGTTATTTGTCAATTTTTAATAAACCAAAGATGTAACGCTCACTGTCAACAAAAACGAAGGAAATCTGAAGCTGAAGATGTGTTTTAGAAAATGTATTATCAGTCATGTGTCGATCAACTCTCATCAGTTCATGGATCTAATCGGTGCGGCGCGGTGTAGCATGGTGCAGCGCGGTGTAGCATGGTGCGGCGCAGTGACTCACTGTGGCTGCAGGTGGCGCCCTCCCAGCCGTCCTTACAGACACAGCTGAACGAGTCTCCGTCCACCACACACGTTCCTCCGTTCTCACAGGGACTCGGCAAACAGCTGCTGTTCTTCACTGGAGAGACAGACACGACTGTCAGTCAGACACACAACGGACGTGGGGAAACACACACACACACACTCTCTTGTTGTCCTGAGACTGACCGATGCTGCAGGTGGCGCCCTCCCAGCCTGCGGCGCACACGCACTTGAAGACGTCTCCCTGGTCGTAGCAGGTTCCTCCGTTGTTGCAGGTGGCCTCGTCACACTGACTCTCTCCTGGACGGGAAGTCAGGAGGAAATCAACCAGGTGGGACTCACAACACGGCGTAACAACTACACGTCTCCTCTGATACAGAATAATAAACTCTGCACATGAGCTCAATCAACTGCATTAATCTCAGTTCTTTTAAAATGAACCATGACATTTTTCAGTTTTAAGCTGCTTTCATTGCAACGTTTCTGCTTTTTTAAAGTATAATTCCTTTCTTATCACATCTAAATAGTTTAATATCAACACTATTAACAGTTTGTATTATAGGCTGATATCAACTGTAATGACATTAACAACAATGTTTTGATGTGATCAGTATAAATAAGAGCTGTACTGACGGGAGTGGCAGGTCTTTCCCTTCCAGCCGTCGTTACATTCGCAGTAGAAATCAGCGACCAGGTCTCGACAGACGCCGCGGTTCTGACAGGGCGCCGAGCTGCAGTCGTCGATGTCTGCACCACAACACCACAACACAAACACAACATCAACAACACATCCAACATCTGCACTATGTCTAATGTCTTCACTTGACTTCCTCTGCTCTGCTATTGACCGATGTGTTTATGGACTGATTTTTCTGGGATATTATTTTCTATTTTTCTTTTTTTTTGTCACTGCAGTCATTTGCTTTGTCTGTAAATGTTGTTATCAGGGCTCGGACTTTATAGCGTTAATTACGATTGCAATTTATTTTTGCACTCCCAGCGGTGCGGAACGTTGCTCATTGCACGAGTTCCCGGCGGCGTTCCCGTAATACTGATGCACAGAGCACAACGCAGCAAACAATGGAAGCTGGTGAGAAGTCGCTGCAGGGCTCGGTGAGCGGCTAGCGGACGGTCGCCTGGATAAAAGCACAGTTGTTTGCAAATTGTGCAAAAAAGAATTGGCCCACCAACCAGAGCGCTTCCAGCTCGTTGCAGCGAGCAGCATAAACAACGATGATTTTTGATTTTAATAAACAAAAACGAATGTTTAAGGCATATAAAGTTTACAAAAAGTCCTGAAGAAGCTTGAATGTAGCTAACTTTAATTGAAGTTTGTGCCTTATGAACAATGAAGTCATGTTGTACTTTATGTTAAAGGGATAAAAGCAAATTGGCCCACCAATCCCTATAGTCAGAGCGTTTCCAGCTGCAAGTTGAACGGCGGAGCAGAGCAGCTGCTCAAAAATTCAACGATGATTTTTTATTTTAATAAACAAACAAGCAAAGTGAGCTGCAGAATGTTTGAGATAAAGCATATAAAGTTTAAATTCAAAAGTCCTCAGGGAAGAAGCATTTTGACGAAAACGGCTCAGCTACGTTATTATTTAATTGAAGTTTGTGCTGGGTTGTGTATTTGATGAGTTTGATGAGGGAACAATGCAGTCATGTTGTACTTTACACCGACAATTGTTAACACTCAGTTATGGCAATGGGCCAATTTGAAAATAAAGTTATGAAAATAAACTAGATTTTGTTGTTTAAGCTCATTTGTGTGTCTATTCATTGATTCAGTCATAAACCAAAATCCCCAATGTTGCTTCTCGTGTTAAATATTGATAAGCGATGAATCGAGATGAATGAATTAAAAAGGCTCTAATTAATTAGATTTTTTTTTAATCGAGTCCCGCCACTTGTTTTTACGTTTATTGTCGCTGTAATTCAATAGACTGTTTGAATTTAACTCAAGAGGAAGACTCACTGTTGTTGCAGGCGGGGCCGTCCCAGCCGTCGGCGCAGATGCACTGATACTCTGTGACTTTATCGATGCAGGTGGCTCCGTTCAGGCAGGGGGCGCTCTCACAGTCGTTGATGTCTGGGAGAAGAGGAGGAACAACAACATTAGAATAAAAACATAAAGTACGTAACGATCCTGTGGAGACTGAGAAGCCTTTGTGCGCTCACTCTCGTGGCAGTACGTCCCGGTGAACCCCTCCTCGCACTCGCAGCTGAACTGCCCGCCGGCGTGGCTCCGACACCGCCCGTGGGGGCCGCACACGTTGGAGGAAATCAAGCGCACCCCGCCAGGCGTGCTGTTGGACGCCACCGCCACCGTACAGCTGTCGATCACTGGAGAGGTGGAGAGGAGGCGGAGATGTTACAAGGCTTTCATCGACCTGAAACGTTCACTCATCTCTATGTTTTCTTTTCTCTGGTTTCCTTTAAAGGGATAGTTCATTTTTGGCAAATTGGCCCATCACCATAATCCCTATAGTCATAGCAGTAGGTTCGTTACCTTTAATTGTCGGTGCAAGCTATTTTTAGAACGGCGGAGCAGAGCCGTGAGCTGCTCAGAGCTACGCTACGGAGGCTCATTATGGGATTTCTTGGTTTCCTTCATCAAACTCATCAAATACACAATCCAACAACTCCACAACGCTCTGGTGGACAAGTTGTGACCTGCACATTCACCACACTATGAGATAATAACACAACGTTACCACACAGAGTTGTTTTGGAGGGAAATTCATGTAAAACCTCTGATGCTCGTTGCCTTCAGGGACAGTTGTTCATCAACAGTCTCTGAATTTACCTCTAAAACCGTAGCGTAGCTCTGAGCAGCTCACGGCTCTGCTCCGCCGTTCTAAAAATAGCTTGCACTGACAATTAACGGTAACGAACCAACTGCTATGACTATAGGGATTATGGCAATGGGCCAATGTGACAAAATGTTGAACTATCCCTTTAAATTTGGTTTGTATTAAGCGAGGGGGAGTGTGTGAACCTTTGCAGGGCGTTGTGCGACAGTGGTCTTTGAGTCGGGAGCAGTTCCTGCCGTCGTAGTCCTCGGGACATTTACAGACGTAGTCGGACGCCAGGTTGAAACACTGGCCGCCATTTTGACAAGGACCGTGCAGGCAGTAGTCGATGTCCAGCTGCGGGCCAGAGGGAAAAACTGATCGTTGAAACAGTTCTAACAGTCACAGGTGGTATTCCCGTGGTTAGGAGAGTGGGCGTGGCTTAGCGCTAGCTGGCTCACCTGACAGCGACTTCCGGAGACACCAGGTGGACACAGGCAGTGGAAACCGTTCACCTCGTCATGGCATCGGCCGCCATTGAGGCACGGCCCGCTGGCGCACTCGTCCACGTCCTTCTCACAGTGTTCGCCGCCGAAACCCGGAGCGCAGACGCACCTGTAACCGTTGACCAGGTCCTGAAGACAGGAAGTGAATGGAGTTAACGTAACGGTGACACGTTTTATTAGAGTTCATTTTCATAACGAAACGAACAAAACCTGAATCTGAACTAACGAGGCTAGAAAATATCCATTAGCACTAATGTAGCTAGAAAATATCCGTTAGCACTAATGTAGCTAGATAATATCCATTAGCACTAATGTAGCTAGAAAATATCCGTTAGCACTAATGTAGCTAGATAATATCCATTAGCACTAATGTAGCTAGATAATATCCATTAGCACTAATGTAGCTAAAAGCCTGATGTAGCTAGGCTAAATGTACAACACTGAACAACACTAACACAGACAGCTGCGACAGTATAATGACAGTCTAAATTTTGAATTAAACATAACTTTATTTTAATATTGAGTGGGATGTTCCCTGAGCCGAACCCGTGGAACGAGAGCTCGTCTAAATGAATACACGTTGCTCCTGTTGTAAAACTATGTGTCTGCATGGTCAGTTACATCTCTTCCTGGAACTGAATAGGCCTACTATGAATGATCTTTGTGTCTTGCCTTTGACGCTGTGAATACATTAATTATTTAATAAAGACAAAGGCGTCAACAACAAACATTAGGAACTGTTGTTAGCACTAAGCTAATTAGCTAAATCAAGCCTGAGTTGAGCTAGCTTCTAGCTTGAGTTATAGCACCTATGCTAACAGGAAACAGTAACTCTGATGCTGCGTTCAAGACACCTAAAGAAGTTGGAAATTACAAGCTCATAATCATAATAACATTCCTTAGCAAAAAGTAGTACCTATAGGCTACTTGAAGTTCATTTTATTAAGTATGCTTGAGTATAAGTATAGCAAGTATGGGCGTGTAGCATACTAGAAAGTATATTAATTTCTGACTAAATTGGAACATTTTACAGATTATAAAAGTATACATTATAGGTCATTTTAAGTATACAACAAGTACACTCATCTACTGTATATACTCCTAGTATGTAAGTATATACTTCTAGTCCACATTTTAGTTTATTAAAGTATACTTTATAAGGTCATTTTAAGTTTACAAAAGTACACTTCCAAGTACACTGCCTCAGTTTTAGTATAAAATGAGTATACTTGTAGTACACTACTTTTTGCTAAGGCGTCCTCCATTGTCACAGTGATTTTCCTAAGGCTATGTACTGTTGTATATGAATATCAGGGTAAAGGAGCAGGACCATAAAAAGAAGTGTGTCAGATATTTTCCATCCTGTTTAACCCACAACAAGCAGCTGGAATAACATGTTGTTGTCATGTTGTTACAGATGTTTCAAAATAAAAGCTTCAGAGTTCACCGCGAAAAGTCTTGAAAGCAGCATTCGAAACATTTTAATCGTTTGAAAAAAGGTTTTCACTTGTATTTATAGACACAGTTACTGTGGTTTGAGCGCGATGACACTGACCCATAAATCACACTGTGCGTGTTCAGTGATGTAACGTGACCCGCTGCCATCAGTAAACACAGAAACAATAAGGAACTGTTGTGAGAAGAAGAATGGCTGAGAAAATAATCTGCACTTGAAAAGAACGAGGGCAGACTGTTTATCTTCTGCTGGGAAACGAGAACGTTTAGAGAAATCTGATCTGGTGTTGTCATGGAGGCCACACACACACACACACACACACACACACACACACACACAGCGTTATGCCTCTGTTCTACATGGCTCAGTATATGGGTTTGTGTTGGGGAGAGAAAACAATAGAGTCCTCACCTTGCATGTCGCTCCGTTCTGACACTGATCACGGCAGTCGTTGATATCTGCAGAAACAATTCAGCACAAGTTACATGTTAAACACTTAAAGCTCCTTCAGAATGAATAAAGGTAGATGTTTGTGTTAAAGCTCCTTCACAATAAAGGTAGATGTTTGTGTTAAAGCTCCTTCAAAATAAAGGTAGATGTTTGTGTTAAAGCTCCTTCAAAATAAAGGTAGATGTTTGCGTTAAAGCTCCATACGGTATAAAGGTAGATGTTTGTGTTAAAGCTCCATACGGTATAAAGGTAGATGTTAGTGTTAAAGCTCCATACGGTATAAAGGTAGATGTTTGTGTTAAAGCTCCATACGGTATAAAGGTAGATGTTTGTGTTAAAGCTCCATACGGTATAAAGGTAGATGTTTGTGTTAAAGCTCCATACGGTATAAAGGTAGATGTTAGTGTTAAAGCTCCATACGGTATAAAGGTAGATGTTTGTATTAAAGCTCCATACAGTATAAAGGTAGATGTTAGTGTTAAAGCTCCATACGGTATAAAGGTAGATGTTTGTGTTAAAGCTCCATACGGTATAAAGGTAGATGTTTGTGTTAAAGCTCCATACGGTATAAAGGTAGATGTTTGCGTTAAAGCTCCATACGGTATAAAGGTAGATGTTTGCATTAAAGCTCCATACGGTATAAAGGTAGATGTTTGTGTTAAAGCTCCATACGGTATAAAGGTAGATGTTTGCGTTAAAGCTCCATACGGTATAAAGGTAGATGTTTGTATTAAAGCTCCATACAGTATAAAGGTAGATGTTTGTGTTAAAGCTCCATACGGTATAAAGGTAGATGTCCATGTGTAGTGTGATTATAAAGCAGCTCTAGGTTCTATATTAATACTGTGAAAGCATCAAAGCCTCAGTCCACAGAGAAATGCACACAGCTGAGCCTTAAAACCAGCCGTCAGGACTTCCTGTCACTTTGTGATGTCACAACAAAGCCCCGCCCCCTCACCACCTGGACCCACCATCCAACAACTTTGAAGCATTTGGTTTCTGAGTGTTTTATTCTGAAATCTACTCTATTTCTTTTGGGTCGCTTTAGAAAACAGTCAGCCAATCAGAAGGGAGGCTCAGAGCCTCCTCCTCTCTTCTGATTGGCTGAAACCGACCTGTTGTTACTTAGACCTAAAGAGAAAAGCTGAGAGAGAAGAATCTTCTCATGGATCAGCCCTTCAAAATAAAACACAGAAGAAGAAGATGAAGACGAAGAAACATGGAGTTTCCAGACAGGTGTGACTTGGTTTTAACCTGTGACCAGTGACATTATTTAACTACGTATAATCAGAAAAGAAATGTTACAATTGAATTAAAGTGAAGGAACCTAGGATTGTCATCGTCATCTCCTCCAGACTCTTCCTCACCAACAGATTTCAAAACTTTCCACTGAATTCTTTTGTTTTGTTTTGTTTGGGAAGAGCTGAGTTTAACACAAAAGGTTTCTGTTAGCGTTTCATATACAAATAAAGACGATGGCTGTCGCTGCAGGCTTCCCGCCCGGCGTCGTACTCACTGGTGTCACAGTCCTGACCCGTCCAGCCGGGGAGGCACTCGCAGAAGTATCCTCCAATCAGGTTTCGGCAGGAGTTGGCGTTGACACAGGGGTTGCCGTCACACTCGTTGGCATCTGAAACACAACAGTAAACACATTAACGTGGGAGCGGCGGCGGCGTCTGCAGACAGCGGGACGGAGACGGAGCGAGGCCTCCTCCTCCTCCTGCACGCTGACGGTTGATTAAAGGAGGAGGATGACTCACTGCTTCAAACCAGCAGAACCAGAAGATCTGCTGCTGGGTACAATAACAATAACAACAACCAGAACAATAACATGTCAGGGAAACACATGGTAGCTACATCGCCACCGCCACTCGCCGCCAGCTGTTAGCACGCCTCTGCTAGCAAGATGCTGCTGTTCAACTGCTAACTGTTAGCATGCTAATGGTATGGCCATTCTTAGCAATGACAAGGTTTAGCAACTCAGCATTAACCATGTTTACCATCTTAAATCTAGTATACGTTCATAACAATGACAAGATTTAGCAGGTACAATATTAAAGGGATATTCCGACATAAGTTTAACCCATATGGTCCAACGCACCATAACACCGAGTTAGACCCCCGCTCGAGAGATGAAGTCTGCTAACCGCTAGCTTCTCTAGTTGTAGCAACTTTAGCAATGACCACACCATATCAAACAGTGCAGTATACGATAACCCGATCAAAAAGCAACTTTTTTTCAGATTTTCGTTCGCATGTTGGGGCTTCATGGACGTTACAGACGAGCAGCATGGAGGTATCTGGATGTTTTTTGGTGTGTCTTTTTGTTACGAAGACAGAAGTCAGACTGAACTCAGAGAAGCCACAGAGGACTCTGAAACTTCTCCCAGCTCTTAGTCGACATGAGGGTGAGTAGATAATGAGTGAAATTTCAATTTTGAGCGAACTATCCCTTTAAATATATCATAGAAACATGTTGTTTTTGTTTTTAAACCACGATGCAGGAGAGAAAACCCTCATGCTCACGGTCCAATACTAAAAACACTCAAGCAACTTTGGAAAAGAAATACGTTTTGGGGTCTGAAAAGGTCTAACAGATCTGGTAGCTGATGCCACTCGAGATTTTCCAGGATATCTGACTTTTTTCCTTATTTTCCATGACTGGAAAATTGGTCAGCCATTTTCCAGGTTTTCCAGGACATGTGTGGGAACCCTTATTGACATTTACCATCTTAGTTTAGCAAGTTAACACTTCATTTAAGTGTGTTGCCATGAGGCTGGCAATAACAAGTGTTGGGAATTCTCCATGTGCTCTGAGAAAAGAACAATAGAGAGGCCTGCATGTCCCTCTAAAAGCCTGAGCTAGAGTTGGCTGACCGTTTGAAAATGGCGCCACTGACCTCCGTGATTCACACCTATGTGTGAATTTGGGTTTGAATGAAAATACAGAACGAACATTGGCTGCAGGCCGCACCGCGCTGCAGGGGCTTTAATGACGCCATATAGGTAATAAAAGGCTCACTGCGACCCGAATCATTGCTTTTTCCCCGTGCACCAGACGAGCCGAGATCATCTCCGCCACCTGGACGCCAAGGGAGCGACAACTCTGCAAACGTTTGATCTTCACAACTTTAAACCCTAGGTCACAGTCTTCAACTCGCCGGACGAGCCCACAGACTGCTGTTGTTTTGTTTTTGTTTTTTTTCCTCCTCGTACCGTACGCCACTGAGCGATCAGCTGTTGTACGCTCCGAGGAGACACGCGCGCCGACTCGTATAGAGCAAAGAAGACCTTCTTCCACCGTGACCTCCCGCTGCCGCCGAGGAGAAGATCACGCCGCCGCCGCCGCCAGAAAGCACGGCTAAGACCGCATCAACCCAGCCCGGAACGCGCTGAAGAGCTCTGAAGCGGATCTCCTTTTGTTTCTCTTTCATAAACTCCGGAGGACCGGAGCAACAAAAGTAAGAGGCTTTATGTCTGGGCAGAGACACTTAGAATAGTGTGTAATTTGAATGCTTAGCAAACTTGGAGTGTATTTTGAATATTTGATTTGTAAACACATATTGTCGATCGCCCCGGTGATCAGCTGATAGATCAACATCACTCGTTAAAGAATCAATAACTGACCGCGCGAACCCAGTTCGCCGGCTCCGCTGTTGTGTAGTGATATTGAGACTATCATCTGCGGCTGCGATCTCTTTTTCTCTCTCTCTTTTCTTCCATCCTTCTTTCTCTTCTTGCATCCCACACACATATCATCCCACATAGATTTTAACGCCGCCGCTGGGCGCTATAGTTACTTTGTTCGTTGCTTTGAGATTGCCCTCAGGTAACACGTGGGACTCACGGGCCTAGCCCTCTCCCCTTTGTTCACGTCATACGTGTTTTGCGCCTGGTCGCCATTGTGATTCCGGCGAGCGCGTACACGCGCGACTCCGCCCTCACCTCGGCTCACAGGAAACACGTCACTCACGTGACTCAACCACCATCTTCCATCTCTCGCTCCTCCCTCCTCTCTCTCTCGCCACACACACTCACACACGCCCACACACACACAGACACACACACACACACGCACACACAGACACACGCCCCATTATACACATAGACCGACACACCCACACACACACACGCACGCACTCACACACACACACGCTTACATTATCATTGCTGCTACGTTGGTTGCTGCTACTTGTGATTGTGATTGCATTGTTACAGTTGCCCATCGTTACCGCCATCAATGCTGTGTGTTATCTATTATGTTTAGTAATCTTTATTTGTTTTGATAATCCAATTATAATAGTTTACTCCTGGTAATATTATTGTAAAATAACTATTGCTGTGAATAAATCTTATTATAATTTAATCTGTCGTTGTTTGTGATTATTGTGATTATTGTGATATTGTGCTGGAATCACCACAGTCAGTGCTCGGATTTACCCTTCTTTTTAAACACATTTTGAGACTGAATCCTGGGTTTATCAATTTGGCCATTGGTCCCTGGTAACAGGGTGGTGCCCCGAGGTTACTACTTGTAGTAGCATTTCTGAATATTAATGATTATTCACATAATCATTAATATTAAATACCAATAACCAAATTGAAAACACCAGTGCACAACATAATTGGCGCCCCGTGTGAGGCTGTTTTATTCCAGCTGTGTCACAATAGTAACACAATAATCCAATAGTGACAATTTTGATAATTTGTTCACAATTTGAATTTTGAAAGCAATTTTATAATAATTATTAATATACCAGATATTATAGTGATTGTAATAATTGCAAGTGAAATTCAGAATTGAACCTAATAAATCAGATTACTAATTATTAATTACTTGTACACTACATTAGTGGTTCTACTGTAGTTGGGATTGCATTTAAGTGTTTACAGTTAAAATTTAGTCACATTATAGCAGAACACAGACAGTGTTCCTCAATCTTCTTTTTCCTTTCATTTTAACTCCTGTACTTCAAAGCACGCTAACGACTAACCAGCTAAAGAGGTCCAGAGCCGCCGTGCCACCTCTGCTGTTATTGTGAACTTACACATCACAGATAGTGTTATAGTTCTGTAAGTCACAGGTTAAAGCCCACCTGTGCACCCCAGTGGAATTTAAACACTTGCTGTAACGAGCAGTGTTCATCTAGAGTGGTCATCTCTTTTGCAGCAAGAGCAAAATGAGCGACGAAGACCACCAGACTCCTGGAGCGGAGAGCTCCCAGGAGGCATACGACGCGGATCTGCAGAACGCGGTCGCCGGCCTTATGAGGCTATCCACTGACGCATTAAGCGACCTTAACAGTTATACTGTTAGCCTATGCGATAGAAAGATTAGAGAATTAATCGCGTATATAAATAATCCGACCGGTGAAGCACGCACCGTCCCACAAGTGCTCGGTCAATTAACGCTGCTTTACAACCGTAAAGCTGAATTGCAAGCTGCAGAACACATTGAGCAGCTTCAAGCATTGCAAGCCAGCTACCAAGCTGAGCAACGGTCAAACTCGATCCTGCAGGGCGAGTTCAAGAGGACAGCCGACTCCTTGACCCAAGCACAGGAGGACAATGAGGGCCTCCAAGAGGACTGTAAGGCGTTACGGCTCCGACTCCTGGCCACAAAGCTCGAGGTAAGTAGGGTGGCTCAGCGCCACCAAACGTTAGCTACCGATGCAGATGACTCTGATTGGGAGCTAGATGGAGACCCTGTCTCCACAAAAACAAGTGAGCCAAAACCCGCAGAGCCCTCAGAGGAGGAACCTCAGGCGGAACCCCAGGCTCTCAAAGCACGAAGAGTAGCTTTGCGCCAGGAGCTTCAGGGCGCCCAAACTTCTGCTCAAGCAGTTCATGACGTGCCAACTTGTCGGGAGACCAAGAGCAGAGAGCCAACATTCTCTGAAGCCGCATCCGGCTATGCCATTCTTGATCGGTACCCTCCTCCAGGGACCCACGAAAAGAACATGGGAGAGCCCCACCCGCAGGGTGCTCCCCAACCTGCTCATCAACACTCCGTCTCCTCCTTCGAGGGGAGGAGAACCTCCACCTTACAAAGACCCGGGTACCAACCCAAACATCTTCATGAATATCGGGACTTTGAGCCCTTCCTCCCTGATGAGCCACACGCATGGCGTGGCCCACGCTCTCAACTTGAATTCACGCCACCGGTCCGCCATGCACCGCAAAAGGGGGGGGCCCGGCATCCCCATCCAGAGGTGATGTATCAGCAGTCCTTTGAGGATTCAGATGACGCTGACCCCCACCGAGACCAAGGCGTGCGCACTCGCCAGCTCGAGTCCCTGGCAAGGGACATAGAACGCTTCGACCCTGGAAACCGGGAGTCGACAATCGAGGACTACCTGAGGGAGGTAGAGCGCTGCCTCCTCGACTTGCCACACGCATCTGCTAGAGAGAAGCTCCGTCTTGTCTGGAAGACCACGTCCAGGAGCGTCCATGTCTTCATGGAGACACTCCCGCCAGCCATCAGGGACCGCTACTCAGCGCTCTGCCAGGCTCTGCAGGAGGAGTACTCCCAGTTCACTGACCAGGCTTCCGCTACCCTTGGTGCTTTCGCCATCGTGCAAAAGAAACTTGAACCCCCAAGGGAGTATTATAGGCGTCTTCGGGCAGCGTATTTTCAAGGGCGCAACGCGCCCGGCTTGGAAGAAGACCATGCTTTCAAATCTCTCTTTCTCCATAACCTACACGAGAGTGTACGTTATGATGTAACCATGCACTGTCGTGCTGGTAACCTAACAATGCAGGAGATTAGGAGGTACGCGCAGCTAGCCTGGGAAACTCGCGTACGCCCAGGCAGGGCACCTGACCACGGCGCCAGGGTCTTGGAAATCCAGGCACCGCCGCATGCAGACTTGGCGCTAGAAGGCCATGAGAGGCCTCGCCCCAACATGCATGCCCGGTCAGTTCCCCCGAAACACCAGCCGTTCCGCCAGCAGGGCGGACGTCAGAACCAGAGGAGGGACGATGCCAATCAGTCCCACCATCAGGGTAAACCGCGACAGTCCAACTCCTTTCAAATGGAGAGGAAAGTCCGGTTTGAGCAGAACCAAAAGCAGGGTGGGAGGTTTAGTAATAAAACCCCAAACACTTTCAAAAATGAAAGCTTCCAGCAGCAAAGCATGGAAGACTTCATTCGGAAGTGCATTACTGAAACAATGCGGGGGATGGACATGTCCAACCGCCCGCCAACCCAACCAGAATCACCAAAGAAACCTGATGCCAAGCAGCCACCGGCATGACTAGGCCAGGCACACCCCTCTCCCAACGCCAAAGTTTACTTTGTGGGTTGGGGAAGAGAACCAACAGGATCCAGGGCACTCCCTGAGCTTCCTGCACCCCCAACTGAACACCCTGCTCCCCTGACCTTCTTGGGCGACCTTGTCCGCAACGGAAACGCTCGCCGCATCTACACATCGGTAGTGATGGGAGGCTGCATCAGCTCCCTTGCCCTACTCGATTCTGGTTCTGAGATCAGCCTCATAAACTCCGACTTGTTTGCAGAGGTCGCCAGAGCAATGCTCTCCCTCGGCAAACCACCCTCCATTGAAACTTGCGATGTTAGCATCACCAGCTACACGCAAGACAGATCACCTATCACCCAGCGAGTGTGGATCAGCATAGCATTCCAAGAGATGACGCTGGTCCACCCCTTGTACATCTGTGCCATCGACACAGAACCTTTGCTGGTAGGTCAAGACCTGTTGGACCGCCTGGTTCCCCTCATTGACTGTCACCAAGGACACATCTGGGCTCAGGTCAAGGTTCCCATACCTCTCCATTCTTCTCTGAGCCCATCAGTCCATGACAGACACGTCGCCTCCGTCCAAGCCACTGACAGCCCCCTGTCAGTGCTTTCACCTTTCCCGACGCTCAGGCCCCACGCGTCCGACGGTCAGACCTCTCCTCGTGACCATGAGTC
Source organism: Decapterus maruadsi (assembly GCA_030347415.2). Classification (NCBI taxonomy): domain Eukaryota; kingdom Metazoa; phylum Chordata; class Actinopteri; order Carangiformes; family Carangidae; genus Decapterus; species Decapterus maruadsi. The sequence goes on from CM064901.1 coordinate 1,385,296, forward strand.
ATTTCTCTGCTCGTTGAAAAACGAAAGTCCATCCTTGTACTGCCCACGGGTAGATGAAGGCATTTATTTAGACAACGTTCTCATTTTGGATGCATTGGTGGCGCTCTGGTCGGAGAAATCCGCCGTGAGCCAAGCCACGTATGACTCCTTATGTCGGCGGGACCGTCCCCCAACTTTCGTGCAGCGCAGTCACCGCCTTCTCTCAGCAGGATCGCCACAAACTCCGCTCAAAGCCATAGGAGTGTGCATCCTCTCGGTGAGAATTGGGAGAAGGCAACTCAATCACTTTGTGAGTGTTGTGCCAAACCTTCAACCATCCTTTCTTGTGGGAGCTGATCTCTTGGTCAGACTTGGCGCCCGGTTGGACACCATCAACCAGGTCCTGTGGTCTCAGAGCAAAGCAGAGAACCACCCTCTGACCGCTGACCCGCAACACATGCGGTCGGGACAGACCATCCCACAAGCCTGCCAGGTAGCAAGTGAAGCCAACATCACTATTCCCCCGCGGACAGCTGGCGCTCCCATCCGACTTGTCATTCTTAAGGGGCAAAGAATACCTGGTTCACAGGCATTCTTCCAACCCTTACCTCATTTCTGGGAGTTGAATCTTACGGTCTGTGGTACACCGCTTCTTGAGCTGGACAATCGGTCCGCCTACTTGCTGGTTCAGAACACGACGCATGTCCCAGTTCAAATACCAGCCCGACAACCTCTTGGGATGCTGGTCGATAGCTCCTTCCACGACTTTGAGCTTACCATACCAGTGATAGGGGAGCTGCCCCCATCTCTAACCACAGACCCGTCTTCCAACATCCTACTTACCTTTCCGACCAAAATGATCGCAGTGACTCGAGACGAGTTATTACCCGAGGACGCCATCTGTGGCGCCACCCTCGAAAGCAAAGGTGATATGGTGGTATATTCTCTCACGACCCGACCTGGAGACACCATCCCAAGTGATGGTGAAGAGGCCCGCTCCCTCTCGGGAGAGCCTCACCCAGGCTTTGAGTCAGAAATCGAACAACAGCTCGCAAAGGCCGATGCTCTGACAACAGAAGAGCAGAAAGAAGCCCTCCGAAGGCTGTTTCGTGAGTTCTACCCCATATTTTCCAGGGATTCAAATGACTGTGGGGTCACTGACCTCCACACGGTGCGCATTCCAACCGATCCTAACGCACCGCCAACCTTTGTACGCCAATACAAGATTCCTTTGGCAGCGTATGAGTCCATCCAGGAAACTCTTGACACGCTCCTAAAGAAGGAGATCATCAGGGAATGTAACTCCACTTACAACTCCCCCATCTGGCCGGTGTTAAAACCTACCGGAAAATGGCGTTTAACCATCGATTACAGACCGCTGAACAAACAGGTCCCACTCTCTCGTTGGCCCATGATTCACCTTGACCAAGAACTGGCCAAGGTCAAAGGGGCCCGCTTCTTCTCCACGGTGGACATCTCAAATGGTTTCTGGACCATGAGGGTCGACCCAGCCGACCAATACAAATTGGCCTTTTCCTTTGGCAACCGCCAATACACTTGGAATCGCTGCCCATTCGGGTACGCCAACTCGCCGGCAGAGTTTAACATCTTCCTCCACAAAGCAATGAGCGACGCCGCCGCCCGCGGTAACCTCATCTATGTGGATGACATCCTCATGAGGAGCCACACCTTCGAGAAACATCTGGAGGAGCTCCGTCATGTGTTGTCACAGCTTTCTGCGGCTGGAGCCAAGCTGGCAATTGCCAAGGGACAGTGGTGCCGCACCAAAGTCCAATACGTGGGTCTGACAGTTGGTCCTGATGGCATTGAACCTCAGTCAAGCAGGATTCAAGCCGTTCAAAACATCAAAGTCCCATCAAACATCTCAGAACTGAGAAGCTTCTTGGGGGTCTGTAACTACTCTCGGCAGTTCATCGCAGACTACGCCGAGATAGCCAGACCACTCACAGAACTCCTTCGAAAGGACCAGCCTTTCGAATGGGGAGAAACCCAAGAACACTCTTTCAGGTTACTGAAAGAAAAGCTCAGTTCGGCTCCATGTCTGGCCTACCCAGACAAGGATAAAGAATTCCATCTTGAAGCCGGTTTCTCCCTCCAGTCTCTGAGCGCTGCACTGACACAACGGTACGACACCGACAACCGCGTCGTTGCCTATGCCAGTCGACCTCTTAGCAGTGTAGAGATTAAGTTCTCCGACTGTGAAAAGGCGCTCCTGGCGACAGTCTGGGCCGTGGAACATTTCCGCAGCTACATTGGAGGCCAGAAGGTCATAATTGACACTTGTCACCAACCGGTGACGTTCCTCAACAGCCAGAGGCTGAGAGAGGGGCGTGTGTCAAACAGCCGCATCGCCTCATGGATGATGGCCTTACAGGGTTATGACATTGAGGTCAAATACGCACAAAACCAAAAGATGGCATTGGGGCGAGGTTTGGCTGAATGTCAACACTGCAACGGTGAGGAACAACCAAGCTTGTCACCTCTACCGGTCGTCACCACAACATTGCCCTCAAACCACAGGTATTTTGATGAAAATGTCTGCCAAGACCTTCCGTGGGTCTTCGTCGATGGTTGTTCATTCCACCATGCGAGTCAACTCAAAGCAGGAGTTGGCATCGTTTGGGCCAACCGCATGGTCAATGAACCTGACTATTATCAATTAGGCCCCAAAACTAGCCAGTATGCAGAGGTCGCCGCTATACTCATCGCCCTCCAGCAGGCGGCGAAAGCTAGCCATGACCCAACTGGTAATCTGCTCTGACTCCAACTATGCTCGCCATAGTTTTGTTTCTCACTTCCCCATGTGGAAGGTGAACGGCATGAAAAATGCCAGAAACAAGGAGGTCAAACACTCCGAACTCTTCTTGGCCTGTGACCGACTTGTGACGGACCGGGGTATGACAGTGTACTGGAAAAAGGTGAAAGGTCACTCGCAAACCTCAGGTCCGGACAAAGACGGGAACGATGAAGCCGACCGCCTAGCCAAACTAGGCGCAGAACAGGGCACGCCATGGGAGTTTCAGAGTGAGTGGCTTCCAACTCCTCAGACTTGTGCAGTAAACGCCGTTACTCGCCGACAAGCTAGGGAACAACGTGAAAATCCTCAGACTGGTGAACAGACTCTGCGCCTGGGCCGAAAACCAGAAGATGCAGATCTGGTCACCATGCAGGAACAAGACCCGAACATTCAAGCAATTCGACAGGTGATCACAAACTCGTCCCCACAGGCTGCTGTCAACGAAACCAAAGAGGTGCATTCTCTCCGTAAGGCCTTGCCACACTTAAGGCTGGAGAGAAACTTACTGGTGTACAGCCACCACGGGCAGGGGCCAGTGAGATGGGTCGTCCCGACTGACCATAGGGGGGTGATGCTATCTCATGCCCACGATTCACCCGTTGGCGGTCACCGAGGCTACAAAGCCACGCTCAAAACGCTTCAGCAGGTTGTATACTGGCCATCCATGGCTCACGACACCAAAGCATACGTGCAAGGGTGTCTCACCTGCTGCCAATTTCAGCCGACCCAACCCTTACACCGAGCCCCGCTCCAGGGAAGGGGGGTCGCCTTCCCATGGTCCAACCTCCAAATCGATTGGATCGGACCAGTCCCCAAATCCTCTCGAGGTAACAAATACCTCCTCACTGTCACCTGCGCCTTCACCAAATGGGTGGAGTGCCTTCCTGCACCAAATGACACAGCCGTCACGACTGCACTCTTGCTGCTAAACCACGTGTTCAGCCGCTGGGGACTCCCTTTGTCTATTGATTCAGACCGTGGTACCCATTTCACTTCCAGTGTCATGACCGCACTCCATGGTATCCTAGGCGTTGAAGTGAGATTCCATATTTCACACCATCCTCAGTCATCTGGCCAAGTTGAGCGAGCCAACCGTACCATTGTTCACATGCTGAAGAAGTATGTGAGCAACAATGGTAAGGATTGGGACGTGAAACTTCCGCTGGTGCTGATGGCCATCAGGGCCACCCCGCACCGCACCACAGGTGTCACACCCTTTGAGATGATGACTGGGCGACAAATGACACTTCCACTGCACCTCTTGTACCAGCCTGAGGACGTCAGTGTGGCCACTGCGTACACAGCACACCAGTACGTATCCGATCTGCGTGAACACCTTCAGGCCACGTTCGCCTTCGCCCAGGGAAACCTGGAGGCCAGCGTAAAGGGTTCAAAATCTTACTACGACAGGAAAACCTCAAACCGTGAATACGAAGTAGGGGACAAAGTCTTTTACTTTCAGTTCACCCAACCGGCAGGAACCTCTCGTAAATTCCTTCCCAGTTGGTCAGGGCCCTTCGAAGTGGTGGGAAAACTGTCACCAGTAGCCTACCGCATCAGAATCTCGAAGCCCAGGCGGCCCCCAACGTACAAATGGGTCCACATCAATCAGGTTAAGCCCTACAAGCCGTCCAACATCTCGGGAGTTGCAGTAGCCCCTCCAACCACACAGGGGGAGCCACCTCAACCCCAGAGCGATGAGGACGCAGACTAAAAGACCCCATAGAATAGTTGCATGCCCTAACACACCCACCGGCATGCACTAACCCCTCAATAACATCAGCCCATTTCCCTATAATAATTAAAGCATATCTGTTCCAGGATGAAGTTCCTCTGGATCCTTGGTTTCCTCCTCCACCTACGAGTCTCCCAAACCATTGAGTTGTTTGAACCAGGCCCCCCAACCGGCATCGTTCTCCAAAACACTCCGGGACTCTTAATCACTCGCTGCAGCCTCTACACCCAGAGAGTCTACGTGCGCCTAGACCCCTGGGACGTTTACCGTAAACACATTCGTCTTCCCCCACGTCTGACGGAGGGAAGACTGAGTGGAATCCAGACCCAAGATACAATCGAACACGCTAAAAGGACAACTGAAAACATCCTTGAACAGCTGCAAAAATTCTTAGTCACCGAAGAAGACCTCAGCGGTAACAAGAGACCCAAGAGGTTTCTGGGTGGCCTAATTGCCGCAGCCTCGGCTATCGGTTCTTTATTTTCGATCGGCGTCTCAGCCACGAACTCCATCAGTATCAGTGCGTTACGAAAACATGTCAATGAACTTGAGGAAGAAATGCCGGAGATCCAGCAGAAACTTCTCCTCCAACAAGGACAACTACAAAATCTTGATCAAACCGTTAAAGGTACCATACTAACTGTCAACCTCCACTCTGCCATACTTAACAACACTCTACATGCTCTTGAGAACTTAAAAGAGGTAGTGAGAGAAGATATCATGTACGTACGAGTCATCCGAGATCTGATGCAAGATCTCATCAGAGAGGTTAGTTCCTCCGTCAACAGTTTAAGTGGTGGGAGAATTCCAGCTTACCTGGTTCCCTTGGATCTCGTGAAACGGATCCTCCAGTCGGCTACCCCCACTGTCGTACGTACCTCCCAGGTGCACCTGGCATTTAATTTAGGAAGTGCAATCCCAATTTCTGTAGATCCTCAGAATTTAGAGATTTGCTTTATTTTGAACTTACCCGTCATAGAACGACAAAACGTGTACAGACTTAAATCCGTTTTGAACGTTGGGTTCTGGCAGAACAACACACACGTGCACCTTGAGACACCATCCACACTAGCGTATCACGATGAAGACCCCTCACTCAGTTCTCTGGGTTACCTCGTTCCAAACCTTAATGCATGCACCAAAACTAAAGACATCCATTGGGTCTGCCCAAGCAACCCGTTCATCAGAGATGTGAACAAATATCTCTGTGGCCTCAGATCCGATGCTCCGGAACAGAAATGCCAAGGCATCCTGTCTCCGAAGACAGAGGACGTTGAGACAAGAGTAGAACGAGCCAGTGATCGGTGGCTTGTCAACACCGCCGCCACCGAAGCCCTGTTAACCTATGACCGCCATGATACCGCCACTAAGTTAACCCTGCCCAATCAAACAATGTTTTTGAAGGTTCCACGAGGGGCCACAATTCACATTGACGATGTCGTTCTCCACCACCTTGACTCCGAACGTCATGAAGTGGACATTGAGATCCTAGATGCATTCAAGGGTCATAATCTTAGTATCGACACCTCCCTACACCAGCAACTCCTGGTTGAAGGGACTAAAATGGTTAAGTTCAGCTTAAAACCAGCTGGACTCACCACCTCCTTTGCTAGGCATGAGCGCCAGTCTCCATCCTATGGGGAAAGCCCCATTAGCATGGTTGCTCTCGGGCTTTTACTTAGTGGCTGGATCATCACGGCTATTGCAGCTCATGTAATGTACAAGTACATTCAGAATCTTCAGGCAAAACTAGACTCACTCCTCTTCGTCACACCACCTACCAACACAAAACCAACTCAGTAAACACAAGCTACCTCTCTTCACCCTTCCAATTTCCCTTTTCTTTCTCTTTGACCTTGTGTTGCTTTGTTTATTTTTTTTTTATTTTATTTTACATATGGTTTGATTATGTGTTGATGTAACCATTTATTAGATTTAGTCAGTGTGTTATCAATTTTTAGACGTCTCTGCCTAGACCATGCCTCAACTCTGCCCAGACATGTGACCTCTGAACTCTGAACACTGAACTCTTAACCCACGCCTATCCACTAAGCAGGATAGGAACACATGGACTACTCGACCGAAAGTTGCTCCAAAGACTGTGGCCAGCACCCCATTCTTCGGACCAAAGGGGGGATGTTGGGAATTCTCCATGTGCTCTGAGAAAAGAACAATAGAGAGGCCTGCATGTCCCTCTAAAAGCCTGAGCTAGAGTTGGCTGACCGTTTGAAAATGGCGCCACTGACCTCCGTGATTCACACCTATGTGTGAATTTGGGTTTGAATGAAAATACAGAACGAACATTGGCTGCAGGCCGCACCGCGCTGCAGGGGCTTTAATGACGCCATATAGGTAATAAAAGGCTCACTGCGACCCGAATCATTGCTTTTTCCCCGTGCACCAGACGAGCCGAGATCATCTCCGCCACCTGGACGCCAAGGGAGCGACAACTCTGCAAACGTTTGATCTTCACAACTTTAAACCCTAGGTCACAGTCTTCAACTCGCCGGACGAGCCCACAGACTGCTGTTGTTTTGTTTTTGTTTTTTTTCCTCCTCGTACCGTACGCCACTGAGCGATCAGCTGTTGTACGCTCCGAGGAGACACACGCCGACTCGTATAGAGCAAAGAAGACCTTCTTCCACCGTGACCTCCCGCTGCCGCCGAGGAGAAGATCACGCCGCCGCCGCCGCCAGAAAGCACGGCCAAGACCGCATCAACCCAGCCCGGAACGCGCTGAAGAGCTCTGAAGCGGATCTCCTTTTGTTTCTCTTTCATAAACTCCGGAGGACCGGAGCAACAAAAGTAAGAGGCTTTATGTCTGGGCAGAGACACTTAGAATAGTGTGTAATTTGAATGCTTAGCAAACTTGGAGTGTATTTTGAATATTTGATTTGTAAACACACATTGTCGATCGCCCCGGTGATCAGCTGATAGATCAACATCACTCGTTAAAGAATCAATAACTGACCGCGCGAACCCAGTTCGCCGGCTCCGCTGTTGTGTAGTGATATTGAGACTATCATCTGCGGCTGCGATCTCTTTTTCTCTCTCTCTTTTCTTCCATCCTTCTTTCTCTTCTTGCATCCCACACACATATCATCCCACATAGATTTTAACGCCGCCGCTGGGCGCTATAGTTACTTTGTTCGTTGCTTTGAGATTGCCCTCAGGTAACACGTGGGACTCACGGGCCTAGCCCTCTCCCCTTTGTTCACGTCATACGTGTTTTGCGCCTGGTCGCCATTGTGATTCCGGCGAGCGCGTACACGCGCGACTCCGCCCTCACCTCGGCTCACAGGAAACCCGTCACTCACGTGACTCAACCACCATCTTCCATCTCTCGCTCCTCCCTCCTCTCTCTCTCCACACACACTTACACACGCCCACAGACACACACACACACACACACACACACACACACACACACAGACACACGCCCCATTATACACATAGACCGACACACCCACACACACACACGCACGCACTCACACACACACACGCTTACATCATCATTGCTGCTACGTTGGTTGCAGCTACTTGTGATTGTGATTGCATTGTTACAGTTGCCCATCGTTACCGCCATCAATGCTGTGTGTTATCTATTATGTTTAGTAATCTTTATTTGTTTTGATAATCCAATTATAATAGTTTACTCCTGGTAATATTATTGTAAAATAACTATTGCTGTGAATAAATCTTATTATAATTTAATCTGTCGTTGTTTGTGATTATTGTGATTATTGTGATATTGTGCTGGAATCACCACAGTCAGTGCTCGGATTTACCCTTCTTTTTAAACACATTTTGAGACTGAATCCTGGGTTTATCAATTTGGCCATTGGTCCCTGGTAACAGGGTGGTGCCCCGAGGTTACTACTTGTAGTAGCATTTCTGAATATTAATGATTATTCACATAATCATTAATATTAAATACCAATAACCAAATTGAAAACACCAGTGCACAACACAAGTATAAGCAGATAGGCTACAGAGAATATTAGCCATGTTTACCGTCTTTAGCACTCTTGCTAAACTAAGACGCAATGGCAAGGAAATTTTATTTGTGTGGCCCGACAGTTTGTCTCAAAGGGCTTTACATGGCATCATAACATCCACTGAGGAAAAACTCCATGGAAAACCCTTTTAACAGGGAAAACCCGGAGCAATGACCATTAGTCATGCATGCGAATATGCCACCTAAATCTGGTCATTGTTAGCATTTAGCAATGTTGACGTTGGCATTTAGTTCATGCTACATAGCTGCACCAGCTAGCTCCAGCTATGTGATTGATTTCAAAATAAAATCTATTTTAAATCTTGACTCAAACAAACAACTTAACTACCGCTGTGGTACAGATGGGTTCTGTTGATCGCCTCGTTAGCTAACTTCAGACAGACACTCAGCTTGTTGACTTTATAAATCTGTTCCACTACATTTTAGCACGTAGCATCACGCTGTAGATGCTTCGTGTCCACGTGCTCCTTTCCCACTTTTATGTATGTATCACTGCTTTAAATGACACTTCACTGGTTTTACCCATTTAACCAAAGTCAATCAACAACCAGGGACGCAGATGTCAGAGGTCGGAGGTCACAGCGCGCTGACGACAGATGGAACAAATATCGTTCCAGCGTCTCTGGGACAGTGAAATGTAAACAGTGTTAATGGGTTAGTTTGGAGTCCTCGGTCGCTGCCGAGTCTGGTTTTCATTCAGGGATCAAGAGCAGCGAAAGCACGGGATGCGTCCAAAACCATCCAGCAGTGGAAAACAGGCTCCACACGACGAGGGCTGGCAGGCCGAGCTCACCAGACACAGTTGAAGGTTGAGGAGCAGCGTGTGGTTGGTAGTTTGGTGGGCGGCGGTGGATTAGCACTGTGGTGGGCCCATCTCAGACTCTGGGACCTCCGAACCACAACCGCTCCCTCAGAGATCATCCTGGAGATTAGGGACAAAAACCCTCTGGGAGGACGGAGCTCCAACCAAAACCGACTGACAACGTCTCAACGGATCAAAACCTCAATCAGCCCCTGAAACCGTCTACGTCACACATGTAAAACTCAAGGCCTGCGATTCAGTTTCATATTATTAATGGTCTACTAGTTTAGACTTCAAAGTCCCATAAAACAGCTGCCATATGGCGCCAAGCTCCTATCTGCTCTTCTGTTGAAACAAATCGGATGCAAAACCTCCACTCAGCTCGGTTCGAAACCCAAAAACATTAAAGGAATAGTTCACCCAAAATTCAAATTTCACTCCTTAAGGGCTGGGAGAATTTTAAGACTCCTCCATTCCATTCCGTGCAGCCGTATTTGGCCATATAATGGTGCTTGTTTGCGCCAGCGTCAGTGCAAATCGTGCAAAATTTGGACGGACCAGGAAGAGGAGCCTCCACTACAAACAAGCTTAAAATATAGACTTATTAAATTTTTTTGGGAACAATTTCTCATGTCCGGGCTTCAATACAAGAGGCACGGAGAGGGTGAGTAGATAATGAGTGAAATTTGAATTGGGTGAACTATCCCTTTAATGAACTTGCATCCAAGAACAGATGCCAAGTACGTGGCCTGGAGACAATGGCACTGGAGTGAAAACGAGGCTAAATATATGTGTTTTGTTCTGTTATTTCATCATAATCTGATATATTCTCATTTTGTGTGAAGGAACCTTTTTTTTTAAAAATTCATTATGTTCTTATTTAATTGGATCGCTGGATGTTAAAATTCAAGTTTCTGATTAAAACAATGTCAGTTTTAGTTCTGCTCAATGAATGTCAATACGGTTTGTCCCGCCGCAACATGCTTGTTGTTTTAAACTGTGGCCCCTTGTGTGATTGAGTTTGACACTGACCGATGAGGCAGGTCTTCCCGGTCCACTGAGGCGGACAGGAGCACCTGAAGCCGTTGACCAGGTCCTGGCAGGTTCCTCCGTGGCTGCAGGGGTTCACCAGACACTCGTCCACGTCTGAGACACACGGACGGACGAGACAGGACAGAAAAAGGTCCAGAAGTTGAGGAAAGTTTAAGAGGACAAACAGAAAACCAGCAGAAGCAGAAGAAGCGGAGCAGGTCTCACTGATGGAGCAGGAGGGTCCGGTCCAGCCGGGGCCACAGCGGCACTCGAAGCCCTGACTGGTCTCCACGCAGCTGCCTGCGTTCAGACAGGGGTTGGACAGGCAGGCGTGGTCCGCTGAGGGGGGGTCAAGAGGTCAACGGTCAGAAAAAACCCTGCATCACTGATTAATAATCATCTGAACCTCGAGACAAAAGCCTGAACCATCTGTTTCCATGGTTCCTAAAGGTCGTTACAGACTCTGACTTTAATGGTTCGACCTCTGGGGAGCAGGAACGAATCGCACTCCTCCATGAAAGTTTATTAAGCCTGATCAAACGATCACAGATAGGGACGCTCGGCCACATTTTCTTTGGCAATGCAGTTAAAAAAAAAGAATGAAAGAACATATCCAAGTTGTCCCTAAAGGTTTTTATTATTATAATAGAAACAATGAACCAGTCTCTGCGTCTACGGCTCAGCTCGCTGAACGGTCCTAGACCAGGTCGTCTACTCGTTGACTCTGAACATGCGCTTTACAGCCTTAATGACTCAACTAGCACTAGACAACTGTATATTTCTATGCACCCGCTCTCTGCTTTCTAGACATCTTAACGTTTCCACCTGATTCCGATCCTTTGAAAATTACAGGATCGGTCCCGATTTCCAAACACGTGATGGGATCAGGGACATCCCTAATCAGAGAGGCAGACACTCTGACTACACGTAAATCTAGACTTAAGACCTTCGTCTATGACAGGGCTTTTAGTCAGGGCTGGTTCAGGTAGCTCTGAAACGCTGCTCTAGGCTTAGACTGGGGGACACATCTGGGAATATGGAGCCCCCTCCCTATGTCACATCTGGCCACGGGCTATACAAATAAAATTGCCTTGCCTAATCACAGATCAAACATCCTGGTCTCAGTTTGATGTTTCTGGCTCACCCCCCCTCACCTCTCTGACAGTCGACCCCGGAGAAGCCGTCGGGGCAGGAGCACTGGTACTTGTCTGGTCCCGTGTTGCTGCAGGTTCCTCCGTTCAAACATGGCTGCCGCGTCCCACAGGTGTTCAGGTCTGGAAGACAAACAGTCACTCATAGTTACTGTTTTTCCTTCCTTCCCTTCATCCTTACTTCTTCTTCCTTCCTCTTCCTCTTCCATCCAAGTGACCTGATCTGTTCCCTCTATCTCCATCTTTCTTTGCCTTCTTCCTTCCTTGAACGAGTCTGTTCCTCCCCTCTATCTTTCTTTCCTTCCCTTTTCCCTTCTTTCTTTCCACAATCCTATTTCCCTCCCTTCCTTATTTCCCTTCTTCTCTTAAATCTGTTCCCTCCATCTTTCTTTCCTTTCTTTTCCCTTCCTTCTTCCTTCCTTTTTGACCCAATCTGTTCCCTCCCTCCTTCTGACTTTCCTTCCTTCTTTCCTACCATCTTTCCCTTTGTCCTTCCAGCCTTCTTTCCTTCCCTCCCTTCGTCCTTCCTTCCTTGACCCAGGAGGACAACAGGAGGGTTAAAATAATTATTTTAATCTTTTATAACCTGTAATCAACAAAACTCCAACTTGTGAAATGTTTCTGCACCAATCACCTGCCGACAGGAAACCGGAGCAGCTCATCCTACCAAAATAAAAGCTTCTACATTTAGAAGTAGGAAGTGTTTTGTGTACCTTTGTCACAGAGCTGTCCTCCATAGTTGGTGTCACAGAGACACTGCCAGGGCTCCACACAGCTGCCGTGAACACATCCGGGGTGAGGGATACACTGATCACAGTACTCGCCCTGCCAGCCGTACAGACACCTGACACACACACACACACACACACACAGACACACGCTTAGTGCTGATGATACAAAGCGATAAACCCGTTTCTCTATCTCTACATATTTCTGTCTCCAACTTGAACCTTCGTGTCTGAGCTGAAGTAAAACAGACACGTTTAAAAAACATAACTTAATTAAATTATTGTAAAGTAAACACTGACGATCTCAGAATCAATATCTGGTTCGTACGTTTCTCCGCCTCCAGCTTTTTTCCGATCGACTGCAACAAAAATACGTCAAAAGTAGAAACAGACAGATGTTGGTTCTCACTTGCATTCTCCAGGAACTTTACAGGATCCGTGTTCTGTGCTGCAGCCCTGCCTGCACATCGCTGACAACACAACACACAACACAAACACACAACACATAAACAACACTGATAAACAACTGGGAGCACAAATCTTTGATCATGACTGTTTTAATAAATAATTTTCATTTTTGTTTTTGCATCGATAATGTAATTATTATAATAATAATATGTCTGTGACACATATGTGGAGGGTTCAAGGACGGTCGGGACAAAAGAGAATCATATGAGCAGCGTAAAAAAACAGCTCTGAGAAGATAAAGGGTGGTTTAAAAAAATGGAAAATGAATAAAAAAGGAAATAATAAAAACAAACAAGAATGAAAGAAAGAAAGAAAAACAGAGAAGAAATAAGAAAGAAAGAAATAAGATTATAAGAAACAAACAGATAAGAAAGAAACAAACAAACAAACAGAGAAGAAAGAAACAAACAGAGAAGAAAGAAAGAAAGAAAAACAGAGAAGAAAGAAAGAAAGAAAGAAGAATGACAGAAAAACAGAGAAGAAGGAAAGAAAGAAAGAATGAAAGAAACAGAGAAGAAAGAAAGAAAGAAAGAAAGAAAGAAAGAAAGAAACAGAGAAGAAAGAAAGAAGGAAAGAAACAAACAAACAAACAAACAGAGAAGAAAGAAAGAAAGAAAGAAACAAAGAAACAAAGAAACAAACAGAGAAGAAAGAAAGAAACAAACAAACAAACAAACAAACAAACAAACAGAGAAGAAAGAAAGAAAGAAAGAAAGAAAGAAACAAACAAACAAACAAACAAACAAACAAACAAACAGAGAAGAAAGAAAGAAAGAAAGAAAGAAAGAAAGAAAGAAAGAAAGAAAGAAAGAAAGAAAGAAAGAAAGAAAGAAAGAGCAGCATTCCCACTAGGGAATGCCGGTGTGCTGCGTTCAGGGCCTGCAGGACTCACCGGTGTTGCAGTCAGGTCCGGTCCAGCCCTCCAGACACGTCTTGTTCCCGTTGTGGTCGCACTCGTAGTGGCCGAAGAAGTCGTCGCGCGGCCGGCAGAACTTGTTGCAGCCGAAGCCGTAGTAGTGGTCGTCGCAGCCGAGCCGCACCTGGAAGTGGAACTGGGCCACGGGGCCGTTGTGCTTCAGGCTCTGCCACTGGCGGCCCGGGTTGATCATCCCCGAGTGGACCGCCTTCTCGATCAGAGCCCCGCTGGCGCCTGGCAACGCAACACGGTACACGTTAGAACTGCTTCATCAACCAATCAGGCTTCATTTGTAATGCACGTTGCACGCCACCGAGTGCTTCACATGATAAAAACAACACACATACATTCACATTCACACACATTCACACAATCATTTTAGAAAAATGACAGGTGTAGTACGATAAAATAGAATAAAAACGGATGAATTAAAAAATGAAGAAAGAAAGAAAGAAGAATGAAAGAAACAAACAAACAAACAAATGAAGAAAGAAAGAATGAATGAATGAAAGAAAGAAAGAAAGAAAGAAAGAAAGAAAAAAGAAACAAAGAAGAAAGAAAGAACGAAAGAAAGAAACAAAGAAAGAAACAAAGAAAGAAAGAAAGAAGAAAGAAAGAATAGAATAAAAACGGATGAATTAAAAAATGAAGAAAGAAAGAAAGAAGAATGAAAGAAACAAACAAACAAATGAAGAAAGAAAGAATGAATGAATGAAAGAAAGAAAAAAGAAAGAAAGAAAGAAAAAAGAAAGAAAGAAAGAAAAAAGAAACAAAGAAGAAAGACAGAACGAAAGAAAGAAACAAAGAAAGAAACAAAGAAAGAAAGAAAGAAGAAAGAAAGAAAGAAAGAAAGAAAGAAAGAAAGAAAGAAAGAAAGAAAGAAAAAAGAAACAAAGAAGAAAGAAAGAACGAAAGAAAGAAACAAAGAAAGAAACAAAGAAAGAAAGAAAGAAAGAAAGAAGAAAGAAGAAAGAAAGAAAGAAAGAAAGAAAGAAAGAAAGAAAGAAAGAAAGAAAGAAGAAAGAAAGAAAAAAGAAACAAAGAAAGAAAGAAAGAAAGAAAGAAAGAATTTAAAGGTATTTTTAAAAAAGTTTTATCCACAATCAGGAAGTGACCGAGTACTGAAGCAAATCACTGGGGGGCTTTTATTTTGAAAAACCAGCGACCCTTTGTCTTCCTGTTTTGTTTCTTGCATCACAGGTAACGTATGATAAACTGGTCCTGAGACGACGAGGCTGAAACACAACAAACAGACGCTGCTGCTGCTGCTGCTGCTGCTGCTGCTGCTGCTGCTGCTGCTGCTGCTGCTGCTGCTGCTGCTGCTGCTGCTGCTGCTGCTGCTGCTGCTGCTGCTGCTGCGTTCGTGGGCGGTGGGACGTTTCAGCTGAAAATGCTGAGCCGCTCTGTGGTATTTCACCGGCGGGAGGGAAAGTGTGGTCGGGCCGAGGTGACGACGTCTCGATGAACCGAGCTGAAAGAGCTGGAGCTCGGAGCGGGAGCAGGTGTTGAGAGCAAACTGTGACTCTTCACATCGTCGCCAGGAAGAAGAAGAAGAAGAAAAAAAAGACGAGGAAAATGGCACCGAGGCAGCAGCCCGGAATAACGACAGGCCCTTGGAATAAAATAAACATGAATGTATCCTGGATATTTGAGCAAATCTTCAAAAAGAAAGTAACACAGCTGTGGAGAAAACATCTGGATCAGAGCGTCACAACATCAGGGCCCAGTTGTTCAGAGCAGATGTAATCCAGGATCATGTAATCCATCTTTACTTTTATCCCAGTCGTTCAAAGCTAAATAATAATAATTTTAACAAAAAAACAGTTCATTAATCAAATACATTGTGAATATTTTTCCATGTGTTTTAAATTCAAAGTTCAAATTTCTTTTAAATGTCTAGTAACTGGGCATCAAGACTGGATTACGTCTAATCTGAGCCCAGAATCAGTTTTTAGTTTTGAAACGACACATTTTCAAGAAAGAAAGAAAGAAAGAAAGAAATAATAAAAGAAATAATAATAAAAGAAAGAAAGAAATTTGAACATATTCCTTTTTGAACAACTGGGGCCTGGAGTTTGACATGAAGCTGAAATATACAGACTTTATCATAGACATGTGAACGCATCAGAATATAGAAAGAAAGAAAAAGATAGAGAGAGAAAAGAAAGAAATAATAAGAGAAAGAAAGACAGAAAGATAGAGAAAAAAGAAAGAAGGAAACAATAAAAGAAAGAAAGAAAGAATAAAAGAAAGAAAGAAAGAAAGAAAGACAGAAAAAGAAAGAAACAAACAAATAAGAAAGAAAGAAAGAAAGAAAGACAGAAAAAGAAAGAAACAAACAAATAAGAAAGAAAGAAAGAAAGAAAGAAAGAAAGAAAGAAAGAAAGAAAGAAAGAAAGAAAGAAAGAAGCTTGTAGTAATAATGATAAACAGTTGATTTCCTAACGAGCTGATCAGAGTATTGATCTCCTCAGAGATGCTAACGAGCTAACGAGCTAGCGAGGCTCAGTGTACAGGAAGTGCTGCTCCTCTTCCTCCTCCTCTTCCTCATCTTCCTCATCTTCCTCCTCTTCCTCCTCTTCCTCCTCTTCCTCTTCTTCCTCCTCTTCCTCCTCTTCCTCTTCTTCCTCCTCTTCCTCCTCTTCCTCTTCTTCCTCCTCTTCCTCCTCTTCCTCCTCATCTTCCTCCTCTTCCTCTTCTTCCTCCTCTTCCTCTTCTTCCTCCTCTTCCTCTTCTTCCTCTTCTTCCTCCTCTTCCTCCTCTTCCTCTTCTTCCTCCTCTTCCCGCTGACCCACTTCTCTTCACCTGGGCTGAACCAGCGACGGGTCAGACCTGGACCCGGACACGGTGCCGGGCTGTCGTCACGGCAACGTGCCACGTCACTTAGCAGGTCGCTGCTAAAGGGGGAGGTGGAGGTGGAGGGTGGAGGAGGTGGAGGGTGGAGGATGGTGGGGGGCGGGGGAGGGGAGGGGGGGGGGGGGGTCAGTGTTTGCTCTGTCCTCGTTTGGCTCATCAGCACCTTGTCAGTTTGTTTGTCTGACGCTCGGTTTCTGAACGAACCTCCAGATCTCTCACAGCAGCTTCACCCCCTTCACCCCCCCTCCTCCCACCACCCACCCCTCACCCCAGGGGATGGGGGGGGGGGCGGGGTCAGCCGACTTCACACCAGGTCTATAATGGTTCCCTATGAGACGCCAAATACAGCACTGAGCCAACACACACACACACACACTTATAGACTCTATTTACAACCAGTTTTCTGAATGGGCCCCCTCCCCTCCTCCTCCCCCCTCCATGAGCAGCCGAATGAGGGGGAATTATTTTATCGCTGCAGTCAAACAGGAAGTGGAGCGAACATGTCTCAGGTTTCTAACAAACAAACATTAATGTAATTCACATAAATTCTACAATATCTATAATAGTTGGTGTGGTTTTTCAAAATAAAAGCTCGTCGTGAGGACGCTACAGAAATAATCCACTGAACCGTTTCAGATTGGCTTCATTCGTTTGTTTAAATACAAATATTATGTTGAAAGAAATAAAGAAACAAACAAACAAGAATAAAAGTGAAGCGAGAGCTAAAAAGTTCACTAACGGTCGTTTCATGTCATGTTTTTTCAAAATAAAAGCTCGTTCATTTGTTTGTTTAAATATAAATATTATGTCGAACCACTGACATTAATTCTTATTCTATGTTCTGTCAGTAAAGTAAGAAACTCGTGAATGAATGAATGAATAAATAAAGTGACGTTGTGATGTGAACCTGTTAAAAACCTCAGGAGTCTGTCAGCTCGGAGCTCTGGGGTCAAAGGTCAAGTTGGCGTAACAGCAGAGAGACAGGAAGATACTCACTGCTGGAGGACGAGTCGTTGTTGAAGTCTAAAGCCTCCACGATCAGTGTGTACGACCTCTGCAGAGAAAATCAATCAATCAATCAATCAATCAATCAAACAATCAATATCTAATATAATAAACAAACATTTTCTTCATCGCATTTGATAAAAAATCTTAAATATGAAGATTTATTTCAATAAACTGGACTTTTTACAACCTGAACACCAATAAAATATTAGAGCTGCAACAAATAATCAATCAATCGCACAATAATCGATTATTAAATTAATTGTATAGTTGTTTGTTCTTTAAAGCTCCAGATTCTTCTTCAGCTTCTTCAATGTGAATATTTCTGTTTCTTTGTTCCTTTATGACGATAAACTGACGTTTGAGGACGTCGTCGTCGGGTGGTTTGACAAACACTGACTGATGTTTTTAGACATTTTTTACATTTTATTCACCAAACATCTGATCGATTAATCATTTAAATCAATAAATCGTTTAAAAACCAATCATCAATTATGAATAAACCATAAATCTGTGTGGTAACACCGTGCACCGAGGACGGAGTCAAACACGACAACAACAATAACACCGATGCCGCTGTCACTTTCAACAGGTCGGTGTCGGCCAATCAGACGAGAGCAGGGCTCTGACACTCCTTCCTGTGGACCGGCGTGCAGCAGCATCTTTATTCAAAGCGCCGGCCCGCGTGCGGCTCCACGGCGGCGTAGTGTAGGTGGTCTCGTCCGTCACAGCAGCAGGAAAACCACAGAGCGGCGGCGGCGGTCGGTCGGTCGGCTGTGATGTCGGGCGTTGACATGGTTACTGGGCGCGACGAGGCGCGACAGGAATAACACACGGAGAAGAAGACGTACGTTCGTCCAGGAACTCAAACCAAACCACAGTCACAGCTGCACAACAACAAGAGGAGGTTTGGACCTGCTCAGCTCCCGTACATGAAAGCTCGGTGTCAGCCAATCAGAAGAGAGGAGGCTCTGAGCCTCTCTTCTGATTGGCTGACTGTTTTCTAAACTGATCCAATAAAAACAAAGCAGATTTCAAAATAAAACACTCAGAAAAACCAAATCCTGCAAAGTTGTTGTTGGATGGATGGTGGGTCCAGGTGGTGAGGGGGCGGGGCTTAGTTGTGACATCACAAAGTGACAGGAAGTCCTGACGGCTGGTTTTAAGGCTCAGTTTCACACTACACATGGACATCTACCTTTATTTTGAAGGAGCTTTAACGTAACACAAAAATCCACCTTTATTTTGAAGGAGCTTTGACATCATCAACAACAAACACGTGTGTTGTTGTTGTTGTCTTGTTGATCTCTTCAACGTTCCCGGCTCTTTCAGAGCCAGTGAACCTCGACCTCCATCTTTCTCCTGGCTGGCGTCTCTCACACCGACAACCACGACGTCAACACAGGAAGCCCCCCCCCATCCCCCCCCCCCCCCCCCCACACCCAGCCTGAACCTGCCTCCACATGCCTCCTGACTCTCTCTGTTCTCAGACTTGTATTTTCCCACAGTGAGGAACGTTGCAGCCAGGGGAAGCTGGGAAACCACCGGCGTTCCTTCTGTGGAGGGAACACCGGAACGCCGGAGAGAGTGGAACCTGTCGGCAGGTGGAGGTGGGAGCAGGAAGTCAGGAAGTACCACCCACCGTGTTTGTTTGATGGGTAACATGTTTGTTTTCCCTGCTGGGTCACGAGGATCCAGATCCAAGATCCAAGATCCAGATCCAGATCCAAGATCCGGTTTCAGCCAGAAAGAGAGAGAGAGAGGTGACGCAAGGATGTTGCAAGAGCAGCTCCGACGGTTCCAGGAGCGTCAGCTCGGTTCTGCTTTGGTGGCAGTTATGTGGCGTTGGGGTAAACAGCGCCGTGGAACACTGCAGACACGACACGCCGAGGAGAACCGGCAGCGGGGGGGGGGGGGGGGGGCAGACCAGACCGGGTTCACAACCAGACTGATCCTGAGGGTCAAACCACCGGACTGGACGTCAGATCCAGATCGGTTCTGGACCCGGAGCAAAATCCAGGAAAACAAGTGATCAGCTGTTAAAGGGATAGTTCACCCAAAATATCTCCTCACCCTCATGTCGACTAAGAGCTGGGAGGATTTCATGTCTTAGTCGACATGAGGGTTAGGAGATAATGAGTGACATTTGAATTTTGGGTGAACTATCCCTTTAACATACGGAAAGTCCAAGTTTTTTTGTTTAAATAAAGATTGAATTCGGCCTTGCAAACATTTGAAATACAAAAGGAAACACTGAAGGAAGGGGAAAAACTGCCCCAGTGCATTATGGGATGGGGGGGGGCTGCTGGGATGATGGGATGTTGTTGTTGTTGTTGTTGTTTCTCCTCGGTTCCAGCCTCAGAGCCCAGACGACCAACGACCACAGTCCAAACTCATCACAATCATCCACTCGCTCTTTCTATTAGTCATTTTCCCATCATGCCTTTCTCTCTCCTCGTCTCCAACAACGGTTCTCATGAGCTTTATTTTCCTAACGATCCGTCAGAACCTCAAATTAGTTTGACCTCAGTCACAGAGGTTTCACATTAAAACTCCTTCAAAATAAAGGTAGATGTTTGTGTTAAAGCTCCTTCAAAATAAAGGTAGATGTTTGAGTTAAAGCTCCTTCAAAATAAAGGTAGATGTTTGAGTTAAAGCTCCTTCAAAATAAAGGTAGATGTTTGTGTTAAAGCTCCTTCAAAATAAAGGTAGATGTTTGTGTTAAAGCTCCTTCAAAATAAAGGTAGATGTTTGTGTTAAAGCTCCTTCAAAATAAAGGTAGATGTTTGAGTTAAAGCTCCTTCAAAATAAAGGTAGATGTTTGTGTTAAAGCTCCTTCAAAATAAAGGTAGATGTTTGTGTTAAAGCTCCTTCAAAATAAAGGTAGATGTTTGTGTTAAAGCTCCTTCAAAATAAAGGTAGATGTTTGTGTTAAAGCTCCTTCAAAATAAAGGTAGATGTTTGTGTTAAAGCTCCTTCAAAATAAAGGTGGATGTTTGTGTTAAAGCTCCTTCAAAATAAAGGTGGATGTTTGTGTTAAAGCTCCTTCAAAATAAAGGTAGATGTTTGTATTAAAGCTCCTTCAAAATAAAGATAGATGTTTGTGTTAAAGCTCCTTCAAAATAAAGGTAGATGTTTGTGTTAAAGCTCCTTCAAAATAAAGGTAGATGTTTGTATTAAAGCTCCTTCAAAATAAAGGTAGATGTTTGTATTAAAGCTCCTTCAAAATAAAGGTAGATGTTTGTGTTAAAGCTCCTACAAAATAAAGGTAGATGTTTGTGTTAAAGCTCCTTCAAAATAAAGGTAGATGTTTGTGTTAAAGGCTCAGAGCCTCCTCTCTTCTGATTGGCTGACTGGTTTAATAGCAACAACGTAAACCTCTGGCTGAGATATCTGATGAAAACAAACTGCTACTCCCATAATCGATTGATGTTTCTATAGAAACCACCAGTGAAGGAAAGAAAAAGTGATTCAAACAGAAGCATCCAAATAAACAAAACGGAAAAAAATATAAAACGGCAGAAGAGAGAAAGAGGAGAACATGAGTCACAGATAAAACAACTGGAAAACAGAAGAGGAGGAGGAGGAGGAATCTCCCGCTGATCATCTGACCATCACCAATTAAAGTGAAGTTTAAAGGGATAGTTCAACATTTAGTCAGACTGTCCCATCACCATAACCCCTATAGTCATAGCAGTAGGTTCGTTACCTTTAATTGTCGGTGCAAGCTATTTTTAGAACGGCGGAGCAGAGCCGTGAGCTGCTCAGAGCTACGCTACGGAGGCTCATTATGGGATTTCTTGGTTTCCCTCATCAAACTCATCAAATACACAATCCAACAAGTTGAGTTGTTTTAGAGGGAAATACAGAGACTGGTGATGAAAAACTGTCCCTGAAGGCAACGTGCATACGTGGTTTTGCATGAATTTCCCTCTAAAACAACTCTGTGTGGTAACGTTGTGTTATTATCTCATAGCGTGGTGAATGTGCAGGTCACAACTTGTCCACCAGAGCGTTGTGGAGTTGTTGGATTGTGTATTTGATGAGTTTGATGAGGGAAACCAAGAAATCCCATGAGCCTCCGTAGCGTAGCTCTGAGCAGCTCACGGCTCTGCTCCACCGTTCTAAAAATAGCTTGCACCGACAATTAAAGGTAACGAACCTACTGCTATGACTATAGGGGTTATGGTGATGGGACAGTCTGACTAAATGTTGAACTATCCCTTTAAGACGTAGTAGTTTCAAACAGCCTCAACTCACCGGCCAGGCGAAGCTGAAGGGCAGAACCATCTTGGCCTTGTCGTCCTTGGCGCCGCCGCCACCGCCGCTGCGTAGGGCGAAGGTGTTCCCGCCGAGCACCGGCGTGGAGGCGGAGCCGAAGCTGCAGGGCCCGGCCGACGACACCTTCAGCTGGTATTCCTTCAGACAAACCCGGAAGTAGGTGTCGCACTCGTCTGCCGCAGCGCAGCGCTGATCCGCGGCGGCGTGGTGGCGCGGTCCGTCGCAGCAGGCGCCGGTCTGCAGCCGCCCGTTGACGTTCTGCATCGACAGGATCTGAAGCTCGAAGTGTCCTGAAGCCGAAGACACCTGAGGACGGAGGAGGACGGAGGAGTCATTCTGGTTTTTGAACGACTCAGTCAGAACAGTGTGTTTTTGGTTTTTAAAAAAGCCAAAAATCCATAATTATCCAACACATGATGTCAGGACATCATGACATTACAATATTTTTCAACACGATTGTTAGTTTTTTCCTAAACAACTATTATTTATTTCTATAACAGAGTTGAAAGGTTTGACGATCTCATAATAAAAACAATGAAATATAAAGAAGAAAAGATGTCTAACACTTCCTTCCCTTTATCACTTCCTCAACGCTGAGATGTTGGACTGAACCATTATTATTAAAACAGGGGGAGTTGTTATGTTGTTACGAGGTTGAACATGATAAAACATTACTATTTCATAAATAATTGACATATTTTTTCCAGATTTTTGTACTGTTTTGGTTAAAGTAGTCAGGAATATTATTACATTAATCAAAACATTTGGTTAACTGGAATTTTTACATTCAATTCAATGGAAAAGTGATTCTGGTCAATGAGGTTGTCATCTTCTCCTTAACACAAACGACAGAACAAATATGGAAGTTCAACATTTTCCTGTTTAACGATCAATAACTGTGATTATTGATCCTGCAGGAAACTCCATGTAAATCAGTAGAAACAGGTGAATAACTGTCTGCACTGTGATTTCCTACAGTGTTGTGTGGACCATGAACACAACACCAACATCACGTTCCTCTACAGGAGACCACACAGGTCGGAGATAAAGTCTGAACACGGCTGACTTCAGATCAGACACCGGAACACCAGATAAGATCAATAACAGGTGAGTTTCAACAGCAGCAGCAGCAGAACATCTGGACATCTGGACCAGGACACGAAGAACCAGAACATCTGGACCAGGACACGAAGAACCAGAACATCTGGACCAGGACACGAAGAACCAGAACATCTGGACCAGGACACGAAGAACCAGAACATCTGGACTAGAACACGAAGAACCAGAACATCTGGACCAGGACACGAAGAACCAGAACATCTAGACCAGGACACGAAGAACCAGAACATCTGGACCAGAACATGAAGAACCAGAACATCTGGACTAGAACACGAAGAACCAGAACATCTGGACCAGGACACGAAGAACCAGAACATCTGGACCAGGACACGAAGAACCAGAACATCTGGACCAGGACACGAAGAACCAGAACATCTGGACCAGGACACGAAGAACCAGAACATCTGGACCAGAACATGAAGAACCAGAACATCTGGACCAGAACACGAAGAACCAGAACATCTGGACCAGAACACGAAGAACCAGAACATCTGGACCAGGACACGAAGAACCAGAACATCTGGACCAGGACACGAAGAACCAGAACATCTGGACCAGGACACGAAGAACCAGAACATCTAGACTAGAACACGAAGAACCAGAACATCTGGACCAGAACACGAAGAACCAGAACATCTGGACCAGAACACGAAGAACCAGAACATCTGGACCAAAACATGAAGAACCAGAACATCTGGACCAGAACACGAAGAACCAGAACATCTGGACCAGGACACGAAGAACCAGAACATCTGGACCAAAACATGAAGAACCAGAACAACTGGACCAGGACACCAAGGACCAGAACATCTGGACCAGGACATGAAGAACCAGAACATCTGGACCAGGACATGAAGAACCAGAACATCTGGACCAGGACATGAAGAACCAGAACATCTGGACCAGAACATGAAGAACCAGAACATCTGGACCAGAACATGAAGAACCAGAACATCTGGACCGGGACACGAAGAACCAGAACATCTGGACCAGAACATGAAGAACCAGAACATCTGGACCAGGACATGAAGAACCAGAACATCTGGACCAGGACATGAAGAACCAGAACATCTGGACCAGAACATGAAGAACCAGAACATCTGGACCAGGACACTAAGAACCAGAACATCTGGACCAGAACACGAAGAACCAGAACATCCTGACTAGAACACGAAGAACCAGAACATCTGGACCAGGACACTAAGAACCAGAACATCTGGACCAGGACACTAAGAACCAGAACATCTGGACCAGGACACGAAGAACCAGAACATCTGGACCAGGACACGAAGAACCAGAACATCTGGACCAAAACATGAAGAACCAGAACATCTGGACCAAAACACGAAGAACCAGAACATCTGGACCAGAACACGAAGAACCAGGACATCTGGACCAGAACATGAAGAACCAGAACATCTGGACCAGAACATGAAGAACCAGAACATCTGGACCAGAACATGAAGAACCAGAACATCTGGACCAGAACACGAAGAACCAGAACATCTGGACCAGAACATGAAGAACCAGAACATCTGGACCAGGACACGAAGAACCAGAACATCTGGACCAGAACATGAAGAACCAGAACATCTGGACCAGAACACGAAGAACCAGAACATCTGGACCAGGACACGAAGAACCAGAACATCTGGACCAGAACACGAAGAACCAGAACATCTGGACCAGGACACGAAGAACCAGAACATCTGGACCAGAACATGAAGAACCAGAACATCTGGAGCAGAACATGAAGAACCAGAGTCCGTCAGAGAGAAAGACCTGTTTACACACTGAGCTCTGAATGTAAATCAATGGTCTCAGCAACATCTGGCCCACACACACACAGATGTTTGTCTTTTATCACAACTTCCTGAAGCAAAACTCATCATTTTCATTTAAGTTTTAGTTTAATTAATCAGGAATATTTAAATAACTGAAGTATTTATTCATTCTATTTGTCTCTTTTAATCCTCATGTTCTGTTCATTTCACAGGAACAACAAGCAGATGTTCAATTAACCCCCAAAAATGATGTCATTACTAACAATACCATCAATATTTACTGCAATGGTTGTTATAGATAGATAGATAGATAGATAGATAGATAGATAGATAGATAGATAGATAGATAGATCTTTCTGTTCCGTTATTGTTTCATCTCTTTGAATCTGAGTGTGAACCTTTACAGGCTGATGACGTCACATGACACAACAACCCACACCTGACCTCTGACCTCTGACCTCTGAGCACCTCTCATCATTTTACAACTTCCTGAAGCAAAAAATCATCATTTCAGTTTCCAGTAATTAATCAGGAATATTATTTATATTTATATTATATTATTTATTCATTCTATTTGTCTCTTTTAATCCTCATGTTCTGTTCGTTTCACAGGAACAACAAGCAGATGTTCAATCCCTCAGATTCCATCAAGATTTAGTGCAATGGTTGTTATTCACCCAGACAGACAGTCAGGCAGAAAAACTTTTTTCTCTTGTTTCATCTCTTTGAATCTGAGCGTGAAGCTTTACAGTTTGATGACGTCACGTGACACAACAACTTTACGGAGACAGAGAGAGAGA
The DNA here is from genome assembly GCA_030347415.2 of Decapterus maruadsi. Taxonomy (NCBI): domain Eukaryota; kingdom Metazoa; phylum Chordata; class Actinopteri; order Carangiformes; family Carangidae; genus Decapterus; species Decapterus maruadsi. Next base: position 1,410,788 of record CM064901.1, read on the forward strand.
GAGAGAGGGAGACCCCCAGCTGACCTCTGACCTCTCATCATGTTACCTCCAGGGTTTTAGACCCGGACCGTGCAGTGCAGTTACCTGGAGGCGCGCGCAGAGCAGCACGAGCAGCAGCTGCAGGCTGAGGACCGGGCTGCGCGTGAGGCTCATGCTGCCGGTGGCTGTCGGTCGGTCTGTCGGTGCTCGGTGTCGGTGATACTAGTCCGGGTGGGTTTCAGTCCCGCTCCTCCTCCTCCTCCTCCGGGTGGGACATGCACGAGCTGCTGCTGCTGCTGCTGCTGCTGCTCCCCCCAAAACAAAAACTAGACAGAAACAAAACAAAGCTCCAGCACAGAGTCCGGACCGTCACGAGCCTCCCGTCCTGTCCAGTCCAGTCCGGGACCGGAAGCTTTTGTCTGGTCTGCGGTCGGGTCTATTGTCCCGCTGCTGGTCTCTGGGTCTCTGGGTCTCCGGGTCTCTGTGTCTCCGCTGGCCGACTGTCTGCAGCTGGAACTCGAACCGGGGGAGGCTGCTGGGTAATATCCACCCACAGGGAGGGGGAGGAGCCTCCGGGGGGGGGGGCGAGGCCACGCCCACCAGGTGAATATTAATGAGCAGCGGTTTGTTTACAGTTTTTTTCTGGAGTCAGTTCACATGGAGGTGGAGAAGTGCCTTCACACATGGAGGCTAACAGGGGGGGGGGGTTAACGCCCCCGTGATAATTATACAATCAGAAGAAGAAGAAGGAAAAAACTCCTAAAATCAACACAGAAGTCTGTTTGTGCTCCTGTACGGTGGCTCACGGAGGACAAAACTCCACAAACACCCACTTGACTTTTATAAACTATATATAAATATATTAAATGTCATATTAAATGTCTTTAAAAACCAAAAACACTCACTCAGATATTTGTTTTTCTGTCAGGAATTTGCAAACTTTATTTCAAACAATCAATGAACCAAAACAGTCAATAAAATAATATAGACTACAGTACTTTGTTTTGAAATTCAGATTCAGTTTTTATTTTTAAGTTATTGTTTTTTTTATGTGTTTTTGTTCGTTTGTTGTTGTTTGTTTGTCTTTTTTTTTTTTGGTGAGTTGGTTTTTAAACATTTTGCACAAATCTAATTGTGTTTGGAATGAATTCAAAGTAAAAGCACAGAAATAAAGACACATGTTTTTTTTGTCACATTTGGTTTTGTAGCATTGTGAAGGTTCACAAACTTATATTATATAAATAAAACACAATGATGTTTGTGGACAAACGTCTCCAGGTCTCCGTGTGGAGGCTGCTGCTGCATGAGTTTCAAAATAAAAGCCCTGTGGCAGCGCAACAAGTGTCATCTTCATCATCATCATCATCATCACTTTAAACATATGGATTCCAACATTTTAGCCTTATACAGGTTCCATAGTAGATACACAGACAGAATATTTACGTTTTTATATATTTTACTGATATATTTCATTCATTTTTACAGATTTTATGGAACAAAGCGAGAAGATGAAAAAAAACGTTCTCAGATTTTATTTTAAAGACGAAACGTTGAGACTGAGGAGGATTATGTAAATCTGGAGAGAAGAATGTGAAACAGGGGAGTGGAGGAATGAAAGGAGGTGATGGAGGGAGGAGGAGGAGGAGGAGGAGGAGGAGGGGGGGGGGGGGGGTTCCTTCATGAAATGGAGCCTGAGCGACAGAACAAAGGTTCCTCCTCTTTATTCTCACATTAGAGCAGCTGGGCTCTTTTCCCTGGAGGAGCCCATGAATAGATTATTGGACAGAGAGACAAAACACCCCCCCCCACCCCCACCCCCTCAACCCCCCCCCCGCCCGCCCCGCCCCGCCTCCCTCCACCTCACCAACATCCAGCCGCCCCCCCTCCCCCACCTCCCTCCTCTCAGCTCCTGGACCAGGTTGAAGTCGCTTTCCACTGTTTGGATCATCGAGCAGCAGAAATATAGAAACATTAAAGGAGTCATCACCTGGTTTTTTACGTATCCAGCCCTCCTTGGATCGCTTTGGATCAATTCGTAAAACTTATTAGAAAAAAAAATAATAATTTTAATCAAACATTGAGCTTGTTCTGACCCTTTTTCCTACCGCGACTTTATCACGCGAGATTACGCGCGAGGTTTTGACTGGTCCGGATGTGCATTGTATAATATGTAATGAGGCACGCGTTGATTCGCCGCAGGAAGGACAGAGCCGGGGGGGGCTTGCCTGCATGCAGACTCCAAAACATAAACAGCCCCCTGGTACCGCTTCGGTGATGTCAGGTAGCGGACGGGGCGGGTTGGGTGGTGAAAGAGGCAAGTAGCCTCCACGGTGAGGTCACCGTAGGAGCAGAATCAAAATCTCCTGCTTTAGGAAGGCACACCATTGTGTGCTATTCCTGTTCGGAAAAAGAGCCGAAGCGAAAAAACGGCACCGCTTTCAAACTCCAGCTTTTCAGGCAAGTTTCAACTGAGGTCAAACACCAATATGCATGTTTTAACAAGAGAAACTGAGATTTCCGGGTGATGACTCCTGTAATATAGACCTGGTCTCAGGTCTTCATGGTCCTCGTGGTCTTCGTGGTCCACGGGCCAGAGGCCAAAACTGGACTCTTTGGTACCACTAAAGGTACATTGTTTGAAAAGGTCCATGTCCATAGATGATATTTTGATGATAACCATCCTGAGTTCCACCAAATCAGAATTTAAAAAAAGGAGGATTTTGGGGTGGTGCGTGGCGCAGTGGTTAAGGCAGCCGCCCCATGTATATGCAGACGCAGGCGTCCCCGGTTCGCGTCCCGCATCGGGCAGACCTTTCCTGCATGTCATTCCCCTCTCTCTGCCTCCCCCTTTCCTGTCTATCTCTACTGATCTATCAAATAAAGGCATAAAACGCCAAAAATATATACATGTATATAAAAATAAAAAAAAAAGGAGGATTTTAAAAGTTGACTAATTAAGGTGGAGTTTAGTTTTAAGGTGGATTTTCCTCCTCCTGGTTACTCAGCTCACATCCCTCATACCATTCAGCTCTAATGACTCCATGTGAACACACACGCACACACACACACACACACACACACACACACACACACACACACGCCCAAAATGTTCCGATGGGTGAATCACAGACTCGTTCACACGGGAACGTTCCCACCTGTCGGCTTCATCATCCTCATCATCATCATCATCATCATCATCATCATCATCATCATCATCATCATCATCATCAGAGACGGTCGACCACTGACCTCTTCATCTTGTATCTGCATTTTCACCACTGTGTGGTATAAACTGTGATCATTATAAATCTCCATGGCAACATCACTCCATGGTGATAGATGTTATGTTTTCTAGTCGACTCGGAGAAACGACAGTAACCGTGAGCTCACAATCCAAGATGGCCGCCCATGTAGCACTACCAACGCTGAAGAAAAACTGAACGTGACTCTTCGTCTGTTCGATTCCAGCCTGATCGCCCAATCACGGCCCAATCACGGGCCGATTGTGGCCCAATCACAGCTAGAGCGCTGGAAAAGAGAGTCACGACAGCATCGGTCCAATGGCAGCGCCTCCTGGTGGACGAATACGGGTTTTGCAAAAGCGCCAAGAACCAACATCTCTGCTTGTTGGTGAATGAACAGTGTGGGGGTTTCAATAGTTGAAGGACATTTATAGATCACCACGGTTAACAGCATCATTGAGGAACCTTTACAGATAAACATTAACACATAGGAGAGTAAAAACAAAACAAACATTAATTTTTAAATCACCCCCCCCCCCCCCCCCCTTCACCCCCTGTTGACTGACAGATGCCTCTCTGTCCGGGGTCTGTTTGTTTGATGAAGCTGCTCTTTGCTTTGTGAAATGAAGCAGCTTCTGCAAACAGCAGCAGCTCTCACATGATTCACTGTGACGTCACGTTCACAGCCCTCTCTGAAATGTAGGAGTTTTCAGCGCCGACCCTCTTTCCATCTTTTTAACCACCTTAAAACCCCGCGGGGAAGAAGATCTCATGTATAAAACTAGTGTTTATGTGTTAATGGAGTTTATTTCTCTACTGTTTGAATAACTCATAATGTGTGTGTGCATGCGTGTGTGTGTGTGTGTGTGTGTGTGTGTGTTTTCTCCGTGACACTGTGGGGAAGTTGGAGAAGATCCATCGACGGTTCAGGTTTAGTTTCACACCAGAGAGAGAGAGAGATTCACAGTCAGATGCTGTTTCTCTTTTTTCCTGAATCAGAACTAAAACTGTCTTTGAGCTTCACACACACACACACACACACACACACACACACGAACACACACACACACACACACACACACACACACACACACACACACACACACACACACACACAAACACACACACCTTCCTGTGGTGGGTAAAAATGTTAACTTAATAAAAAAGTGGAGAATCGACCGTCTGTCCTCTCCGGTGATGATGCGTATCCTTCCCAGAATGCACTGCGGCCACAGACACAACAAGCCCTCTCTCTGTTCGCCGCCGTTCCCACCATCAGGAATCACATGACGGACGACAGCGTGGGAACCGGCGCACGGAGAACCTGAACACACCACAGTCACAGCAGCAACAACATCAACAACATCAACAACACAACGACAGCGGTTTCCTACATTTCCCAGAATGCCTTTTTATTTATTTATTCATTTATTCCACCCACAAACAGCTGATACAGTTACATCACGTACAGAAGAACAAAGAACCTCCTCCTGATGTTCTCAGGCCTCTGGTTTTTAAAGGGATACGCCAACATTTTTTTTCCGTGTCTTGCCGAGTCCATGACCAGCAGATAGACGCCATCCTTTCCACTGTGCTTGAAGTAACAAGGAAGATAGAGCCGTATCGCCATAATTAGCTTAGCTCAAACACTGGAAGTGTATGGGTAGTGTTAGCCTGCCTCCACCTAAAGTTGCTAATTAGCTTAGCTCAAACACTGGAAGTGTATGGGTAGTGTTAGCCTGCCTCCACCTAAAGTCGCTAATTAGCTTAGCTCAAACACTGGAAGTGTATGGGTAGTGTTAGCCTGCCTCCACCTAAAGTTGCTAATTAGCTTAGCTCAAACACTGGAAGTGTATGGGTAGTGTTAGCCTTAGCTTAGCTCAAACACTGGAAGTGTATGGGTAGTGTTAGCCTGCCTCCACCTAAAGTAGCTAATTAGCTTAGCTCAAACACTGGAAGTGTATGGGTAGTGTTAGCCTTAGCTTAGCTCAAACACTGCAAGTGTATGGGTAGTGTTTAGCTCAAACACTGGAAGTGTATGGGTAGTGTTAGCCTTAGCTTAGCTCAAACACTGGAAGTGTATGGGTAGTGTTAGCCTTAGCTTAGCTCAAACACTGGAAGTGTATGGGTAGTGTTAGCCTGCCTCCTACCTGAGCTGAAATCAGCATCATTTTAGCTCTAAACTCTGTAAATATATCACTTTATCAACATTTCAAACATGTTTAGGTGAGAAAGTAGCCGTTTAGATCAGCAGTGTGTCGTTAATTTGTCTAAATACCAGCTGTTTACTATTTTGTTCGGACGAATTCGGCGCTACTCAAGCTAGCCGTTGTGACCAACGCACTTCCTGTTACTTTCACAAAATAAAACACCCGTTGCCCTTTACATACAGAAGTGCTTTTACTTTGAAACAGGAAGCTAACCTACCCTCGATGTAGCTAGCTTGAACCAAAATAAACCGTCTTTGCTTGAACCCTCCGTTTTGACCGATCTCGTCCCAGGCGTTTGACCACTCAAGATGCCGGAGAGTTTTGTCAGCTCTACGAAGATCGGTCCAGAGTTTGAGAGTTTCTCTGATGACTTTAGGAGGAGGCAGGCTAACACTACCCATACACTTCCAGTGTTTGAGCTAAGCTAAGGCTAACACTACCCATACACTTCCAGTGTTTGAGCTAAGCTAATTACGGGTGCTACGACTCTATCTCCATGGTTACTGCACACACAGTGGAAAGCATGGTGTCTATCTGCTGGTCATGGACTAAGGAGTGAGGCAAGACAGGGAAATTTTTTTTGGCGTATCCCTTTAAGGATCAAAGTGGGGAACGGGGTCTTTAATGTTTTGGTTTTTGCAGAACGTAGAACCTCCAGTGACGTCGTTGTTGTTGTTCTGGTTCTCAGACTGAGACGTTCCTCAGGTTCTGGAGCAGAAAACACAGAAAGTGAAGGAGCTGCATCTTCTGCTGCCAGCTCTGCTAATTACCTCCAGATGTTTGGCTCCAGAAACCTGCATGACTCTCTCTCTCTCTCACACACACACACACACACACACACACACACTTCCTAATGTGTGTCACAGACAATCACTTAACAGGCGACTGTGTTCACGTCCAGGAAAAAAAAAAGTGTGAGAGTGAAGAATCTGAAAATGTCACAGAGAGTTTCTGGTTTTTCTGTTCTGCTGCAGGATCTGGATCTGGATCCTGGATCTGGATCCTCTTGGACCTGCTCTAGTGAGAGATCTTCACCAGACTCTGTTCAAACCTTCTTGAGTCTCGACTCCTCAGAGACACCAGGTGACATCTCTGCAGAAGAGGAGTCATCATGTGCAGAGCTCGACAGATGTGAGCAGATGTTTAGATACAGACGCTGAGCTGCTGCTGATCATGAATGAACTGGACAAGAACAAAGAACATGTGTTCTGTCACAGGACAGGAAGACGCTCTGACCCTTATCTCTCATCAACCCTGAGTCCACAGGCCGACGCTGGGCCGACGCTGGGCCGACGCTGGGCCGACGCTGGGCCGACGCTGGGCCGACGCTGAGCCGACGCTGGGCCGACGCTGGGCCGACGCTGGGCCGACGCTGAGCCCCAACGTGGAGTATGAAAGAAATCCGAAATAAATCACTGACGGTGCGTTTTCCCAGCCTCAACTGGAGCTTGTGTTTTCACTTCTATTAAACTCGTATTTGCTCGTTAACATTAACACGTTAAAATGTTTCACATGTGTCAGGTCACATGATGAAGTTGAACAGGAGTTTAACACAGGAGCAGGTCAGATCCTGAACCTTCGGCTTTACGAGCCTGTTTGATGTCAGTGTGTTGTTTTAGACGGAAATGCAGAGGCTGCTTGATGAAAATGGGAACGTGCATCAGAGGTTTTGCATGAATTTCCCTCTAAAACAACTCTGTGTGGTAACGTTGTGTTATTATCTCATAGCGTGGTGAATGTGCAGGTCACAACTTGTCCACCAGAGCGTTGTGGAGTTGTTGGATTGTGTATTTGATGAGTTTGATGAGGGAAACCAAGACATCCCATAATGAGCCTCCGTAGCGTAGCTCTGAGCAGCTCACGGCTCTGCTCTGCCGTTCTAGAAATAGCTTGCACCGACAATTGAAGGTAACGAACCTACTGCTATGACTATAGGGGTTATGGTGATGGGACAATCTGACTAAATGTTGAACTATCCCTTTAATGTGACGTTTAAGCTGCTTCACTCACAGCTGTTTCCTGGTGAACGGAGTCGTGTTGCTGTGTGTACGTTCACACTAACCTGACACACAGAAGGCCGCTCGCCTCTTGTCCTGAAAGATCCTCTGCGATGAGGCCGCGTGAGGAGGAAACATATTTTGCAGGATCTTGTTTCTTTCTTTTTTTTTCCATTTTGGACAAAAACCCAACACAGAAATTTATGTGCAATGATTCACTCTCTATATGAAAATAATCTTTTTTTTTCTTTTTTGGCGGCAGCTTTACGAGCTCCTTCACGTCTCAATCAACCCCGAGTCGAAGCGCACGAACACCAACAACACGAACCGCTTTTCCTGAAAGAAAGAAAAACAACTATCTGTGAATCGATAGCGTGACCGCCATCTTCAAAACGTCCCGCGAGCTCGTAAAGCGTCGCCTCGCAGCGGACTGAGTTTCATGAGTTTTCTAACGCACGGCATCAATCATCCTCCGCACGTTGGCGTCGTCACGCAGCCAAACACAACGACTCCATCATGGCTGCAGCTCCAGCAGCTCCTCTCACTCTGCTGATTCACACTTCACAGCTGCATCTTGTTCACATCTCTCTCTCTGCAGACAGAGGGTGTAATGGGGGGGTGAGGGGGGGATCCCCGGCTTGTAGCAGACTCAATCTGACTGACTGGGGGGGGGTTGTTGTCGTCGTCGTCGTGGGGGGTTCTGCAGCAGTGTAACGAGGCCTGGGAGTGGAGCCAGAGTGAGGGTGGTGCTGAGGAAATGGAGAGGAGTGGGGGGTCTGACCGACTGGCAGAGATCCTGACAAAACCACTCATTCATTTGAACATGAACATGAACATGTTTTCATTTATAATTTTGCAGTTTGAGTTTTAAAACGTTCTGAGGTTCATTAAAACGTCAGGCGACCTTCAGCCGTTACACGTCTGTCCATCCGTCCGTCTGTCTATCTCTCCGTCATCGTGTCAGTGAAACCACAACATGACAGTTAGAGGGTTTATCCAGACAGAGAACAGAGAGATGGAGGGATGGATGAATGGACGGATGGATGGGTGGATGGATGGATGGATGAATGGATAGAAAGATGGATGGATGGATGATAGAAAGATGGATGGATGGATGGATGGAAAGATGAACGGATGATGAACGGATAGAAAGATGGATGGATGAATGGATAGAAAGATGGATGGATGGAAAGATGAACGGATGATGAACGGATAGAAAAATGGATGGATGAATGGACGGATGGATGGATGAACGGATGATGAACAGATAGAAAGATGGATGGATGGATGATGAACAGATAGAAAGATGGATGGATGGATGGATGGATGGATGGATGGATGGATGGATGGATGGAAAGATGAACGGATGATGAACGGATAGAAAGATGGATGGATGAATGGATAGAAAGATGGATGGATGGATGATGAACAGATAGAAAGATGGATGGATGGATGGATGGATGGATGGATGGATGGATGGATGGATGGATGGAAAGATGAACGGATGATGAACGGATAGAAAGATGGATGGATGAACAGATAGAAAGATGGATGGATGGATGGATGGATGGATGAATGGATGGATGGAAAGATGAACGGATGATGAACAGATAGAAAGATGGATGGATGGATGGAAAGATGAATGGATGTATGGATGGAAGGAGGGACAGCACCATGACATTGTCCCCTGGGGGAGGACAATAGAGACATTCTTGTCTAGGGGAAAGATAAATGATTGAACAGATAGAAAGATGGATGAGGCGGATGATGAATTAGAAAGATGAAGAGGCCAGATAGAAAGATGGATGGATGGATGGAAAGATCTTCTGACATCTGGAAACGGACATCAGATAGAAAGATGGATGTATGGATGGACACACTGCATCATCCCCTGGGGATTCTGCTCTAAATGACCAACATCAGAACCACCGGACAAGACCAGACTGGACCAGACCAGATCTGGATCTTCTGACATCTGGAAACACAGACCAGACTGGACACAGTGCATCATGGGATACCAGACCAGACCAACAACATCAGAACCACCGGACAAGACCAGACTAGACCGGACCAGATTGGACCAGACCAGTGGACTCTGGTCTTGCAGAATATCCCACCGTGTGTTCCTCCCCTGTTTGTCCTCATCTCCATACGGAAGCAGATCTTCTCTCTGTGTTTTTATTATTCATGATTCAGTCAGTTTTCATCGGAGCCTCCTCCTCATTCAGACTCACAGTCTCATTCTGAAAAGGTCGCCGATCCTCAGGAGAACCGCATCGACCAGGACTCGCCTCCTCCCGCTTAGACCAGAGGTTCCCTGGAGACCAATGAGCGATAACAGTCGGTCGATCCGGTGGAGGTGACGAGCAGCTGGTTATCAGACAGGAGCACAACAAACTGTCTGGACGTCTGGTCTCTCTTCCCCCCTCGGCCCTGTTCACGTGAGGTGGTGTTGTCCTGGTTCTGGTCCAGACCAGGGTTAGGGGGAAGTGGTTTGGTTATCTGGTTATCTGGCTGTTTAGATCCCAATGTGCGGTCGGTTTATCCACATGACGGCTGTTTAGACGTTTGCTCCGATGTTTTTCTAGAAGTGAAGCTCCACCTGTGAGAGCTGCTCGGCCACCGACCTCCGTCCTCATCCTGGGGGGAAAAACCATCGCTAATTAACTTACCTGCAGGTTTTTAAAGGTTTACCGCCAGGAAGTTACATTGTTTTTAGGAGATAAATGCTGGTCTCATTGATGAAATGTAACAATTTCAAAGGGACAACGAGCTATTTGGTTATAAAAAAAAGTCTCACGTTAATGTGGATGAATCTACGTTACTCACACTTGTTAACGGCTCCATTTTCGATAAATGTATCGTCTTGTCTCTATCATTATTTTGTTATTTTAATTAATGGTACTTTCGGTTTCGCGGACGCTGCCCGGCGGCGAGTCATGAGAATAACGCCGCCGGTAAAATGTAGTATGAAAACACTTTGCTTTCCAAAACTCCTCGTTGTCCCTTTAAAATGATTGAAAATGTGTCGGAGGAGAAACATGAATGAATGAAGACACGCTGTCACAAGTCTTTTCTTTCTTTTTCTTCTACATTCCTGTTGGGCCGCGGCTCGGCGAGGGGAAACCTCCAGCTCAACCTCTAATACGACCACAAACTGACAGTTATTATTCTAGTCTCATGATATCATGAGTCTGAACCGGACGTCAGACCTGTGGTTTTTCACAACCTCATTAGACTACGGCACTTCACTCACAGCATTTATTACTGTTTTTAAAGCATCCCATGAGCCTTTGCTGCAGTGTGTCAGCAACACAGTAGAAACATACAGCAAACCATCCTGTCTCTTCAGCGGGAAAACAACCGGAGCAAGAAGCTGCATCCATCCTGACGATTAACAAGGACCAACACAGAGGCAACCGGAGTGTTTCTGTATGAAGCTGAAGCTGAAGCTGAAGCTGAAGCCCGGATCGTTGTGTCATTTCAGAGCATAAAACCCCCATAAAACAGTGCAGCTGAACTTTATGGTCCTCCCATGATGCCCTGGGGGAAACAATAGGGAGCAGAACGGACAGTGGGCTTCAAAGAGCTGCCGCTACAACCAGAAAGTGTAATTACAAAGCTGCGCCGCCTTTAAAAGCCGTTTGATCGCTGCAGATACCTGACGGGGACTCTGACAGACTGCTGACTGGGCGGATTGGACCCGGGTGCAGGACTCGGGTGACTGAGCTGCTCCGACGCTGCTGCAGGAACAGGAACAAGGTTCATTAGCCTCCCTCCAAGGTTTCTCCACCGTCCATCCAACGGCTGCTGGACACAAGTCAGAGATGAGCATCAACTCCATTAGTGTTAGAGCTTCAGCCTAAAGTCAAACCCGACTCCCAAGACCGACAAGTCTTTGTTGACTCGAGTCCCAAAACCCTCAAATCAAGAGTCAACTCCCAAGATTCAAGTGCCAAATAAAGTCCAACGAATCCAACGAGTTGAGACTGACGTCCAAAGACCAATGAGTCCAAGGAAAACCAGCCCCAACGAGTCCTGAACCAGATCCTAACCCCTCCTGATAATAATTGCTGCTGTTGGATATACAGTTGTGATCATAAGTTTACATACCCTGGCAGAACTTGATCCATCCATTGCTGCAATGACTGTGCTGGATTCTGAGCCTCGGCGAAAGAAAAAGAATGGTCTGAAGTCCTGAGAGAGAAGGTTGTTCAACTTCATAAAACAGAAAAAAGAGATAAAAAGACATCCAAAGACTGGAGACAGCCAATCAGCAGAGTTCAAGCTCTCACAAAAGTGGAAACTGAGGGGTTCTGTTGATACCAAGCCACGGTCTGGTACCATCAAACATTTGATCTTTTATTTCTTTTAAAGGGATAGTTCACCCAAAATCCTCCCCCTCATGTGGACTAAGAGCTGTGAGAGTCCTCCGTTCCTTCTCTGAGTTACGGGGGGTCCACGCAGCAGGATTTGTCCATATAATGGTTGTCAATGGACACCAGGTTTCTTGGTCCAAAAAGACACACCAACAAACATCCAGATCCCTCCATACTGCTGGTCTGTAATGTCCCTCTGGTGTTGAAGCCCCACATGAGAAACTGTTCCGAAAAAATTAAAGAAGTCTATATTTTAAGCTTGTTTTGTAGCAGAAGCTCCCAGTGTCTCAATGTCAGGGCTTCAATACAAGAGAGACATTACAGACGAGTGAAATTTGAATTTTTGGGCGAAGTATCCCTTTAAGTCCAAAGACCAATACATCTAAGGAAAACCAGCCTCATCGAGTCCTGAACCAGATCCTAACCCTTCCTGATCAACTCCCTCTATGAGGTCATGTTCATAGAGATAATTGCTGCTGTTTGATATAAGTGATGTTGTTTCTTTGTGACGGAGTCTGAGTCTAAAGACGGAGCTGCACCAGTGCAGCTCTGAAACATGTCGGAGCTGCAGCTCTGATCGGCGTGTCGGAGCTGCAGCTCCGAGGCCGGCGTGTCGGAGCTGCAGCGCTGAGGCCGGCGTGTCGGAGCTTGCAGCTCTGAGGCCGGCGTGTCGGAGCTGCAGCTCTGAGGCCGGCGTGTCGGAGCTGCGGCGCTGAGGCCGGCGTGTCGGAGGCCGGCGTGTCGGAGCTGCTGCTCTGAGGCCGGCGTGTCGGAGCTGCAGCGCTGAGGCCGGCGTGTCGGAGCTGCTGCTCTGAGGCCGGCGTGTCGGAGCTGCTGCTCTGAGGCCGGCGTGTCGGAGCTGCTGCTCTGAGGCCGGCGTGTCGGAGCTGCAGCGCTGAGGCCGGCGTGTCGGAGCTGCTGCTCTGAGGCCGGCGTGTCGGAGCTGCTGCTCTGAGGCCGGCGTGTCGGAGCTGCTGCTCTGAGGCCGGCGTGTCGGAGCTGCAGCTCTGAGGCCGGCGTGTCGGAGCTGCTGCTCCGAGGCCGGCGTGTCGGAGCTGCTGCTCCGAGGCCGGCGTGTCGGAGCTGCAGCTCTGAGGCCGGCGTGTCGGAGCTGCAGCTCTGAGGCCGGCGTGTCGGAGCTGCAGCGCTGAGGCCGGCGTGTCGGAGCTGCTGCTGCTGCTGTCGGGCCTGAGACGACTCGGCCCGTTTGGAGACTTTTGTTTTGTTTTCCCAACAAATCTGTGAGCGATTAAGAGATTTAACTGAAGCGACTGAGGGTTTGTGTTGGTGCAGTTGGAGTCTGAGGTTTACCAGCGTGAGGAAGACGGGCCGCTGGGAGAAAATGTCTGAGTATCTGATGTCTGATGTCCGTATACATCGGAGGTTTCTATGGTAACAAAGGAGGCAATGCAGAGGTTATGATGTCAGAGCGAAGAGATGGAGGCGGGACTCCAGGAAAATGAAACTTCTAGGTGTTTGTTTTAGTTTCTGTTCAGATCTTTGATGGGAAAGACAACGACAGTGATGATGATGATGATGATTGATGATGATGATGGTGGCACCTGTGTGTTAAATGTCTTGGACAGATGGCGTCACAGCAGACCAGCCCTCCCAGAGGCAGCAGACATTGATTCGTGAAGGTCAGAGGTCAACGCTGCGGTCGGATGGAAGTCCATCGGATCAGAGAGGAGCCCTTTAATTATTAACGAGCTCACAGGCCGCCGGTAATCTGATCTGAGCTCAGCGTCCGGGTTGGAGAACCAGTTTTATTTTCACTCTTTGATCCAGAGTCGGAGATCTGAACAACCACTGGACAAACGTAAAGGAAGACGCGTGGGGACGGAGATGGAGCCTGAACAAGGCCTGGAGGTGAGGTACGGTGGCCCTAAGAGCTCAAAGCACATAAACCAGAGGAAACCGTGCAGGTACAAACCAAAGGATTTCAGAGTTTTAACCAGTGGTGTAGTTTTATTTACTACTTTTTAGGTGGGTGCTCTGTTAGTTTCAGTGGGTGTTCTGCCTGTTTATCACATACTACACAACTGTATCTCAGACTGACTCACGGTCATCTGCAGATAAGACGAGGAGGAGGAGGAGGAGGTGATTCCTTCCTCATGGGAAACACAGCAGCAGACGACTGACTCAGGAGAATAAAACCCTCCTGGACTCATAAAGACCGTTAATGAGTCTGAAGACCACGACCCTCCTGCTGCTCCGTGTTATCGCAGCGTTCCACTCCCTTCACTGATCATCTGTAGCTACTGTACTGAACCGTAGCCACGTGGTTCACGGTGAAACACCTCCTTCAACCAGAGGACCCAGAGCAAAAATACTGACAATACAACAGAGTTAGCCTAGCGTAGCATAGCCTAGCGTAGCATGAAGACTGGACACAGGGGGGAACACCAGGGTCATCCCTATGTTCCCCACTTTGTAACAGACCGGGGAACATAGAACCCTTATTTAGAAAAAGGCTCCTATGTTTCCATCTTTTTCCCAAAAGGATCCGGGGAACATGCAGTTTTTGTGCCCATACCTATTCGTGACAAAGCGTATCCATCCGCCCGCTGCTTCTGTTTGACCAGTCCACAAGAAAACGTCCCAACACAGCGACTGTAGGAGCCATTTTAGCTTTATTTTGGTATGTATTTTTGTGTTTATTTTGTTGACTTCCGCCTACACCGGAAGGGCCATGGCTTATTTCTGTGATTGGAAGCACAAACCTTTGATGACATGTTTCCGAGGAAGGTGTTTTCTGGTTTGTACAAATAAACCCTTTTTATTGTGAACTTCGTTGGGACAATTGTTTTATATTAGCACCATGCACGCGTCAGTGAAAGCCGAAATCAGCAACAGTGAGTGACTTAGGAGGAGAAAGTCACTACAGCGACGTTGCTACAGAATCATGCTATCTGTTTCCATTTGTTTCCAGTCTTTATGCTAAGCTACGCTAACCAGGTCCCGTCTCAGGTATGGGGAGCATACGTCAGTCCAACTGCCACAAAGTCCGACGGCTCATTTCTCCGACTACCCATTCTACAGCGTTAAGGTTAGGTTTAGGGTAAGGTTAAGGGTTAGGGCTACTGAAGTCGGAGAAATGGGGGATCGGACTAATAGACGCAAAAATAAAGAAATGTATGGTCGGAGAAATGGGTAGTCGGACAGACGCCACGCGCCCCTCAGGTATTACCGAACACTGACAGACTTGTTCTGTTTCTGTTGGTGATGATGACTGGTAGCCACGCCCCCCTCACCTGTGTGGTACATACTTACCTGGAAATCATACACACGTGATTAATTTAGGAAAACTTAAATTACAAAGACCAATACATGCAGCTCCGTCCCTGCAGGAAGACGCCGCCCGCCGGCCCGTTGAGGAAAATGCTTGGCCGTCAGAGGAAGTGTGACCTTCAGCGGAGCGACTGGCTGCTGCATCACAGCTCATCACTTACATCTGTGACTCACACTGTAAATGTCAACTGGAAACCTGAGACAGATGGGAACGGGACCTTCGCTCGCTCTTCACGCTGGAATCACAGGTTCTGCAGAGAAAATAAAGAGGAAAGAAGAGTTTCTACATGAGTTCATCCACTTTACCGGCGACTGCAGCCGGTCACACCAGGTTGATGCTGTTGTTGCTCTACTGCTTCTATGCATTTCACTGCTTCTGCACAATGACTTGTATCTAATCTATCTCTGTACTGATAAATGTCCTGGAATAAATGAAACCTTCACCTACTGAGACTTAAACGTCCCGACAGGTGTCATCCGGTTTGATGAGCAGCTGATGAAGCGTGAACCGATTCAGCCTCAGGACTTTATTCTTTTTGCTTCACATTTATTTATTAATATTATTTTCTTTTGCGTTGCTCCACCCGTCCACAGGTTTCACATCAGTAATCCTGCCTCCAGGTCGTCGGCGGTACCGTGTGCCAACGCGGAAAACGAACCACTATGCAAATTCTTTTATCCCGTCTGCTAAATGCACAATTGCAGAATGAAGTGTGAATGACCTGCGGTGAACGATGTGAGCCGTGACCTGTGAACTCGCTGTGACTGTGGTTGTGGCAGCTGTTGATGTGATGATGCTTGACTGTGGATGTTAACTGTGTAACATCTCGTTAGATCGTGTTTCGGTGGCCGCATGGACAGGTTGACTGTATTTAAGTGAATCGGCCTTTTGGAACTAATGAAGGAATCTGAATCATTTGACTTGTCGAGAGGCATCATGTCAGTTTGGCACGGGAGGAAATAAAGGAGCCACAGTTTCTGCTCAGATTCACCTGTGAAGAGTTGATCACCTGTGTTTGACCTCAGTGCAACCACTTCTCTTTCCTTTAAGTTGAGGTTTTAGGAACTTTGAAACATGTGAGACATTTAATGCTTGTTGTTAACGTTAACTCTCACAGCAGAGACGCAGCCAAGTCAAATAAATGATGCCTGTTGACGACATAGACGACATACAGCGGCTGCAATAAGTGTTTTAAAACTGAATCATCTGTCCCACGGCCAGACGTTCAACAAGTGAAGCCGTCAACGGGCAGCCCATAAATACTACAACACCCATGAGTTTATGGCTGTGCATAATTTCACAAAGTCTCTGTGAATGTGCTGCTAAATTTTAAAAAAGTAGCAGCTGCAAACATGTAGCGACTGTAGCCGCCATATTTACTGCTAACACCTTAGCTAGCTGCTAACATCTTAGCTAGCTGCTAACATCTTAGCTAGCTACTAGCATCTTAGCTAGCTGCTAACATCTTAGCTAGCTGCTAACATCTTAGCTAGCTGCTAACATCTTAGCTAGCTGCTAGCATCATCGATCTAAACTACAAGAAGCATCAATCATGTCCATTAGCTCCAGTGAACACATGGTAGACCTTTAGCTAACGGGGGCGACCGCCATTCCAAAAGAAAATTTCCGAAGGTCCGTCATTCCAAATTTCCAAGGGGCTGCGGCTCCGAAGTTGTCAATCGCGGCATTTCATTGTGAATACACCGATGAAACGATGGCTGCAGGGCACGAAGCTGCGGCGCGTCTGGTGAACGACACATTTAGCCGACGACAGCACATTTAACCAATTTTTCAAAATGGCACACCTTTGTTCAGATTCGGAATGGTGGCCCTTTTTCAAACATGATTAATGGTAATTAATTATAATGATAATGATAATGATATAATGATAATTAATTAATTAAGGGCCGGCATTCCGAAACATGAAAGTAAACGTTTCGGAATGGCACCCTGGAACCTTAGCTAACATGTCACTCATATTGCTAAAAAAAAAACGCTGCGTCGCTGCATTTGCTCGTCAATTTGGCACAAAGACACAGACATGACGTCATGCCGGCTGCCATGTGTCTCTGTTTACACCGGCACCACCGGGATTAGCGACTGAGCGACTGACGGCCGGAGAGTTGGGATTTCTCATCTCGAGCGACAGAGCAAAAACATCGTGATTTTTTGCCTTGGCAATTAAACGCTCAGTCGCTCGTTTGCATTGACTTGACATGTAAACTCGTTGCTTGTTTGGAAAACGAAAGGTCCGATGTGAACGCAGCTTAAAACGTTCACATGTTGAAAGAATATTCAGACCAATCAGATTTCTTGGCTGTCGACTGAAGCGCAGCTACAGTTTCTGTGTTGCTAATCTAACTGTACGTTCACACCAAAAGCTTCCAAAGCGTCCAAGAGCTACAGTTTCTGTGTTGCTAACCTCCAAAAAAGACTAGTTGAGCCCTGGAGAAAAGCGGCAACCGGCGACAACAACATGAAAGTCTAGAGTTTGTTGCACGTTATTAAAATACAACATAAACCTAGAGTTTGTTGCACGTTTTGTACATTGTTTTCTCTTTACTGATTAACCTATAGGTGCTTATATCAGCAAAAAGCCTGCAGTTAAAAGAGGCTGAATTATCCAAACAGCAGGGAGACTGAAGGAAGCTCTGGGATCAGTTCACAGCTGCAGACGTTCACTCGGAACGCCGACCTTCCAGACGGATATAAAGGATAACATTTATGAAGACTGGAGGGAGACGAGGGGTTTCCCAAAACTCGCTGGATGTCCAGTAAAGTCTTTTACACTCAGAGCTGCCAGCAGAACATCACACACACACACACACAGACACACACACACACACACACACACACACACACACCCTTTTTCCACTGAGCAGCAAACTCTGCTGCAGAGAGACGGCGTGAGACTCTGGACAGGAAAGCGTTAATTTCCAATAAGAAGACAAGGAGACATGAGTTGTGTGTCTGTTGTGTGTCTGTTGTGTGTCTGTTGTGTGTCTGTGTGTGTCTGTTGTGTGTCTGTGTGTGTCTGTGTGGCGACGTCCTGCTGTGGTCAGAATCCACAACAACATGAATGTTGTGTGTGAGCAGTGAGAGCGAGGCGGCGACGCCGTCTGAGGTCACGAGGTTCGTCCCCACAGCGAGGAAGGAAACCTCCGGTTCACTGGGACAGTTTTCTACCCCCCCCCCCCCATTCCCCTCCCCCCCCCCCTCCATCCCCACCCCTCCCGCCGCCCTGCTGGACTGGACTGGACTGGACTGGACTGGACGCATCTGCATCCGAATGGTTTACAGTCGTGTTTTACGAAGCGGAGGGAAGGAGTCAAGTCCGTCCAGAACTTCTCAGTTTTCCGCTTTTGTTTTCAAGCTGTAAAAAAAAAAAAAAAAAGTCACCACAACAAATAGGAGTGGAGTTGTTAACCAGGAACAGCAGGACAACAACCTGCTGAACGGGACACAGAGGAACTCACTCCTCTAGAATCTATTGGTTTATACCTTGTTTGTTTGTTTGTTTGTTTTTTGAACGTATCAAAAACAGCAGCTGGAAAGTCAACATCACGGTTTCCTCATAAAGTCCTTGTGGTGAAGTTGTTGTTAGCAAATAGTTTCAAACATCAGACACAAAGCAACACGATCGTCCCATAGACGTGTCAACACCATAAACACATCACCATCAGCCATGACATCATCACCCGGGTCACATGATCCAGCCATGACATCATCACCCGGGTCACATGATCCAGCCATGACATCATCACCCGGGTCACATGATCCAGCCATGACATCATCACCCGGGTCACATGATCCAGATACGACAACACTGAGCAGCAGGAAGATGACATCATGGTGTTACATCACCAAGGTCAAACCTCTGGCCTCCTTAACCCTCCTGTTGACCCAACCTGTTTCCTTCCTCCTTCCTTCCTTCCTTCCTTGACCTAATCTGTTCCTTCCCTCCATTTATTGCACCTTTCTTTTTCCCTTCCTCCCCATCTCTCACTTTGTCCTCCTTTTGTCCATCCTTCCCTTCGTTCTTCTTTCCTTCTTCCTTTCTCATCGTCCTTCCTTCCTTCCTTCCTTGACCCAGGAGGACAACAACAAACCATTTTTCTATTTCTACCTTCCTTCACAACTGCTGACCTGTCGACGTGTCCCTGGCCTAACTGACTAACGATGGATGGAGAAGCAGTTGGACAGTTTCTGAATCCGAGACAGGCCTCGTGTCCTTCAGGCTCGTTGGTCTAGAGGTATGATTCTCGCTTCGGGTGTGAGAGGTCCCGGGTTCAACTCCCGGACGAGCCCTTAACGAGTTGTTGGTCAGAAACCTTATTGACCTCAAAGATCTTGTCAAGGAGGTGGTTTTGCATGAAGTGTAGCTCTGAGCAGCTCACGGCTCTGCTCCGCCGTTCTAAAAATAGCTTGCACCGACAATTAAAGGTAACGAACCTACTGCTATGACTGTAGGGGTTATGGTGATGGGACAGTTTGACTAAAATGTTGAACTATCCCTTTAACAAACAACTTATTGCTTTAGGACACCTCAGCAACAGGTGGGAATCAAACCACCAACCCCGCTGGACGCCCCGCAGCCTTCTGGGAAACGCGGTGCAGAACACGGCGGCAGAGCGAGGCTGCAGAGAAACAGCCCCCCCCCCCCCACCCCTCCTTCCCCCCCCCTCTCCTCTCCATCTGGTTTTTATTTCAACACTTTTCTCACTGAAGTCTCTTTAACAGATTCTCTCTTTGTTTTACACGTCGTGTTGCGGCGCGAGCGAGGCGCTCCGAGCGCTAATGAAGCGTCTGGACCGATTCTCCCTCGTTTATGGAGTCGTGAACAATTATGGCTACAAGAAGCAATCCATAAAAACAATTACAGAGCTTTAATGTGAAGCGTTAAAGTCTTTTCCCAGGGTTCAGTGTGTGTGTGTTTGGAGTCTTTTGTTTCAAAATAAAAGATTCAGACTCTGTGATTGGACGGCAGAGAATGACCTCATCCTCTCATGACCCACACGGCTTGTTTTTTTGTCTCCACAAATGTTCTACATACGTGGTTCGTGCATGTTTATCTTTTTGTTTTAGCGCTTGTTCCTGAACCACACATAACGAGGCAGCGAGACCGGACCAGAACGACGCCATGTTTTTATTATCTCTTCCCCAAAAGGTCATCGTTTCATCTCTGGACTCGTTCCCATCAACGTTTGTTTGTGTAGATTTAAGAGGACGTATCACTGTGGTGTTTCTTTTCTTTCATCTCCATGGCGACAGAGACAGCGATGATGTCGTCCTGTGTATCCTCTTGTGTTTTTAGTCTGGACTTTAAAGTGGGCTCATGTTTCCTTTTTGATAAATTTCCCAAAACAAAACATGTTTATCGGTTCAGTTGTTGGATGGATTTTGTCTTTTTAACTCGCAGCGTTGTAGGTCATGTGACCGATCAGCTGTTTCCACCTCCACAGAAGAAGAAGAAGAAGAAGTGTGACTGCAGCGTGTGGCTCGTTGGTCTAGGGGTATGATTCTAGCTTTGGGTGCGAGAGGTCCCGGGTTCAAATCCCGGGTTCAAATCCCGGACGAGCTCCATTCAGTTCCTTATAGACAGAGAAGAACTTGTAGCTTCTTTCTCTGTGGAAAACGATGACGATGAAACACCAACCTCACCTGGACCTCTTTTAAAGGAATAGTTCACCAAAAAATGGAATTCAGTCATTGCTGGAGTAGTGTTTTATTCCTCAAAGGTCATCTGGACCCGGGAGGTCGGTTCCTAGTCCAACCAACACTTTATATGAGAGTAATAGGACCATAAAACTACAGAACAACCCTTTAATATTCCTCCACACTGCTCGTCCACTGCAGTCCAAGTGTCCTGAAGGGAGACAGGTGAATTCAATCCAGGACTGTCAAGGCTGTAAAAACGTCCTAAATGACGTTGTTTCCAGTAAACGATGGTAGCGATTGTTTTCTCCCCCGGGATGACGACGGAGGTCGGCCGGCCGACCGGCTCTGCAGACAGTCTGGACTTCGTTAGGCTGGAAAAATGTCCTAAATGAGGTCGTTTCCAGTAAACTCTGGACTGTCTCCCTTCAGGACACTTGGACTGCAGTGGACGAGCAGTGTGGAGGAATATTAAAGGGTTGTTACGTAGTTTTATGGACGTTTTTGTGCCTCCCGGGTCTCCAGATGACCTTTGAGGAATAAAAAACTACTAATTCATCCGCATGAGGGGGAGGCACTAATGGCTGAATTCCATTTTTTTGGTGAACTAGTCCTTTAAATCAGACACTGACTTTGACACCCTATCATCTCTGTGGCTCGTTGGTCTAGAGGTATGATTCTCGCTTCGGGTGCGAGAGGTCCCGGGTTCAACTCCCGGACGAGCCCTTAACGAGTTGGTGGTCAGAAACTTTATTGACCCTCCTGTCGTCCTTCTGGGTTAAATTAACCCAATCTGTTTCTTCCCTTCGCCCATCCTTCTGCTTCCTTCCCTCCATTTTTCTCTCCTTCCTTTTTCCCTTCCTTCTGTCCTTCGTTCCATTCACCACACTATGAGATAATAACGCAACGTTACCACACAGAGTTGTTTTAGAGGGAAATACAGAGACTGATGATGAACAACTGTCCCTGAAGGCAACGTGCATCAGAGGTTTTACATGAATTTCCCTCTAAAACAACTCTGTGTGGTAACGTTGTGTTATTATCTCATAGCGTGGTGAATGTGCAGGTCACAACTTGTCCACCAGAGCGTTGTGGAGTTGTTGGATTGTGTATTTGATGAGTTTGATGAGGGAAACCAAGAAATCCCATGAGCCTCCGTAGCGTAGCTCTGAGCAGCTCACGGCTCTGCTCTGCCATTCTAAAAACAGCTTGCACCAACAATTAAAGGTAACGAACCTACTGCTACGACTATAGGGATTATGGTGATGGGACAGTTTGACTAAATGTTGAACTATCCCTTTAAACCCCAGAAACACATCACTGTCACATTGTCTGTGTTTTTTTTACAGTGCAGCGCTGGGTGTCAAACTCAACCCGTTAAATCCCAATCGGTCGCGGCTCACGCGTCACTAACGAGGATTAAAGCAGCAGCTTTTCATCGGGCAGCGACACCGTTGGCATCCCAGGCCGCCGCCGCCGCCGCCGCCCCCGCCGCCCCCGCCGCTCGCTTCGCCCCGGCTACGATTAATTAATTGCAACGCTGTGGTGAAAAGGCAGCAGCTCATAATCTGCAGAACAATGGCCGCCCAGCAGAGGTCCAGCTGCAGCGGCGCTCGGCCTTTTCAGCCCCCGCCTCTTCTCATGAAGTGTTGAGGGACTCTGGCCTTTGTCCCCCGCCCCCCCCCCTGCCCCCCCCCCCATGAAGGAAACAGTCACTAAAGTCTCGTTTGTTGCTGCTCCGTGGCGGGCGGTGGGCGGGCGGCGGGCGTGGCGTTGGGCCGAGGCCTTAAAGGGATTATGAGGGCTTAATTGAGTGTGCTAATTGAGGGGTGGGTGAATGGTGCTGAATGGGGCTGGGGGGGGCAGGGGGGGGCAGATGTGGTGTGAAACCCCTGGTTCAGTCTAAAGAATACAAATCAGCAGCAGAGGGGTCTATTCTCACTCTATCACACTCCATTATCCCTTTCAGAGGGCGGAGGGCGACCGGGGGGGGGGCTGGTCCAACAGATGGTTTCCACACTGGGGGGTGAACGGAGGCCGTCGCCCCCCCCCCCCATGAAGGATCCTGCTTCTTTTCTTCGGCTCCGATCCACCGTGGAGCGATGAGCCTTTTATTGGTCGACCAGGAAGAATGGAACGACCGGAGCAGAGCCATGAATCCTGATGAGGAGGAGGAGGAGGAGGAGGAGGAGGAGGAGGAAGAAGAAGAAGATGGAGAAAAGAAGAAGAAGAGGAGGAGGAAGAAGAAGAGGAGGAGGAAGAAGATGGAGAAAAGGAAGAAGAAGAAGAGGAGGAGGAAGAAGATGGAGAAAAGGAAGAAGAGGAGGAAGAGGAGGAGGAAGAAGAAGAAGAAGAAGAGGAGGAGGAAGAAGATGGAGAAAAGGAGGAAGAAGAAGAGGAGGAGGAAGAAGATGGAGAAAAGGAGGAAGAAGAAGAGGAGGAGGAAGAGGAGGAAGAAGAAGAAGAGGAGGAGGAGGAGGAAGAAGATGGAGAAAAGGAGGAAGAAGAAGAGGAGGAAGAAGAAGAAGAGGAGGAGGAGGAAGAAGATGGAGAAAAGGAAGAAGAAGACGAGGAGGAGGAAGAGGAGGAGGAAGAAGATGGAGAAAAGGAAGAAGAGGAGGAAGAGGAGGAGGAAGAAGAAGAAGAGGAGGAGGAAGAAGATGGAGAAAAGGAGGAAGAAGAAGAGGAGGAGGAAGAGGAGGAAGAAGAAGAGGAGGAGGAAGAAGATGGAGAAAAGGAGGAAGAAGAAGAGGAGGAGGAAGAGGAGGAAGAAGAAGAGGAGGAGGAAGAGGAGGAAGAAGAGGAGGAGGAAGAAGAAGAAGAGGAGGAGGAGGAAGAAGATGGAGAAAAGGAGGAAGAAGATGGAAAAAAGGAGGAAGAAGAAGAGGAGGAGGAAGAAGATGGAGAAAAGGAGGAAGAAGAAGAGGAGGAGGAAGAAGATGGAGAAAAGGAGGAAGAAGAAGAGGAGGAGGAGGAAGAAGATGGAGAAAAGGAGGAAGAAGAGGAGGAGGAGGAAGATGGAGAAAAGGAGGAAGAAGAAGAGGAGGAGGAAGAAGATGGAGAAAAGGAGGAAGAAGAGGAGGAGGAGGAGGAAGATGGAGAAAAGGAGGAAGAAGAAGAGGAGGAGGAAGAAGATGGAGAAAAGGAGGAAGAAGAGGAGGAGGAGGAGGAAGATGGAGAAAAGGAGGAAGAAGAAGAGGAGGAGGAAGAAGATGGAGAAAAGGAGGAAGAAGAAGAGGAGGAGGAAGAAGATGGAGAAAAGGAGGAAGAAGAAGAGGAGGAGGAAGAAGATGGAGAAAAGGAGGAAGAAGAGGAGGAGGAGGAGGAAGATGGAGAAAAGGAGGAAGAAGAGGAGGAGGAGGAGGAAGATGGAGAAAAGGAGGAAGAAGAAGAGGAGGAGGAAGAAGATGGAGAAAAGGAGGAAGAAGAAGAGGAGGAGGAAGAAGATGGAGAAAAGGAGGAAGAAGAGGAGGAGGAGGAGGAGGCAGATGGAGAAAAGGAGGAAGAAGAAGAGGAGGAGGAAGAAGATGGAGAAAAGGAGGAAGAAGAGGAGGAGGAGGAGGAAGATGGAGAAAAGGAGGAAGAAGAAGAGGAGGAGGAAGAAGATGGAGAAAAGGAGGAAGAAGAAGAGGAGGAGGAAGAAGATGGAGAAAAGGAGGAAGAAGAAGAGGAGGAGGAAGAAGATGGAGAAAAGGAGGAAGAAGAGGAGGAGGAGGAGGAAGATGGAGAAAAGGAGGAAGAAGAGGAGGAGGAGGAGGAAGATGGAGAAAAGGAGGAAGAAGAAGAGGAGGAGGAAGAAGATGGAGAAAAGGAGGAAGAAGAAGAGGAGGAGGAAGAAGATGGAGAAAAGGAGGAAGAAGAGGAGGAGGAGGAGGAGGCAGATGGAGAAAAGGAGG
Source organism: Decapterus maruadsi (assembly GCA_030347415.2). Lineage (NCBI taxonomy): Eukaryota > Metazoa > Chordata > Actinopteri > Carangiformes > Carangidae > Decapterus > Decapterus maruadsi. The sequence goes on from CM064901.1 coordinate 1,435,438, forward strand.
AAGAAGAAGAGGAGGAGGAAGAAGATGGAGAAAAGGAGGAAGAAGAAGAGGAGGAGGAAGAGGAGGAAGAAGAAGAAGAGGAGGAAGAAGATGGAGAAAAGGAGGAAGAAGAGGAGGAGGAGGAAGAAGAAGAAAAGGAGGAAGATAAAGAAGAGAAAGTAGAGGAGGAGGAAGAAAAGGAGGAAGAAGATGAAATCTTCATCAGACTGAGTTCTTCATTAATAACTCATTAAATCCTGAAGTCAGTCGTACGGAAGCCTCGATGGACAAACTTCAAATGAAACCGTTTCATCAAAGACTTCATCACAACGATGAGCAGCTGCACGTCATGAACTTAAAGGACAATTCCGGGCAAATTCCCCTCAGGCTGTTCCTAACATTGTAGGTCGTAGTGGAGCTGTGCATAGAGTCTAGTAAAGGTCATCTATGGCAATGGGACAATTTGCCAAAATGTTGAACTATCCCTTTAATCTTCGACAGGTCGTTCTCTTTCTTTTTACACTTCTTCAGACGTTTTGACAGTTTGACATTTCTGTTCTGAATATAATAAAATAAAAACATATAAGAAAAGAGGACTCTCCCTGTGACAGAACAACTTGCCAAAATGTTGAACTATCCCTTTAAAGAAAAGAGAAAAACCATCAGAATCAGATAAAGGAAAGTTTCATGTCGTTTATATTGTCATTTTAATCAGTTTTGATCACAACAGTGAAAGTGTATAAGAAGCTGCAGTCACCACCTGTTACCACACACACACACACACACACACACACACACACACACACACACACACACACACACACACACACACACACACACACACACACGCACACACACACACGCACACACACACACACACACACACACCAACCGTCGTCTAAAGCTGCGACACTAACGAGTCTTTTATAACTTTTATAGCAGCAGCAACAAAAGAGAGAGTGGAGTGTGTGTGTGTGAAAGGAGTGTATTAGCTCATGAATATAAGACCCTCTGTTATTGCCCCTTCACTGCCCCTTCACTGCCCCCCCCTCTCTACCCCCCCCTCTACTACCCCCCCCCCCCCCCCCCCACCCTGCCACCTGTCAGAGCAGAGAGAACAGCACTGAGCTCGTTACACACCGATCAGCTGCTGATTGACTTTCAGAGACGTCACAGTGTGTGATCCTGATCCTCGTCTCAGTGAATTATCCTTAAAGGGATAGTTCACCCAAAATTCGAAAATTCTACTTTCATCATCTCCTCCCCCTCATGTGGACTAAGAGCTGTGAGAGTTTTCAGAGTCCTCCGTTCCTTCTCTGAGACCACACCAACAAACATCCAGATCCCTCTCACGAGATTTGGACGAACCAGGAAGAGGAGCTTCCGCTGCAAACAAGCTTGACATATTAGTCGGGTGCATTTATGACTTTATCGTAAAAAAATTCTAGTATTAGATGTTCTTAATAACAGACTAAAAGTTTACCAAAGTTTGACACTAGAAAGGAGTCATTTTCAGGACGGCGTCCTAATGTCAATGTAATGGGTTGAAGCCCAGAGAGACGCTCCAGGTGAATAGGGTAAAAATTTTAACTAACAGGTATCACCATGAAACTTCACAAGTTTATCACTTACATTAAGACAAATATTTTTTGTATTACAAGTTTTGTCAAATGTTATGTTTAAATATGTAAATGAGGCAATAACTAATTAAATATGCACTAAATTGCATACTTTTCCAGATCCAAAAATGTAATGGATAAAGCCACTTTCAAAAGTCTTGTTTTATTTTGTTGACACATTAGAGTCAGAAGGTCTCACTGAGGAGATTCTGGATTTCTCTTTTTATCACTTTGTGAATGAGAAAATACTGTCACAGCCCTAAATAAATCACATTTCCTCATGTTTTCAGGACTCAAATATTGTCTAAATGAGGCTGTGAATGATATATCAACAATCCCCTCTGGAAAAACCTTCAGAATATGGAAAATGATCAAACTGGAAGGTTTGGTGTGTGGAAGTGCTGCTGAAGTGGATCTGGAAAAGTTCTGGAAAAGTCTGCAATTTAGCGCATATTTAATTAGTTATTGCCTCATTTACATATTTAAACATAAAATTTGACAAAACTTGTAATACAAAAAATCTTTGTCTTAATGTAAGTGATAAACTTGTGAAGTTTCATTGTGATACCTGTTAGTTAAAATGTTTACCCTATTCACCTGGAGCGTCTCTCTGGGCTTCAACCCATTACATTGACATTAGGACGCCATCCTGAAAATGACACCTTTCTAGTGTCAAACTGTGGTCAACTTTTAGTATGTTATTAAGGATCTAATACTATAAAAAACTACTGAGAAACCTTTTGTTAGAATTTTTTTACGATTAGGTGCTTTTTTTTCATAAATGCACCCGACTATATAGACTTATTTAATTTTTTTCAGGACCAGCAGTATGGAGGTATCTGGATGTTTCTTGATGTCTTTTTGTTACGAAGACAGTTGGTGTCCATTCACAACCGTTACATGGACATGCACTGCTACGTCGAGACCCTGTAACTCAGAGAAGCCACAGACTCTGAAACTTCTCCCAGCTCTTAGTCCACATGAGGGGGAGGAGATGATGAGTGCAATTTGAATTTTGGGTGAACTATCCCTTTAAGACTGACTGCAGGGTAGATGTGAGGTCAGTGCTGCCACCTGCTGCTGTCTGCAGAATGAACATGGACGTGTGTAAAGATGATTCGACTCTAACAGATACATTTAGAGACAAGTTGATGGATTTGGTTCCTTTACCTTTAAACTGAGACGCTACAGGTGAATAGAGTTAAAATATTTAACTAACAGGTTTCACCATGAAACTTCCCATGTTTATCTCTTACATTAAGACAAATATTTTTTGTATTACACGTTTTGTCAAATTTTTGGTTTAAATATGTAAATGAGGCGATATCTGATTAAATATGCGCTAATTTGCATATATTTCCAAACCTGAAATCTGAAAAATGGATGAAGCCTCTTTCAAAATTCTTGTTTCATTTTGTTGAAAAATTAGAGTCAGAGGTTTTAAGGTTTTAAGGAGGATTTTGGATTTATTTATTTTTTTGGCCTGACTTTTTTTTTTATTGTGCCGTTTTTTATTTTTTTTTACCAGACTTATTTTTTTCTTTGCCGGATATTTATTTATTTTTTGCCCGACTTTTTTTTTTGTGCTGGATTTTCTTTTCTCTTTTTTTTCTACCTGACTTTTCTTTGTGCCGGATTTTTCTTTTTCAACCTGACTTTTTTTTTTTTTTCTTGTGCTGGATTTTTTTTTTTTGGGTGAACTATCCCTTTAAAAAACAACAACATCTGTACAGCTGTGATTAGAAACAGTTTTTATACAAAACAACTTCAAAAAGAAAAAAAAAACAAACACGTTTCAAGTCGTTAAAGGAGCAGATTGACGGCTGCTGCTTCTGTAGACTCCAACATGCACACGGTGCGTTCAAGGACGCTCCGACACGTTCACGTCGTTGTTTATTCTCACTGATCATAAAGTTCATCATCAACACTCGTACGTCTGAGCGTCCCTGAACGCACCACAGAGGTCACAGTCTCTCTGGTCTGCAGCTCCCTCTGCAGGAGGAGGCGCGTCATCGCCGGCCGTCAGCAGGGTCAGCGAACGCCTCACGCTGCCTTCTTGGCCGGTGGGAGTTTCCGGCGGTCCTTCCCGGCGTTCCTCTTCCTCTTCTTGCTCAGGAAGTTCTGCAGCTTCCCGCTCTTCTTCAGCTGCTCGTACTTCTCGGCCAGCTGCAGCTTCTTCTTCTCGGCTGGAGACGGAAACAAGAGGGAGAGGCGGTGGTGAGGAGACAGCGCTCTGATTGGCCGATAGGGGAGAAACAACAAGACGTGTGATTGGCTCTTACATTTCTTCAGGAAGAAGGGTCGCGCGCCCTGATTGGCCAGTTCCCGCTGCTGCCTCTTGAACTGCAGCTCCCGCTCCCTCTGCTGCTCCTGGTTCTTCCTCGCTCGCTCCTGGTTCTCCTGCGGGGGGGAGAGGGAGGGGGGGGAGAAGAAGAAGGTCAGAGGTCACTTCCTGTTTCCTTCACAATAAAACGTCGTCTTCTCTTCCTCCAGTTTCTCCTCTGAGCTTCAGTTTCATGTTGATACGTGAGCAGATTGATTCTCTGATTGGACCTGATGATGATGATGAAGAGGTGTGTGTGTGCGTGTGTGTGTGTGTGTGTGTGTGTGTGTGTGCGTGTGTGTGCGTGTGTGTGTGCGTGTGTGTGTCTCACCATCCTCTTGAGCAGGAACTGCAGCTTCTCCTTCTTCTGTCCGTCCTTCTTCATCTTCTTCAGCTTCTTCTGGACAATCTACACACCACACAGACACACAAACAAACAAACAAACAAACCAGTGTCAGCCAAACAAACATACAGACGATGCGTCATGATGACATCATGATGACATCACGGCCTCACCTCTCTCTCCTTCTGTTTGATGTCGTTGATAAATTTATACGTCTTCTCGAAAATCTCTGGTTTGTATTCTCCAGACAGGTCGTCGAACCGCGGGTCCCGCGACGTCTGGAGCAACAACAACAACAACAACAACAACATTATACAAACAACAACAACAATGACAGTCATAACCATTTGTCATTTAAAGGAATAGTTCACCAAAGTCATCGTTGCCTCCCCCTCATGCTGATGAAAACTCTGGAGTCGTGTTTTATTGGTGAACTATTCCTTTAAGTTTAACTCCGCCCACTAAAACAGAAGTTTCTCTCCACTCACCGGTTTCCTGACGGCGACGACCTGACGGAGGAACGGCGCCGGACGCTTCGCCGAAATCTCCATCGGTCTGAAACAACAACACACACACACACACACACACACACACACACACACACACACACACACACGGTTACAAGGAGCTCAGTCGCCGTGGGGACCAGGAAGCTTCGCGGTCGCTCCGGTCGCTCCGGTCGCTCCGGTCTCTCACCGGTTCTTGTTGAGTCGTCTCTTGCTCGCCTCCGGCCGCCGGCTCTTGTTGCCGTAGGCGACCTCGTTGTAGACTTTGGTCCCCACTTTGTTCTGCAGCTTCATCACGTCCTCAAACGACATGTTGGACAGTTCTGGTCGCACAACGAACACCAACACATTGTTATGATGCATGTGACAGGACGGCGGATAATCAATAATCAATAATCTAAAATCTAAAATGATGCAGAATCTATAATTTGAATCAACATCAAACACATAACTACTGTACAGCTATAAAACACTGATTAGTGTTAATTCAATGTAAATATTTTTGTATAAAACAATCAATACATTTCTATCTTTTTCCAGGGGCTTTTATTTTGAAATTCCAATTAGAGCTGCTGCAATTAATCGATTAATCGAACAATAATCGATTATTAAATTAATCCTCAACTATTCTGATCATCTAATCATCAGTTTTTAAAGAAAAAAAACTAAAAACTGAGTCTCTTTGGTTTATGAACAAAACCAGACGTTTTATCGACCAAACAACTGATCGATTAATCATTTAAATAACCGACAGATTAATCAATAATGAAATAATCGATAGTTGCAGCTCTAGTTCCAATATTTATTTGTGAGGCCTTTTATTTCTCCGCCATTAATATGTAAATGAGGGGGCGTGGCCACCTCACAGATTCAGGGCACTTCCTGTTTCCTGTTGCTCCCTTCGACCAATCAGAGACGACGAGTGAACTCACCTTTCTTTATGTCGTCGCTCGTCTGGATCTCACCGCTGCCGCCGGCAACAACCTCTGGGTCTTCATCATCGCCATCGTCGTCCTCCTCATCGTCATCCTCATCATCCTCCTCCTCTTCCTCGCCGCCTGATTCTTCCTCGTCTAACTCTTTGTCCTCTTCTTCTTCTTCATCTTCTTCTTCAGACCCTTCATCCTCCTCCTCCTCCTCCTCTTCCTCCTCTCCTCCTCCTCCTCTCTTTGTGAGCAGAGCGAAGTTTCTCTCCACGTCAGAGTCGTCTTCGTCGCTGCTGTCCGTCGCCCTCGTCTTCTTCAACCCGCCCTCCTCCTCCTCCTCCTCCTCCTCTTCCTCCCTCCGCTGCTTCTTCTTCACCTTCATCCTGGTTCTTGTGACAAATAATAAGAAATAGAAGAAGACAGAATTCAGGTACAGACAAGGTAAATCACAGCCAACCTCACACCGTGGGAAATTAATAAATATTATTTGTTCATGTTTTGTTTTTTTAGTACTGTAATTAGCAGTTATGGATGGTGAATCTGGCTGCGGTCATATTATATAACTCAAACAAAGGTGGTGAATATTCCTACAAATCCACAGTTTGGTGGCGTCCAATAACATTATCTGAACCTGGATGATGTCATCTCTGAGCGCTGCCCGGCTCACCATACTTAACAAACATTCATCAATAATTATTCTACATTTTCAGCATGTTTTCAGGTCCATTTTTATCTCAACTATCCAGAGCTGTAGTGAGTCCAGGTTGAGGAGAGGAAGCTGTGGAAGCCTGAACTTCATCCAGCTGATCGTTTTGTTCGGAAACACCAGGGAAACACGCAGAAATGAGACGTAGCATTAGCGGTAGCAACCAGCCGCACCGGCACCGCGTGACGTTCAGAGATGACATCATCCAGGTCAGAGGTCAGCAGGTCAACCTACAGACCCCGGATGTTGATAACAGCTAACAACGGACTTCTCTCGGCTGGAGCTCATTTCATCTTCATCACAACCACTTGTAACGACACCGAAGTTGTCTGGGTGAGTAAATGATAGGATTTTATGCTAGAAATGAAGCCCAGAATGTAAAAAAAACCCGGCAATGTCCCTTTCAGTTAAACACATCGACGTTAGCGTAGTGACCAAACTCAGTGTAAATTAGCATCATTTTTATGACTCCTGGCTTATTTACACATTTAAATACAAACCAGCGCTTCTTGTTGTGAATCTCAGATATCGACAAGATTACAAACTGTGATTCGGGATGTATCTGGTGACGACACGGCTTGTTTTACGGTGTTTACTTCCTAACTAGTTCTTTAACTGACTAGCGTTGTTTACGTTAGCATGAGCGGCGCCATCTTGCTAACGCCTGTCGTAAATTAACACGTTTCTGTCAACAATTAATAACAAACTAAAGCCGAATGAAGAACGGGATTTGTTCGGTTTCATATCAGGACTCTAAATGTGAATGTTGTCGCCAAAAAAACGAACTAATAAGTCTGAAACCGGCAGATTTCCGGTGTGTTGTTGTTGCCGTTGGTCTCGGTAACTTTTAACGTGACGTCCTAAAAAGCTGCTTCGTTACCACGGTAACAAGCGGCTGCGTGACGTCACCACCGGGCTCGGTTCTGGTTGAACATAAAGGTCCAAACACACACCTGCTGCCTTCTGGGTTTGAAGTTGTTTCTTCTTCTTCTCAAAGTCCTGTTTCAGCGCAGCTCCGTCACCCACGTGTGTCCATGGCTGCAGGGATCGCTGACGTCACTTCCTGTTTCAAAATAAAAGCGTCACTCGATAGTTATGTCGAATCTGATCAACAAAACAGAGCCACCGTGTCTCCCAGGAGCCTTAAACTATATCCAGACATAATATTCATTAAAGCCACCGGGCAGATCAGGAGGATATATTCATACATATACAGTAGATATTTTCACCTTTTGTTTTATTTTGTAGGGCACAGCCTGGCTTGCGCAGTGCTGCCCTCTGCGGGACTGGCATTTAATTTTATTTCATTTCATTTCATTGTATTTGTTCATTGCAGCCCTGGGATCGGAAAGGAGCAGGATGAAGACGACTTATTATAACACCTGCTCCTTTCTTCAAACAATAAAACACTTACATCAGATGAAATGCCATCATAATGAACCGGTTTACAGCCAACGGTAGGCTGTATGCTACAAAACAAAGACCCACAGGCTAACGATTCTTTTTTTATTACATGGTTTACAGCCTCATTTCCACATTGTTGTCTATATTATCATCAGGGCCAGTATAATCTCTAACTGGACTAGTATTAGAACCACTCACAACACAGGAAGTAGCAGAACCATTTACTACTTTTGGGTTTTTGGGTGAGTAATGAGTGAAATTTGAATTTTGAACTATCCCTTTAATAAGATGAAATATAACACACACACATACACACACACACGCTTGAGAAACGAGGAGGAGTTTATTCCCGTTGCCAGGAGATCCCGGTGAGCAGCTTCGTCACGTTGGACACATTGGAGACCGGAAACAAACAAGTCTCCCTTCAAAATAAGAGAAGGTTAAAATGACTAGTTATTATTATTAGTAGTAGTTTAATTTAATTTAGTTACTGTATAATGAATGATTTTTATTTTCGAACACGTATTGTGCATACAAAAGAAAGAAAAAGAGAAATTTAAAAAATACAATAAAATAAAGACGTAAGACATAACAAAACACCGCACATTGTTCGAAAAGGAGTGGGAAGAAGTGCAATACTTTTCACCCAAAATTCAAAAACCCCGGTCAGGAAGAGCAGTGAACTGAGATACTATGAGCTTCTGCTACAAACAAACTTAATATATCGACTTTTTTTTTCTTTTTCTGAACAATTTCTCATGTTTCTCACAGCTCTTAGTCGACATGAGGGTGAGTAGATGAGTGAAATTTGAATTTTGGGTGAACTATCCCTTTAATTTCCCATCCCCTTTTAACTACTCTTTAGTTTGTAACTACACAGATATCCTAACTACATACTACACCTATATAAATAAAAAAAAAATAATAACTGTTACTGTTTGTATTATTGATAATTTAGCCTGCGTCTTTTATTCTGAAATGTCGTACAGGAAGTGGTGTTGTCCTCGCTGCGGGTGGTGAGCGGTGTCCGGTGATTGAACGCTCGTGAGCCGCACAACACGCTCTCAGTCAGTCAGTTCAGTTTCAGGACCAGGAACCAAGACCAGGACCAGGACCAGGACCGAGGAGAACCGGGACCGGGACCAGGGAGCCGCTCTTTGTTCTCCCTCTGCGTCCGTCGTCTTTTATTTTGGAAGCCGGAGCTCTTCCGTCCTGCAGCCGGCGTCTCGCGCTCATCTTCATCATTTTATTTCCACCTTTTTTTTTTTATTACTCTGCTGCGCTCCGGTAGAGAGGCGGCGGAGCAGGCGGAGCAGGCCCGGAGCTCTACCGGCAACAGGTCGAGGAGGAGCCGGGAGGAGGAACCAGAACCACCGTCTCCCCGGAGAGGAGGAGGAGGAGGAGGAGGAGGAGGAGGAGGAGGAGGAGGAGGAGGAGGAGGAGGAGGAGGAGGAGGAAGATGGTTGTTTAACGGCTTTAACAGTGTGGATGCGACGGAGCGGACACCTGCCAACATGATGCCGGTGAGTTCATCATCATCATCATCATCATCAGCGTCTCGTGCTGTTGTTCACCTGTCAGAGGCCGCGCGAGGCCCCGCCCCCTTACGCTGTCAATCAAAAGGTCTCCATTATTATTCTAACAGACACCTGGCTGCACCTGTCCTTCAGTCTGTCCCCCCTCCTTCACCCCTGGACACAATGTAGACATCACTTACTCCTAAACTATGTGTGATATCAGGCTGGGTCTGGATTAAACATGAAACTGACTTTAGACATTTCAACATGTTTAACCCCTTCCTGACCACGTGTTTCTGCTGCAAAAACACAACATTTCTATATGTTCTCTATGGGCTTTATGGCTGGTGACAGTGTTTTAGTGATAAAAAGAGATAAAATCCAAAAACCATTCGGTGAAAACGTCTGACTCTAATGTGTCAACAAAATAAAACAAGAGTTTTGAAAGAGGGTTTATCCATTGTTCAGATTTCTGATCTGGAAATTAGCGCATATTTCATTTACATATTTAAACATAAAATTTGACCAAAAAATGAATGCAAAAAAAATATTTGTCTTAATGTGAGGGATAAACTTGGGAAGTTTCATGGTGAAATCTGTTAGTTGAAATTTTTACTTTAAAATACATTAAAAAACCCATATGAAGGCGGAGACGGGTGTTTTTGTCCGGCAAAGGGTCGAGTCCAAAAATTGGACTTTTATTCTGAAATTTATAAATACACCTCCTCGCCAAAAACCAGCCCCCGGTGACCTTTCATCTGACCGTGGGGAGCTGGGAAAGTCTGAGAGGTGGATGAACATGTCCAGGGGTAAAAGGAGGGTTTGTTGGACGATGTCGATCAGAGCTGCAATCATTAAATGATAGGAGTCAGAAGAAACTGGTTAAAAAGCTTCTTTATCATCAATTATCAATAATGTAAATAATCAACTTTAAAAGATCTTTTCTTTTCTTTCCTTCATTTTTTTCTTTTTCTGTTTTTTCTTATTTCATCATCACCAACCTTTATTTAACCTGGCAAAAAAAATTGCTAAGAAAAATTTTTCTTATTTGAGCAATGAATTTGACACAGCAGTGAAACACAACATAGCAACAGTTGAACAGACAGGAAACAGTGACATAAAATCAGTAACGCAGGACGACCACGTGATAGTTGAGAGGGAAATTCATGTAAAACCTCTGATGCACGTTGCCTTCAGGGACAGTTGTTCATCATCAGTCTCTGTATTTCCCTCTAAACCAACTCTGTGTGGTAACGTTGTGTTATTATCTCATAGCGTGGTGAATGTGCAGGTCACAACTTGTCCACCAGAGCGTTGTGGAGTTGTTGGATTGTGTATTTGATGAGTTTGATGAGGGAAACCAAGAAATCCCATAATGAGCCTCCGTAGCGTAGCTCTGAGCAGCTCACGGCTCTGCTCCACCGTTCTAAAAATAGCTTGCACCGACAATTAAAGGTAATGAACCTACTGCTATGACTATAGGGATTATGGTGATGGGACAGTTTGATTAAATGTTGAACTGTCCCTTTAAATTAATGTTTATAAACTAATTGAAGTGGTAGAAAAATGGAGCTGCTGCTGTTCTAGGAACAGAACAACATTCACCACGGCAACAACAACAACAACAACAACAACAACAACGATGAGGAAGTGATTGTTCTGATTGTAGTAAATGAACGAGGCTTCAGACGCAGAGAGAGGAAGGTGGTGATGACCCAACTTCTGCTTCTGTCAGTGTGTGTGTGTGTGTGTGTGTGTGTGTGTGTGTGTGTGTGTGTGTGTGTGTGTGTGTGTGTGTGTGTGTGTGGCCTCCGTTAAAATGCAGCTCGTCCTCGTCGTCTTCCAGTTCTCAATGGAGCCGTGCTGCTTAGTAACTGTTGCCACAGTGACCGGCCACACACACACACACACACACACACACACACACACACACACACACACACACACACACACACACACACACACACACACCCGTATACGTGCTGCTCAAGGTCACATGGGAGCACTTATTATTTCAGAGTTCCTCGGCGAGGAGGAGGAGGAGGAAGTCAAGTTGTTCTGCTTCACGTCGACTGACGGTAAAAAGTTTGAACTTAACGACCTCAGAAACAACATGGCCGCCGCCGCCGCTGCCCTGGCCGCCCTGTCCGTCGCCGAGCGGAGGAGTAATAAAGTTTTGGTTTAATGTTGAACCTGATGTTGGTTCAAAAACATCCACACGTCTTCACGATGTCGCACGTCTCGGTTCAGGTTGAACAAAAAGACTTTTATTTTGACAACAAACAGTGAATATCTTTTATTTTGAAAGAGCTGTAACACAAACACCTGCCTTTATTTTGAAGGAGCTTTAACACAAACACCTGCCTTTATTTTGAAGGAGCTTTGGTATTCTAAGGTTTTCTAGTCTCTTTGTTTTTCTGTTTGTTTTGGTTCAGGTTGAAAAAAAGACTCTTATTTTGACAGATGCTACAACAGACAGTGAATATTATGGTCTGTATGTTCTGATTTCAGTTATTTTGAGCTTTGTTTGGACTCATAATGTTGTCACATCAGAAACAAACATGGCCGCCGCCGCCGCAGCTCGTTGCCATGACACCGTGACACGTCTCCTCATCTCGTCAGGTTGTTTGATGCCGTCGGGCGGCGTCCTCCTGGCGTCGTCGTGGCGACCTCTGAGGGTTCACACGCCATCGTTAACTCATCAACTCGTTAACAAAGTGCAGCTTGTTATGAACGTGTGAATCTGACAGCGTTGCTCTCAGCCAATCAGCTCGCAGCCGCGTCTGTGTTGATGTGTTTTGGACGGCGACGGCGTCCTGAACAGCAGGCCGGGGTTTAGAGCGTGTGTGTGTGTGTGTGTGTGTGTGTGTGTGTGTCCTGAACAGCAGGCCGGGGTTTAGAGCGCGTGTGTGTGTGTGTGTGTGTGTGTGTGTGTGCGTGTGTGTGTGTGTGTGCGTGTGTGTGTGTGTGTGTGTGTTAATCCAATATTGTGGGGTCACGTGACGCTGTCGGCCATATGGCTCCAGTCGACCACACGGACACACAACGTTTGGGATCTGACCTGCAGGCAGCAGCTGAGGAGGAGGAGGAGGGGGGGGGGGAGGGGGGAGGAGAGAAGGAGAGATGGAGAGAGGGGGAGACAGACAGAAGAGAGAGAAGGAAGAGGGAGAGAGGAAGAAGAAAAAGACAGAAAGAGAGGAGATAGAGAGAGAGAAGGAATGGGAGGGGCAGAGAGAGGGAGGTGAGGGGGAAAGGAGCCAGTTAACACATGAACCATTAATTTCATTGTTCTGTTTCATCTTTTCAGTTCAGCTCGTTTTAATCTCGACGTGAAACGACTTCAGTTCATGATGAATAATTAATTTATGTTGAATCACTGACTGTTGTTGTTGTTGTTGTTGTTGTTGTTGTTGTTGATCCTCGACGAGATGGAAAAACTTCTCTCTGGAGCAGCTTCTGAAGGAGCTTTAATACAAACATCTACTTTTATTCTGAAGGGGCTTTAATACAAACGTCTACCTTTATTTTGAAGGAGCTTTAACACAAACATCTACCTTTATTTTGAAGGAGCTTTAACACAAACATCTACCTTTATTTTGAAGGAGCTTTAACACAAACGTCTACTTTTATTCTGAAGGAGCTTTAATACAAACATCTGCTTTTATTCTGAAGGGGCTTTAATACAAACATCTACCTTTATTCTGAAGGAGCTTTAATACAAACATCTACCTTTATTCTGAAGGGGCTTTAATACAAACATCTACCTTTATTCTGAAGGGGCTTTAATACAAACATCTGCTTTTATTCTGAAGGGGCTTTAATACAAACATCTGCTTTTATTCTGAAGGAGCTTTAATACAAACATCTGTTTTTTATTCTGAAGGAACTTTAATACAAACGTCAACTTTTATTCAATGACTTTAATAAAATGGCTGCTTTTATTCTGAAGGAGCTTTAATACAAACATCTACCTTTATTCTGAAGGAGCTTTAATACAAACGTCTACTTTTATTCTGAAGGAGCTTTAATACAAACGTCTACTTTTATTCTGAAGGAGCTTTAATACAAACATCTACCTTTATTCTGAAGGAGCTTTAATACAAACGTCTACTTTTATTCTGAAGGAGCTTTAATACAAACATCTACTTTTATTTTGAAGGAGCTTTAAAGTGCCTCCTCCTTGCAGACGTTGATCCTCTGAGTTTTTTAATTAGCTGGAACTCACAATACAACAACAACAACAACAACAATGACAATAATAAAATGGCTGCTGTTCATTAAAGCACGATGACAGGATTAGTGGAGTCGCTGCTCGGAGTCTGTTGACGTCTCTCAGACAGAAGCTGGATCATTAATTTCTTCCTTCGCTGCGGAGGAAGGAGGTTAGAACTGGTCAGAACTGGTTTGAACAGGTTAGGAGGTTAGGGGGGTTAGGGGGTCAGAACAGGTTGATGCTGTGTGCTAATTCCTGGCTGGATTAAGAAGCTGCAGCCTCAGGAGTCTGACGAGGCCGCGGCCTGATGACTGAGTGACTGAGTGATGTCACTTCCTGCTGTTCATGACTTCATGTAAACGAGACGAACACCGAACGTCTGTTCACGGCGGAGATAAGACGCAAAAACGCACATTTGAATTTTACTGCTGGACGTCCATAAAACTGAGACTGATATAACTCCCAGAATGCACCTGGAGAGGACCGCCACGCTGTGGATCCTCCAGGAAACAGGTTAGAACGAGTCAGAACGGGTCAGAACGGGTTAGAACGGGTTAGAACAGGTTAGAACGGGTTAGAACAGGTCGGAACTGGTTACAAAGGGTTAGAACAGGTTAGAACAGGTCGGAACGGGTCAGAACAGGTCAGAACGGGTTAAACCGGGTCAGAACGGGTTAAAACGGGTCAGAACGGGTTAGAACAGGTCGAAACGGGTCAGAACGGGTTAGAACAGGTCGAAACGGGTCAGAACGGGTTAAAACAGGTCAGAACGGGTCAGAACAGGTCAGAACGGGTTAGAACAGGTTAGAACGGGTTAAAACGGGTCAGAATGGGTCAGAACGGGTTAGAACAGGTTAGAACGGGTTAAAACGGGTTAGAACAGGTCCGAACGGGTCAGAACGGGTTAGAACAGGTTAGAACAGGTTAGAACGGGTTAGAACAGGTCAGAACGGGTTAAAACGGGTCAGAACGGGTTAAAACAGGTCGAAACGGGTCAGAACGGGTTAGAACAGGTCAGCTGATCTGAAGCTTTACAGAAGTTTGGTGTTTTCCAAGATGGCCGCCATGCCCAGCAAAGTTACAAAGTTACTGCAGAATTGTATTAGTCTAAGTGGAGGACTTCCTCCTTCCTCCTCTTCCTCTTCCTTCATCCTCCTCTTCCTCCTCCTCCTCCTTAGGGAGAGGCGTCGTCGTCTCCTCGGCCTGTGATTGGCTGCTCGTCCTTGGTTCTGTGTCTGACCCAGTTCCTCTAAACGAACCTGCTCTGCTCCAGTTTTCCTTCAGTATGTAGGACGACAGGACGGAGACGGACGGAGGATAATTAATCTCTGTCGCCAGTCACATGACTTCGCCTCACTCACACATTCAACATGGCCGCCGTCTCTGGAAAAGGACAAATTAATCCTGAGTAGTCGCACAAAACAAACTTGAAAGCAGGCCAGTGCTAGCAGGTTAGCACAGAAACAAGATGACCACTGACTTTTACACAACTTTTGGTTTATTATTCTTAATGAATATTCTGTAAATATCTATGTACATATGTTACATTTTGAGGTAAATGGACAAAACATTTCCCATGATGCATTGGAAGCTGCACAGATGAACTGTTGTGGATTGTGTTTATAAATAAAACACATTTCCTGTCCCAGAAGCGGCGGCCATCTTGGGATTTTAAAGGCCCCGCAGAGATCAACACGGCGCTTTTAGCTGCACCGCGGAGGTTTTATCGTCTTAGCGGCGAGGAGACGGAGAGACGACGTAATTACTTTGGTTTCCCGTCGACGCTCTGAAATCTCCCATGAGCCTCCTGTGCAGACTAATGGAGCGCTAAACGCCGCCCCGCTCGGAGGCGGTGGCACTTCATTTCCATTTTCAGCTGCTGCTGCTGCTGCTGATAATCTCTCAGCGTGAGTGTGAACAGGAAGTAAAAAAATAGAAAATAAAAGCGTCCCAGAGAAACACTGAGCTGACGTGACCCGGTGTGTGGAACCAGCTCCGTCACCGGGACAACGCCACATTCACGCTTCATCCGCTCCCTTCAAAGTTAGAACCCATCCAACCATCAGCTGCTGCTCAGACCTCTGTCTCCACGGCGACCATCACTCATCCACTTCTAAATAGCCTCGCAAAACCAAATTCACCAAAATAAAAGTGTTCACCAACATAAAACTTATAAAATAGACATTAACTAGTAATACAATCAAAGCAAAAGGTTAACTTAACGGCTCGGGGACTTTCTTGTAAATAATATTCCTTAAATTAAAGAGTTTCACTGCATTTTATTAGCTTGGTGCTTTTATTTTGAAGGAAAGGCCTGTGTCTCTCTCGCCCTGGATCCAGCTGCTCGCCAAAACAGCGAGTCAACGGCCCCAGACTAGTTCTGGTAAGATTTTGCAAAAAATTGTAGAAAATTTCTCCCAAAAAAAGGGGTAAAAAAAAAACAAGTAAAAAAGAAAAAATGAGAAGAAACTGGTAAAATTTCTAAAAAGAAAAAGAAAAGAAAAAAAAGTCAAACAATAATTTAAAAAGTTGAAAAAAAAGAAGAAAAAGTTTTTAAAAATTCTAGGAAAAAGAATTGAAAATATATATTTTTTAAATTTACAAAAGTTTTGCTTAAGATTTTTTTTAAAGAAAAAAGTGGTAAAATTAAAAAAAAAATTACAAAATTTTTCTCAAAAAAATGGCACAAAAAGGCGTTAAAAAAAACAAGTAAAAAAGAAAAATTGAGAAGAAACTGGTAAAATTTCTAAAAAAAAAGAAAGAAAAAAAAGTCAAGCAGTAATTTAAAAAGTTGAAAAAAAAGAACAAAAAGTTTTTTAAAAATTCTAGGAAAAATTTTTGAAAATATATTTTTTTAAATATACAAGTTTTGCTTAAGATTTTTTTTAATAATTTTTTTTTTTAAGTACAAAATTTCTCTCTCAAAAAAAGGGAAAAAATAGCACAAAAAGGCGGGAAAAAAAGTAAAAAAGAAAAATTGAGAAGAAACTGGTAAAATTTCTAAACAAAAAAAAGAAAGAAAAAAAAGTCAAGCAGTAATTTAAAAAGTTGAAAAAAAGAAGAAAAAGTTTTTTAAAAATTCTAGGAAAAAATTTTGAAAATATTTTTTTAAATATACAAGTTTTGCTTAAGATTTTTTAAAAGAAATTTTTTTTTAAAAAAGTACAAAATTTCTCTCTCAAAAAAAGGGAAAAAATAGCACAAAAAGGCGGGAAAAAAGTAAAAAAGAAAAATTGAGAAGAAACTGGTAAAATTTCTAAAAAAAAAAAGTCAAGCAGTAATTTAGAAAGTTGAAAAAAAAGAAAAAGTTTTTAGAAAATTCTAGGAAAAAATTTTGAAAAAATATTTTTTTAAATAAAACTGATACAAAAATTTCAAAAAAAGGGAAAAAATAGCACAAAAAGGCGGAAAAAAAAGTAAAAAAGAAAAATTGAGAAGAAACTGGTAAAATTTCTAAAAAAAAAAAGAGTCAAAAATTGTTTTTAAAAACTGATAAAAAAATCTGAAAAAAAGAGTTTAAAAATTCTAGGAAAAAGTGGTAAAATTCCCATAAAAAGTAGTGGAGCCCCTTGAACCCTGTCGACCTCCCACTTTGAGAACCACTGACATTTACTTTAGTTAGATAGTTTTGTAGTACTGGGTATACTGCAGTATTAATGTGTTTCCAGTGGGTATAGTGAGTATAACTACCTGAGTATCTCAGACGACACCGCTGGTCACATCGGGTCAGGGAGTCAGAGGTCGAAGGTTCGATTCCTCCGAGCCGCCCGTCGCCTCTCGCTGGTCGCCGGTCGCTCATCGCCACCTTCACTGCAGAAAAGCAGGCTGGGAAAACGCTGAGTAGTGTTGCCCCCTCCCCCCCCCCCTGCAGGTTGTTGGCGTGGATGTGGGAGGCGAGATCTGGCTGGCGGCCCGACGGCAGCAGATACCCTGCTGGAGTAACAGATGGCCCCAATGCATCATGGGAGAGCGATGTCCACAAATATATCTGTTCTGGTCTGAAATAGCACAGGAAGCCGAAGGTGAAGGAAGCAGCTTCAGGTCGTCACAGCAACCACCTGGTTTTAAAACCTGATCAGTCGCCCACTGTAGCGACGTCCTCCGATGTTTTAAAGGGATAGTTCAACATTTAGTCAAACTGTCCCATCACCATAACCCCTATAGTCATAGCAGTAGGTTTGTTACCTTTAATTGTCGGTGCAAGCTATTTTTAGAACGGCGGAGCAGAGCCGTGAGCTGCTCAGAGCTACGCTACGGAGGCTCATTATGGGATTTCTTGGTTTCCCTCATCAAACTCATCAAATACACAATCCAACAACTCCACAACGCTCTGGTGGACAAGTTGTGACCTGCACATTCACCACGCTATGAGATAATAACACAACGTTACCACACAGAGTTGTTTTAGAGGGAAATACAGAGACTGATGATGAACAACTGTCCCTGAAGGCAACGTGCATCAGCGGTTTTGGAGGAATTTACCTTCACCTCATTTTCCACATCTGAACTGATTCTGTTTTCATGTGTTTTGTTTTTCTTGTTAGAGTTTATTTTATTCCTATTTATTTAAAAAAGGACATAAATGAATAAATAAAGAAGGCGTTGGTTGGACATTCAGACTGAGAAGCTGTAAGTGTCTCTGTCTGGTTCCTCATGTTGCCGTGTGCTCCTCAGATGTTCCTCACCGTGTTCCTCAGCAACAACGACCAGCACTTCAGCGAGGTTCCCATCACCCCGGAGACGCTGTGCAGAGACGTGGTGGAGCTGTGCAAGGAGCCGGGGGAGGCCGACTGCTACCTGGCCGAGACCTGGAGGGGCTCCGGTCAGACACAAACTACCTGCTTTCTCATGTTCAACTTGACCTTAAAACTTTATACTTCATTTTTTTTCTGGCATTTTCAGTCACGTGATGCTATTCTATTTATTTATTTTATTTTATTTTAAATTTATGTCTGGAATGGATGTATTCTTGAGTCTATAAGATAATAATAATAATAATAATAAAATTTAAAAAAAAATTAAAAAATTAGTTTAGTCTATTCTGTACTCTGTAATTATCCTATATTGACTGGGTTAAATAGAATTAAATTGCTAAAAATGAATGAATGAATGTATTTTTATTTTCGAACATGTATAAAACAAATATATGTAATATGTATATATTTTTTTTAAAGTAAGAAATAAAAGAATAGAGCTTCGAAATAACAAAACACAGCATATTGTTTGAAAAAGAGATTAAAAAACAATTTTCCTTGACTAAAACTAGACGAACACAGTCGGGATGGATTATTCTGACAAAAATAAAATGCTCCGATAGACGAGACAAAAGAGCGTGAACGTGACTAAAACAAATAAAACTAACGGAGCGTATTGTGTTGTGTTGTGTCGTGTTGTGTTGTGTTGTGTCGTGTTGTTCCAACCAATCAGAGCGCGTGGTCGGGGACGGGGAGCGGATGATGGAGGTGCTGCAGCGCTGGGGGCAGCAGCGCGGCGAGGTGCGCTACCTGCTGCACCACCAGAGAGCTCCAGGTGAGAAACCTGACCAGCTTTTATTTTGAAAAGTTCTACGATTCTCTGAATGGAGAAATGAATCAGCAGGAAGTTTAGATTCTCTATGAGCCCTTCAAAATAAAAGCATGGCGTGGTGTTTGTGTGTCCAGGTGGATCCAGAGGTCTGGACCAGGTGATGAAGAGGAACCAGATGAAGACCTCGTTGGAGAGAAGTCTGGAGAACGGGGTGCGTTAGCTTAGCCTAGCTTAGCTTAGCTTAGCTTAGCACTGCTAGCCTAGCTGCAGCTGCAGCCATAGAAATGAAAATGTTGTGTTTGTTGCTTAAAGCTCCTTCCAGCCCTGTGAAGGCTGCGCTGCGTGACGTGAAGGTGAACTCTGACTGTGTGTGTGTGTGTGTGTGTGTGTGTGTGTGTGTGTGTGTGTGTGTGTGTGTGTGTGTGCGTGCTGCAGGACGTGACCCTGGGCGAGCTGCAGGACCTGGCAACCCGACAGCAGCAGCAGATCAACGCTCAGCAGCAGCTTCTGGCCTCCAAGGTTCTGATTGATTGATTTGTGTTATTTGTGTCACGCACATAAGACACTAAACATTTAAATACAAACATTCAAGAACGGCAGGAAAGGAGAAAAAATAAAACAAAACAATGGCGCTTCCAAGATGTCCGCCTTAAAATGTGTCAGAAAATGTAAATAATCTTCTTGGCTTTGTTTGTTTGTTTGTTTTGTTTTTCGTTTTTCTCCTCTTGTCTCTAGTTCATCTTATTTTATCTTCAATCTGCACAGCCTTCCTTTGAGTTAAAGTTGTTGTGTTGTTGTGTTGTTGTTGTGTTGTTGTGCTGTGTGAGCAGGAGCAGCGTCTGCGCTACCTGAAGCTGCAGGACGCGCGGCAGCAGCAGCAGCAGGAGGCGAGCGACCAGGAGCGGCTGCGGCAGCTCCGAGAAAACGCTCACAACCAGGAGGCCAAGCTGCGGCGGGTCCGGGCCCTCAGGGGCCAAGTGGAGCAGAAACGCCTCAGCAACAGCAAACTAGGTCTGGAGCTGCTTTCATTTTCATTATTGTTCTATTGATTGATTAATTGTTGCGGCTCTACTTTGTCTCACAGTTGGTTCATCGTATGCGCTTTTTGTTGAATATGATGCGTTTAAGGAACCTGCGAGTTTCAGCTGCTCTTTGTTTCCTCCCATTCTTCTCAGTGACAGTGAACGCGTCACAGTGAATAAACTTTATTTGTGCTTTTCAGAATAAAATGTTGTGTAGAAGTAAAAAAAAAAAAAGAAAGTAAAAAGACACGAAGATTAAAAACAACCCAATTATGAAATAAAAGTCACCTGGCAGGAAGTCTGGGTTTAAAGCTTCATTGTGTTGGAGACGCAATAATAACAGAGGAATACACAGTCAGTGTGTGTGTGTGTGTGTGTGTGTGTGTGTGTGTGTGTGTAGCAGATGGGACTCCAGATCAGATTAGATGATATTAGATCAGATAGATTTGACTGGAGGTCGTCATTATGGAAATTACAGGATTTACATTAAGCTTCTTGACGAGTTCGTCCATTGTGTGTTCACATCTGTGTGTGTGTGTGTGTGTGTGTGTCTGTGTGTGTGTTCAGTCGCCTCAGACCTGTAATCTTGTTTTCTGGGGTTTCAGTCTGTTCACTGATCAATTGATCCAAAATGAAAGAATCAATCAGCGCCTTTATTTTGAAATTCCCCCAGAGGAAGTCTCATCACTGCTGCAGTTTGATGTGTGAGGCTGATTATTAACATTCAAACAATTAAAAATACACACAGGAACTTGATGTTCCTTCAATAAACCAGAAAGAAGCTGATTTCATTTTTTATGTCATTGATTGTTCTTTCATTTAAAGGGATAGTTCAACATTTTGGCCAACTCGCCTATCAACATAATCCATATAGTTTTAGCAGTGGGTTCATTATCTTACCTTTAATTATCAATGCAAGCTATTTTTAGAACGGCGGAGCAGAGCCGTGAGCTGCTCAGAGCTACGCTACGGAGGCTCATTATGGGATTTCTTGGTTTCCCTCATCAAACTCATCAAATACACAATCCAACAACTCCACAACGCTCTGGTGGACAAGTTGTGACCTGCACATTCACCACGCTATGAGATAATAACACAACGTTACCACACAGAGTTGTTTTAGAGGGAAATTCAGAGACCTTGATGAAAAACTGTCCCTGAAGGGACAGTTGTTCATCAACAGTCTCTGTATTTCCCTCTAAAACAACTCTGTGTGGTAACGTTGTGTTATTATCTCATAGCGTGGTGAATGTGCAGGTCACAACTTGTCATGGCTCACGGCTCTGCTCCGCCGTTCTAAAAACAGCTTGCACCGACAATTAAAGGTAACGAACCTACTGCTATGACTATAGGGGTTATGGTGATGAGACAGTTTGACTAAATGTTGAACTGTCCCTTTAACTAACTCATTGCTTCATGCAACATGATGAACTTCCTGGTTTGGTCTCACCGCTGTTGTTGTTGTTGTTGTTGTTGTTGTTGTTGTCCGTGTGTGTCAGTGGAGGAGATCGAGCAGATGACCGGTCTGTTCCAGCAGAAGCAGCGGGAGCTGCTGGTTGCCGTGGCGAGGGTGGAGGAGCTGAGCGACCAGCTGGAGGTGCTGAGGACCAACAGGCTGGAGCCTCCTCTTCCTCCTCCTCCTCATCACCACCTCCATCATCATCATCACCACCTTCATCACAGCTCCTCCTCCTCCTCCTCCTCCTCCACGGCCGAGCTGGAGCGACTCTACAAGGAGCTGCAGGTCAGATCTCAGCTCTGATTGGCCGAATCGCTGAATGGGCTCTATGACCAGCTCCTCTACTTCCTGAATTTAAACCAGTTCCTTTATTTCCTGTCTTACTTCCTGTCTTGGACAAACTGATTAGTCCAGATGTGTCTGAATGGTCACACCTGGATTAATCAGTTTGTCCAATAATGTAAGACAGGAAATAAAGGAGCTGGTTTAAATTCAGGAAGTAGAGGAGCTGTGCCTAGAGCCCATTGGCCGAATCAGAACAGAAATCTATTTTTAACCAGAGTTTGATATAATTTGGTTTTGGCTGCACGTTATGTTGCATCATTTGTTCAGAAAGTATTGCAGAAAAGTGTTGTTTGTTTGTTACCTCAATAAATTTAAGATAATTTCTTTTTTTCAAGTATATTTTTGGCCTTTTTTGCCTTTATTTGACAACACATAGTGAGATAGACAGGAAGGGGGGGCAGAGAGAGGGGGGATGACATGCAGGAAAGGTCCACTCGACGCGGGATTCGAACCGGGGACGCCTGCGCCGGGGACTGCGGCCGCCTCAACCACTGCGCCACGCACCGCCCCGAGAATTTAGTCGTTTACATTAAAAACACACTCTTTTTGGTAGTAAAATAAAAGTAAAAGGTTAAAAAAATTGAAAACAGAAATTGGGACTAGCGAACAACAGGCTAGTCTGGACGTAGCAGGCTAGGCTAGGCTAGGCTAGGCTAACTAGCGAACAACAGGCTAGTCTGGACGTAGCAGGCTAGGCTAGGCTAACTTGCTAACAACAGGCTAGTCTGGACGTAGCAGGCTAGGCTAGGCTAACTAGCGAACAACAGGCTAGTCTGGACGTAGCAGGCTAGGCTAGGCTAACTAGCTAACAACAGGCTAGTCTGGACGTAGCAGGCTAGGCTAGGCTAACTAGCGAACAACAGGCTAGTCTGGACGTAGCAGGCTAGGCTAGGCTAACTAGCTAACAACAGGCTAGTCTGGACGTAGCAGGCTAGGCTAGGCTAACTAGCTAACAACAGGCTAGTCTGGACGTAGCAGGCTAGGCTAGGCTAACTAGCTAACAACAGGCTCGTCTGGAACAACAGGCTAACAACAGGCTAGTCTGGACGTAGCAGGCTAGGCTAGGCTAACTAGCTAACAACAGGCTCGTCTGGACGTAGCAGGCTAGGCTAGGCTAGGCTAGGCTAACTAGCTCTTCACCTGTTGTCTGCTCCTCTTCCTCCTCTTCCTCCTGCAGCTGAGGAACAAGCTGAACCAGGACCAGAGCGCGCGGCTGCAGCAGCAGAGAGACAGTCTGAACAAGAGGAACCTGGAGGTCGCCACGATGGACCGGCGGCTCGCCGAGCTGCGCCAGCGGCTGTGGAAGAAGAAGGCGGCGCTGCAGCAGAAGGAGAACCTGCCGGTGAGAAAACGATAAACAAACAATGAGAGTCTCTGTGTGATGAGGAACCTGATGCTTCCGTCCTGGTTCAGGCCTCCTGGCTCCAGCAGACTCTGATGTTTGTGTTTCCGGTCCAGGCGGCCTCTGACGGCGTGGCGCCGCAGCACGGCGTGGGCTCCAGAGTGGCGGCCGTGGGTCCGTACATCCAGTCGCCGTCGTCCTCAACGGGCTCCCAGGGGCCGCCGGTGCCGGCCCGCCAGGAGGTCCTGGTGAAGCCGGCGTACCCGGACGGGACGGCCACGCTGCCGATGCCCGACTCGTCCCTGAAGCCGCCGCCCAGACCCGTCAAACCAGCCTCAGGTTCGACCTTGGACTCGTAGACAGAATCCGCACGTTTTGATCCTCGTTGTCTGAACCAGCTTCATTTCTTCTTCTTCTTCTTCTTCTTCTTCTTCTTCTTCTTCTTCTTCTTCTTCTTCTTCTTCTTGTCTGTGCAGGTTTCAACACCTCCAAAACAACCAAACTCCCCGACTGGAGCAGCTCCTTCTCTGAGTCCGGTGGCGGTTACAGCCACGCCTCCACGCTGCCGCGCATGTCCAGCCTCAGCAGCCGCAGCGCAGGTCGGTCTGGGCGCCGTTAACCCCTCGATGCTGATGCAGGATGTTGTCAGATGTTTGGAGACGATATGTCATGGACGACGTCTGTGTTTGTAGGTGGCGAGACCCTTTCAGACCAGAAGGACCTCCACGGGTCTGAGGCCCCGCCCCCCGTCCCCTCACGGACCAGTCACACCACGGACAGCCTGCTCAGGGACAACCAGGTCTGACTCCGACCCCGTCATTACAAACTACAAACCTGAAGCTTCAATGTTTCATGTTTTCAATAGAGCACTGGAAAACAGAGTAACGACCCCACCATGTTAAGGGTTTTGTGCCCCTAGTGGCAGGATGTGGGTATTGCAACAGAGCCAGAAAACCCATTCACTCCAATGTGTGTGTGTTCCCCACTTGGTTGTAAGCTGTTGAAAACGGCCATTAATGTTTATCTGTAAAGGTTCCTCAATGATGCTGTTAACCTGGGTGATCTATAAATGTCCTTAAACAATTGAAAACCCCACACTGTTCATTCACCAACAATGAGACGTCAGTTCTTGGGTGTTTTTGCAGTACCCGTATTCCTCCACCAGGAGGCGCTGCCATTGGACCGATGCTGTCGTTACTCTCTTTTCCAGTGCTCTAGTTTTCAGGGAACTGGTCTATAATATGGTTTCACTGCTCATCCAGGACTTCTTCTCCTTTGAAGGGGACTCGGACTGGAGTCGAATTGAGTCGCTGTTTTGATGACTGGCGACCTGATTGACAAAAAATAAAAGACCTGAGACTTGACTTGGACGTTAAAGAATCGGGACGTTGACTTGAGACACGATGGATTTATATCTAATATTACCTGATGAGCACAGGCTGAGAATGGCGTTGTTATGGTTGGATCACTGCCCTGTCAATCAGTCTCGCCCATTTTTTATTTACATGTATTTTACTGACAGTTAGAAATATATTGTCTTTTCACTTCAGACTCAGACTCTGCTACCTAGGGGGCAAAGTCACATTTTTTTGGAAAACAGACACGGAGCGTTGTAAAAGGTTGTCCACCAGAAATGATATCTAGGACCTTCAAGGATTAAAACCTGGTGGACGACCCGGTCAACGAGCTGCAGGAAAGCTACGGGGTCCAAAGCCCCTCTTTTTGGGTCATTTTGCTGGTGAAAGTATGTAAATGCAAATACTTAGGTACTACAATGGCATAAATAGTCATACAACTCTAAAATTTGGCAGAGAGTATCTTGACACATAGGGGAAGGCAAGAAAAAAAGATTCTGTGGTTTGTTGCAACTTGATTTTAAGATATCACCCTCAACATCCCAAAAAAGACCAAAAAAACAACTGTTTGTCTGACAAATTCTCATGAAAATTATTATTTTTCAGCACTTTATGGAGGACATCTATACCTAATACATATATAGAAAATGTCTTTAGTTCATAAGCTTCCATTTGAGTCCAAGCAGCCTTTCTATCTCAAAACCCCCCCTTGCTGTGGCCGACGGTCTTCTCTCTCTATCTGTTCATTTTGGGGAGATCCAGGAATACCATGTATTCTAATGGGGCCAGTTAACATGGAGGTTTTCACAATAGGTGTTGCATTGTTTGGAGACAACCTGTAGCTTTCCAGTAGCAGTAGAAAGGTTAGCTTGGACTCAAATGGAAGCTCATGAACTAAAGAAATTTTCTATATATGTATTAGGTATAGATGTTCTCCATAAAGTGCTGAAAAATAATAATTTTCATGAGAATTTGTCAGTTTTTTTGGTCTTTTTTGGGATGTTGAGGGTGATATCTTAAAATCAAGTTGCAACAAACCCCAGAATCTTTTTTTCTTGCCTTCCCCTATGTGTCCAGATACTCTCTGCCAAATGTTATAGTTGTATGACTATTTATGCCATTGTAGTACCTAAGTATTTGCAGTTACATACTTTCGCCAGCAAAATCGTAGCTTTCCTGCAGCTAGTTGAACGGGTTGTCCACCCAGGTTTTAATCCTTGAAGGTCCTAGATATCATTTCTGGTGGACAACCTTTTACAACGCTCCGTGTCTGTTTTTTTTGCTTTGCCCCCTGGGTAGCAGGTAAAAATGTAATAATAAGGAGACTTGAAACAAGGACTTGGGACTGACTTGAGACCTGCATATGTGTGATTTGGTCTCATCTCTGCCTCTGACATGTCTGCAGTGTTTTGGACGGTTTAGATCTCTAGGCGTTTGAATCAAGTCAACTGGACGTAGCTTTTGTCTTGAAGACTCGTATCCAAGTGTCTCCATCAGTTTGTGCAGACGAGACGAACTGATGACGCTACTTCGATGAGGGGCGAAACATCTAAAAGACAAAAGCTGAGTCCAGTTGACTTGTTTCATTTGAGTCTAAAGCTCTATTTCTGTCTCTCCTTCAGGGTAAAGGTCTGTCCAAGGCGGCGGTGCCCCCTCCCATCCCCAGTAAACCCAAACCGTTCTCCTCGTCCGGCCCGCCCACCTTCTCCAAGCCGCCCTACAGCACCGGGACCTTCCCCGGTAAGGTGCGGCCGGTGGGGGGCCACCTCCGGGCGGCCGGCGTCCTCTCCAGCCACTGCAACACCCTCCCTCTGCCCGCCAAGCAGGAGAGCCCTCCGGCCGCCGCCGTCCGGCCGTACACCCCCGAGCTCGCCGACGGCCCGCCCCCTCCGGCGCTGAAGAAGAAGCCTCAGACGGTGGCGGCCTCGTCCATCTACTCCATGTACACGCAGCAGGCCACGCCGGGGAAGGGCTACCAGGGCGGCGGGGGCACGCTGCCCCGCAGTCAGCCCCGAGGTGAGCACGCTGCCCGCCAACAGACATTGGAAATAACCCAATTATAAAGGGATAGTTCACCCAAAATTCAAATTTCACTCACCATCTCCTCCCCCTCATGTGGACTAAGAGCTGGGAGAAGTTTCAGAGTCCTCGTTCCTTCTCTGAGTTACGGGGGGTCCACGCAGCAGTATTTGTCCATATAATGGTTGTGAATGGACACCACTTTTCTTCGTCCAAAAAAACACACCAAAAAACATCCAAATACCTCCATACTGCTCGTATGTGATGTCCGTCTTGTATTGAAGCCCCCACACGAGAAATTGTCCCCCAAAAAATTACATAAGTCTATACTTCACGCTTGTTTGTAGCGGAAGCTCCTCTTCCTGGTCCGTCCAAATTTGACAAACCTGGAAGAGCTTGAAATATGGATTTATATGATTTTTTTCGGGACGATGTCGCATTTTGGGGCTATTTCGTCTGTTACTAGATTTGCACGTCTGTCCGTCCTGAGTGAGGGATCCTTCTCTTGTTGCTCACCCTGAGGTTTCTCCTGGTTTTCCCTGTTAAAAGGGTTTTCCATGGAGTTTTTCCTCAGTGGATGTGAGGGTCTAAGGTCAGATCGGGAGACCTTTCCTGCATGTCATTCATGTCTCTGTCCTTTTGAGACAAACTGATCTTCAAATAAAGGAAAACCAAAAAATATACTGTAAAAAAAAAAAAAAAATGGGTTTTCCATGGACAGGGTCACCCATTGGTTTTAAAAAGTATTAAAAAGTGATAAATCAAAAAAGCAAAATTTAATGGCGGTTTGAAAAGTGATAAATTTGGTCCAAAGGTATTAATTTTAAAGAATAGGTATTATTTTGGCTTTTGGACAATGACTGTTTTATTTTGATAAAATAGGCGTAATAAAATAAATAAAGCTGAACTTTTGCGCCCTGATTGGCCAAAAAAAAAAAAGGAATGATATTCTGAATATCAATTAAATTCATTGGCGCTAGAAATCTAAAATCGTCACCCCCTCATAGTTGTCAGGCGGATAGAAGTGCTAGTGAATCTCTTTCTGATTGATAGTGCAAAAAACGTTGTGGTATTAAAAAAAATCTGAAGGTAGTGAAAAAAGGTATTAAATGGTAGTAAATTGACTCAAAGATTTGTGTATAAACCCTGATGGAGTTTTTCCTCAGTGGATGTGAGGGTCAAAGGACAGAGGATGTTGTTACGATGTCATGTGAAGCCCTTTGAGACAAACTGTTTGTGAAAAACCGGCTATACAAATAAAACTGCCTTGTCTTCCTGTTACATCTAAACCTGGAGAAGAACAGAACTCGACTCAGCTGGAGCCGAGCAGCTGGAGTTGTAACTCAGTTGCATCCTGGGATCAATAACATGTTGATCTCCGGGTGTCGCTGCTGTTCCTTCCCCTGATGAGTCCGTGTTGTCGTGTTGTTGTGTTGTTGTGTCGTGTGGTGCTGATCTCAGTGTCTCTGCTCCGTCACAGTGTACGGGAAGCCGATTCTGTCGGCCGGCGCGGCGCAGCAATCCGCCGCCTCGGACAACGCCGCCGGGAGCTCTGGGATCTGCGTGTTCGACGGGAGCGAGGCTGACAACAGTTACCTGGGTAACAGCGAGGCCGTCGTGGGCGGGGAGACGGCAGAACGCGCCACCCCTCGCCCGCTCAGCCCCACCAAGCTCCTCCCCTTCCTGTCGGCGGCGGCCGCCAACCCTCACAGGAACCCCAGCGACGCCGACCTGGAGGCGCTGCGGCGCCGGCTGCACCACGCGCCGCGGCCGCTCAAGAAGCGCAGCTCCATCACGGAGCCCGAGGGCCCGGCCGGACCCAACATCCAGAAGCTGCTCTACCAGAAGACCACTCTGGCTGCCATGGAGACCATCCCCATGGAGACGGTCGGCCCGGCCGGGGCGTACGTCCATCAGCCCGAGGCTCACGAGGACGGGATGGGTGGCGGCGGCGGCGGTGGCGGTGACGGTGGCGCATCGAGGGTTGCCGACCACGATGACGACCGGCTGCTGACTGACAGCCCGGAGGAGCGTCTGACTCCGCCCCCGCTGCCCCCGCGCTCGCCCATCCCCGACCCCGCCTCCCGCCGCGCCCTCCTCTCCCCCGTGGACAACAACGAGGAGGAGGAGGAGGAGGAGGAGGAAGAGGAGGACGAAGGGCGTCCGTCCTCCTCGCTCCACCACGATCACCACTTCTCAGAGGAGTTCCCGCCGTACCCGCCGCCGCCGTACCCCAGCTGTGGCGACGGGGATCAGGGGGAGGAAGCCGTCAACCTGCAGCCGCCAGAGGTCACGGGGCAGGTCACCGCGCCACCGGTGGGTGTTACCATGACGCGTGATGATACTGACTGATACTTAAAGGGACAATTCCCTGGCACAAAAAAATAAGTCAGTTTAAAAAATAAAAATAAAAAATCCGGCAAAAATAAATCCGGCACAAGAAAAAAAAGTCAGGTAAAAAAAAAAAAAAAAGTCAGGTAAAAGAAAAAAAACCCAAAAAAACGGCACAAGAAAAAAAAAAAAGGCAGGTAAAAAAAACGAGAAAAAAGATCTGGCACAAAAAAAATAAGTCAGTTTAAAAAAAAAAAAAAATCCGGCACAAGGAAAAAAAAAAAGGCAGGTAAAAAAAAAAAAATCCGGCACAAGAAAAAAAAAAAAGTCAGTTAAAAAAAAGTCACAAGAAAAAAAAAAAGTCCGGCAAAAAAAAAAGAAGAAAAAAAAAATCCGGCACACAAAAAAAAGCCCGACAAAAGAAACAAAAAAAATCCGGCACAAGAAAAAAAAAAAAAGTCAGGTAAAAAAAAAAAAAAGTCAGGTAAAAAAAAAAAAATAATAATCTGAAGCTGTAACTTACGGTTTCAAAAGCCTGCCTTGAACGCAGCATTAGCGAAAACGGCTGAACCGCTGATATCTGCTTTAAGGGATATTTTGTGACTTAGAAATGGGAAACCCCTTAAATGCAGATACGTCTTCAGACTAGGGAGCACATTAGTGCGATTTAGCACATCTGTTTATTACCGTTACATCGCAACCCGTCCATGTGCCTGTGTTATTAATGGGAAACACTGGATGCGCTGGGTGATAAGTTTCGTTTGTTTTTACCGCCGTCGCATACCACGGCTTATTGAAAGGTGAACACCAGCAGTAACTATCATTGTGCAGCTGCGGGTGATGACATTAGCCCGGTCATCTTATGACATTTTACACTGGCTGTACCTTGATAAAACAACTTAAAGCATCAGTCAGCGATCCGGTCGTTTTGTCTAATGCTGCGTTCAAGGCAGGCTTTTGAAACCGTAAGTTACGGCTTCAAGTCACGACTACGACTTTGTAGCGTTCCAAGTAACCGAGGTAACCTGTAGCTGGTGTTTTTACCGTCCTGTTGCCTGTGAAAGTCACTATAACGACCACTCGTAACTTCCGACCCGTGAACTCGTACCAGATCAAACTGGTACGACTTCACAGGAAGGAAAAACACAAGTTAGGAGTTTCCTTGAACGCACCATGAGTTAGCAGCCCCCGCCCTCGTCAGGCATCTATTGGTCCTCGTGCTACGTCACCACATTCACGCGATGCATCCCTTGGCTGCACACACAGCCCTTCATGCCGTTCTCTCTCCTCATTGGATAACACTTGTATCCCACAAGGAAAGTTTTCTCCTGGTTTACAGCAGAGCAGAGTGACGGAGAGACCAGACACTCTATGGAAGTGATGCTGACCATGGAAAATAGGAACATTTAGGACTTAGAGGAACTAAAACATTCACCTGAGATCTGATTTAACAACTAGGCTTTGTTACCACTGAGAAAAATGACCATTTTGTAACTAAACGATAACAACATGGCCGGCTATTGATAAAAGATCGTAAAATAAAATAAATAAATGTTAAATAAATGCAACAATGAGGTAAATAATCCATAAAATTGGCCTAAACGAGATAAGATAATACAATGGTTTTCGTAATAAGAAAGAAAATACTGCATTCTGGGTAGCCCTAGCCTTGTTCCCAAGGGAGGTGTCGGAAAATCTCAATATTGAGGCGATATAGTCCTTTTTTCTGAGAATCGGGACAGCGCTAGCGCCAGCGGGATGGCGCATTGTTGAGACTGAGGGTGAAGAGAGGAATCTGCCTCCTCCATGATCTGTTCTCTCGGTCTCTCTCTCTCTCAGGGTAAGAGGTCCATCCTCCGTAAAGTCGGCTCAGACCGGATCAACCACAGCATGCGGGTCAAGTTCAACCCTCTGGCGCTGCTGCTGGACTCGTCTCTGGAGGGCGAGTACGACCTCGTCCAGAGGGTCATCTACGACGTGAGTTGCGCCGCCGTCCGAGACGATGTTTTAGAACAAGTTTAGAACGTGACTCATTGGTACGACGGGGGTTGAAATCAGCAGCTGACGCTACCGATGTCTACGTGTCTGCAGGTGGAAGACCCCAGCATGCCCAACGACGAGGGCATCACAGCGCTGCACAACGCCGTCTGCGCCGGACACACCGAGATCGTCAAGTTCCTGGTCCAGTACGGCGTCAACGTCAACGCTGCCGACAGCGATGGCTGGTGAGTCGTTGTGGTCTTTCTCTGAGTTGACTTTACCCAACGATCCCAATCAAGGCTGTAGTTCCTGCATCAGGGAAGGAAGGACAAAGGGAAGGAAGGGACAAAAGAAAGAATGGAAAAACGAAGGAAAGGTGGATAGAGGGAGGAAGGAAGAAGTTACGATGAAGGGAAGGAAGGAAGGGAAAGGGGATTGTGGAAAGAAGGAAGGGAAAAGGATGGAAAGGTAGATGGAGGGAGGGAACAGATTGGATCAATTGGATCAAAAAAGAAGGAAGAATTAAGGATGAAGGAAATCAAGGAAGGAAGGGAAAAAAGGAAGGAAAGAAAGATGGAGGGAGGGAGCAGAAGGACGGACGAAGGGAAAGAAGGGAAAAAAGATTGTGGGAAGAAGGAAGGGAGAAAGAAAAGAAAGAAGGAAGGATGGAGGAAGGGAACAGATTGGGAGGAGAGGAGGGTTCATCAATCCGACAAAGCTCTGATTGGTTTGTACGGTAACCTTGTCACCATGGTACCTTGGTCTCCAGGACGCCGCTCCACTGCGCCGCCTCCTGTAACAACGTTCAGGTCTGTAAGTTCCTGGTGGAGTCGGGGGCCGCCGTGTTCGCCACCACCTACAGCGACATGCAGACCGCTGCTGACAAATGTGAAGAGATGGAGGACGGCTACGCCCAGTGCTCCCAGTTCCTCTACGGTAAGATGGTGCGGTGGCCTGGGGGGGGCATCAGGGTCAAGGATCGGGGTTTGGATTGTAGATCCTTCAGTAAGGTCTAATGTAGGTGTCAGAGAGGGGATAGCAGAGATCCTTGGGCTGGGGGTGAAGGAGACCTCAAGAAGGTTCCTGAGACAAGAAAAAGTTTCAGTTGGTAAATTATGGGAAGCCTTAAGTACGAAGGAGAAAAAAGAAAAAAAATCCGGCACAAAAAAAAGTCAGTTAAAAAAAAATCTGGCACAAAGAAAAAAAAAAGGCAGGTTAAAAAAAAAATCCGGCACGAGAAAAAAAAAAAGTCTGATTAAAAAAAAGAAGAAAAAAAATCCGGCACAAAAAAAAGTCAGTTAAAAAAAAATCAAAAAAAAATCCACCACAAGGGAAAAAAAAAGTCCGGAAAAAAAAGAAGAAAAAAAAATCCGGCACAAAAAAAAAAGTCAGGCAAAAAAAAATCCGGCACGAAAAAAAAGTCGGGTAAAAAAAAAAAAATCCGGCACAAGAAAAAAAAAAAAAAGTCAGTTAAAAAAAAAAAGAAAAAAAAAAAATCTGCCACAAGAAAAAAAAAGGTCCAGCGAAAAAAACAACAACACCAGGCACAAAAAAAAAGTCCAGCAAAAAATCCGGCACGAAAAAAAAAAGTCAGGTAAAAAAAAAAAATCCGGCACAAGAAAAAAAGTCCGGTAAAAGAAAAAAACCAAAAAAAATCCGGCACAAGGGAAAAAAAAGGCAGGTAAAAAAAACGAGAAAAAAAATCCGGCACAAAAAAAATAAGTCAGTTTAAAAAAAAAATAAATAAATAAAAAATCCGCCACAAGAAAAAAAAAAAAGTCAGGTAAAAGAAAAAAAATTCCGGCACAAGAACAAAAAAAAAAGTCAGGTAAAAAAAAAATACAAGTCCGGTAAAAGGAAAAAACCAAAAAAAATCCGGCACAAGAAAATAAAGTCAGGTAAAAAAAAAAAAAAAAATCTGGCACAAGAAAAAAAAAAAAAAACCGGCACAAGAAAATAAAGTCAGGTAAAAAAAAAAAAAACGGCACCAAAAAAAAAAAAAAAGTCAGGTAAAAAAAAAAAAAATCTGGCACAAGAAAAAAAAAAGTCAGTTTAAAAAAAAAAAAAATCCGGCACAAGAAAAAATAAAGTCAGGTAAAAAAAAAAAAATTCCGGCACAAGAACAAAAAAAAAAGTCAGGTAAAAAAAACGAGAAAAAAAAATCCGGCACGAAAAAAATCAGTCAGTTTAAAAAAAAAAAAAAAATCCACCACAAACAAAAAAAAACAGGCCGGCAAAAAAAAAAACCCAAAAAAAATCCAGCACAAGAAAATAAAGTCAGGTAAAAAAAAAAAAACGGCACAAAAAAAAAAAAAAAGTCAGGTAAAAAAAAAAATAATAAATATGTCACAACAAAAAAAAAACGAGAAAAAAAATCCGGCACAAAAAATAAGTGGGGTAAAAAATTAAAAAAAACGGCACAAGAAAAAAAAAGTCAGGTAAAAAAAAAAAAAAAAATCCGCCACAAGAAAAAAAAGTCAGGTAAAAAAAAAATTCCGGCAGAAGAAAAAAAAAGTCAGGTAAAAAAAAAGCAGCACAGAGTGACAGACAGGCTCCTGTAGTAGTATTTGTAAATACTACAAATACTACAGGAGAGAAGGGGAGAAGATAGGCCTATCCTGTAGTATTTATATGTGTAAATACTCCAGGAGGAGGCAGAGACCTGGATGGCGGCGGTCCAGTCACGGAGGCGTCTCCAGTCACGTTTAGTCACGCTAAACGTTAGGTCATATAACGTCTCTGTGTAACTTGTTGGATTGTGTATTTGATGAGTTTGATGAGGGAAACCAAGAAATCCCATAATGAGCCTCCGTAGCGTAGCTCTGAGCAGCTCACGGCTCTGCTCCGCCGTTCTAAAAATAGCTTGCACCGACAATTAAAGGTAATGAACCTACTGTGGCAATGGGCCAATTTGCCAAAATGTTGAACTATCCCTTTAAAGCCAAACCTTTCAGAACAAAGAATAATTACTATATCCAGATTTTAAACGGCTCGTCCCCTGTTTGTGTCTGGACAGGCGTGCAGGAGAAGATGGGCGTGATGAACCGCGGCGTGGTCTACGCCCTGTGGGACTACGAGCCTCAGAGCGACGACGAGCTGGGCTTCACGGAGGGCGACTGCATGACGGTGCTGAGGCAGAAGGACGAGGTGGAGACGGAGTGGTGGTGGGCGCGGTGCGCGGACCGCGAGGGCTACATCCCCCGCAACCTCCTGGGGGTGAGTCGCCACCGGCAACACACTGCAGAAACTCAGTCTTTACAAGAACATTTGTCTCTTTTCTGGTCAAAACTAAACTCTTTCCACTTAAAATAACTTGTTTTTAGATCATTTTCTCTTGTTTCAAACTAATTTTCACTTGAAATAAGTAGAAAAATCTGCAGGTTTTTTGTGCTTGCTAAAGAAAAACTTGCTCCACTGTCAGATTTTTCTACTTATTTCAAGTGAAAATCTGCTTGAAATAAGTAAAAAGTGTCTAAAAACAAGCTAATTCTTATGAGATGAGTCTTATTTTGAGTCTAATTTGATTTGTTTTGACTAAAAGTGACATTTTGACGAGAAATAAGACAAATATTCT
Organism: Decapterus maruadsi; assembly: GCA_030347415.2. Taxonomy (NCBI): domain Eukaryota; kingdom Metazoa; phylum Chordata; class Actinopteri; order Carangiformes; family Carangidae; genus Decapterus; species Decapterus maruadsi. The sequence continues at coordinate 1,469,928 of CM064901.1, forward strand.
TGGTGAGGTTCTGAGTGCACAGATGTTTTCAGGCTGAATTCACAGCCTGAAGTCGGTTTGACGGCAAAGTCGGTCGTTGACCTCTGACCTCTGACGACCTCGAGCCACTGAGCAGCGTCGAGTTTAAACGAACCGACGGATTCATTCACTCTGAAAACCTTTTAATCCGTCGTCGTCCTTTTAATTATCACTAAAACACATCCAGTGGTTTAATCCAGGGACTCGTCTCTACGGCGCCGCGTCTCTACGGCAGATTTTGGACGTTTGTTGGGATTGTAAACTTAATGTGTCCCAAACTCTGTTCCTCCAACGCTGGAATTGAACCGTCGACCCTGTCGGCGCCAGCCCGCCTCGTCTTTTTTCTTTTAATCAGGTTTTAACAGCCGCTGAGAGTCCTGTTACGCAACGGCTTTATGTAAGAAGTTTCACTGTTTCATGTTATTTTAATGGTGTTTTAACCCTCTGATGCCCCTCAAAAAAGTATAGCGTATTGCACCTTCGACACATAAATGTGTATATGAAAATCAAACTTTTAATAACTTTATGATATCTTATTTTCAAAATATTTTTATTTTATTTTGTAAAGCAACTTCTGCTCTAACCGTACATATCAAATGATATTGATTTTTTTTTCATTTTTAACCCTTTATTTGCCAGGTGTTTGTCGTGATGCACAGGCATTTTTTGGTCTAAAAAACTGTTTTTTTGAGTTATTTTCAATATAATTCATGCAAACTTGAATATTTTTGGTTTTATTATGGCAGCCTGGTACATGTGAAAGATTAGCAGTGAAAGTTTTTTTTTATTATTATTATTTTTTTGACAGTGTCAAATTGAAAAGCAGTATAGCACTATGTACCCTATATATGTATACATAAATGTGTGCATGAAAATTCAACTTTTAATAACTTTATGAATTCTTATTATTTTCAAAATATTTTTTTTTTATCTTTTAAAGCAACTTCTGCTCTAACTATACATATAAAATGATATTGATTTTTTAATTTTTTTTAACCCTTTATTTGCCAGGTATTTTAGCCCATTGCCATATATGGTAAATGACGTCATATTCACAAAAAAATGTTCAAATCACAAACTTTGAGTTCTTTGGCCTCAAATGAAACCAAGAAATAAGAATTTGCATGGTATATGGCTTTTTTGTAGCAGGGCAAAAAAAAAAGCGTTTTTAATGGGTTTCAATGCGCACATTTTTGTGTCGAGGGTGCAATACGCTATATTTTTTGTTCACGTAAAAACAATAACAATTAGAATTTATTTTTTTTGTGAAAAAGTTAGAACATGCAAAAATACACAACCTGGTGTAATTTTAAGCTATTTGCACAAGAAATGTATGAGATATGTAAAAAAATAAAGTTCAGAAAACACATAAATGTGTCGAAGGGCATCAGAGGGTTAATTAATGAGAAACTCTTCTCCTTTTTTATTTATTTCCAGCTGTATCTGCGGATCAAGCCGCGGCAGAGGAGCCTGGCTTAACCCGCCGCCGCCGCCGCCGCCGGCTGATGAATCTCTCCCGGGAGGAGACGAGTGAAACCTCCGGACGGTCGATTGTTTTCTAGACGTCTGGTTGTTTTTTTTTACAACAGCACAACGAATGTCCAAACATTTGCGTCCTCATTTCAGAACGAGACGATGAATCCTCTTTATTTTTTATTTAGTTGATTAGTGACGGCGAAGAAGAGGCTGGACCTGAACCACGCGGCCTCTTTATCTCTCAATGTAAAGTACAATCTTTCTTTTTTTTTTGTAACGTCCCAAACGTTGCAGCCAAAATCTGACAGTTATCATCATCTGAGAGGAAACACGACCCAAAAATGTTTGTTTTGTTGTTGTTTTGACAAAATAGTAACTTGTAGTAAAACTTGGAAACATGTTAATGACGTGAACACGACAGGAACTCGGCGAAGAATGATCATAAACAAAGGGAACAAGATTCAAAAATACGTTTTTTCTTTCTTTTTTTTTGGAGCTTTCAAAATAATAGTCGTTTATTTTATTGACTTGTTTTGACAAATCGTTTGTTGTTGGGATTTTACAGGTTTGCCTAAATCGAGCTTCAGACTGAAATCGTTGCTGTTTGTTTCACACGTTTCACCCAAAAACCCAACACAGGATGCAAGTGTTATGAAACAGCTCTTATTTTGAAAGGTCACGACCATGATTCTCTTTTGTTATAAAAGTTGTTTGTTTTGAGTCGTTTCTATTTACAGCTCTGTTCTAATGTAAAGTCAGAAGCTTCTGATTGTGTTTTAATTTATTACAAAACTCATTATTTTCCAATAGATTGCTACATTTTCCAAAATAAAAGCCTGATCAGCTCAAGTCAGCTGTTGATAAATCAAAACACGCAGGAATGTGTTGTTGTTCTTTTTAGAGGTCTTTGTGCTATGCTAAGCTAAACTAAGCTTAAAGGGACAGTTCAGATTGTCCCTATAGTCATAGCAGTAGGTTTGTTACCTTTAATTGTCGGTGCAAGCTATTTTTAGAACGGCGGAGCAGAGCCGTGAGCTGCTCAGAGCTACGCTACGGAGGCACAGAGTTGTTTTAGAGGGAAATACAGAGACTGTTGATGAAAATCTGTCCCTGAAGGCAACGTGCATCAGAGGTTTTACATGAATTTCCCTCTAAAACAACTCTGTGTGGTAACGTTGTGTTATTATCTCATAGCTCAGCTCACGGCTCTGCTCAGCCGTTCTAAAAGTAGCTTGCACCGACAATTAAAGGTAACAAACCTACTGCTATGACTATAGGGATTATGGTGATGGACCAATTTGACTAAATGTTGAACTATCCCTTTAAAGGAGGAAGGGATTTACAAAATAAAAGAAAAAAAACAACTTTTCTGCTTCAACATTGTGTGAGAACAGAAACACGTTACAGTCGAGAGTTGTTTTCACCCTCATGGTTTATTCATCAGCTCGGTCAGAGAGGAAACAAAGCCAATAAATCTGTTGAAGTTCAGCTGAAGTGTGAGGTCACGTCACGCCCTCGACCTCTGACCTCCGACCTCGGCGTCCATGTCCTGCAGAATCAGCTGACTCAGCTCTCTGACAAAACATGCAGACTCAGGGTGCAAAAAAGTGCAAAGTCGACGGTAACTCCATCCGAAGAGTAAGTTAAGCAAAAAATCCAAATGCTACTCGGGATCCAGGGGGAAAAAAAAAGTACATTCGATATTTTAAGTTCACAATTGCACAGAAAGAACCTCAGAAAAACAAAACAGAGGGGAAAAAACAACTGCATCAACGACACGTCACTGGAGACAAAGCCGGTCAAAGAACATGCAGGTTATGAGTCGCTGCGAAAACAAAAACAAACCAAGACGAGGAAGAGAAGCTGCCAGTCACATCGAACCTACAAACTCTTATATATATCGTCACTGAACATGAACACGGAGGCGGAACGAACCGGAAAAACCAAGATGCAAGAGTCTCAGAGTAAAGATACCGGAGGTTCAGGCTTCAGGTGGCGTGAACCGACCGCCGGGGGTAGAAAAAAAGAAGAAGCTCCACTTCCTGTCCCACGAGACGGCGAGAAGAAACGTCTCCGTCTCAAAAACACATTCACTGACGACGTGTTTATCTCAACGCTGCCTCCTCGTCCACGTCCAACGCAACGCGGTCGAACGACGGAGGACGAAGCGACCGCGACGGAACAAAGTGCAAAAAGAAACAAAACTGCTGCTGCTGCTGAATTAGCTTTTAAAAAGGGACAGTTCGACATTTTAGTCAGATCCTCCTCTCTACCCAGGGGGCAAAGCAAAGAAACAGACACGGAGCGTTGTAAAAGGTTGTCCACAGCTGCAGGTTCATTCATCAGCTTTAAATCATCGGTGCATGTTGTTTTGAGATGGGTATGTAAGCAGAGACAATGGTGAGCTGCTCATAAAATTTGAACACACAACGGAAGGTGAATTCTGGGGACAGGATGTCCCCTCAACATCACAAAAAAAGACAAATTCTCATGAAAATTATTATTTTTCAGCACTATAGGAGAACATCTATACCTAACACATATATAGAAAATTTCTTTAGTTCATGCTCCATTTGAGACAGCCTTTCTACTGCTACTGGAAAGCTACAGGCTGTTCCAAACAAGGCAAAACAAGTGAAAAACTCCATTTAACTGGCCTCATTAGAATACATTGTATTTTGGATCTCCCCAAAATGAACAGATGTTGGCCACAAAGTGAGGGTTTGGAGATAGAAAATTTAATTTTTAAAAACATATTTCATCCCAGTTTTTGCTGAAAAATAATAATTTTCATGAATAATGTCATCAATCTTAAAAAATTGCAACAAACCCCAGAATCATTTTTTCTTTACTCAAGATTACTCAAATAGAGTTGCTTCTTTATGCCATTTAGTACATAAGTATTTGCAGTTACATACTTTCACCAGCAGAATCAAAAAGAAAAGTTTTTGCAGCTTTGCGGGTTGTCCACCAGGTTTTAATCCTTGAAGGTCCTAGATTATTTCTGGTGGATTATTTCAAAAAATGTGACTTTGCCCCCTGGGTATCTCACCATAACCCCCTCTGTCGTCACAGCTGCAGGTTCATCATCAGCTTTAAATCATCGGTGCATGTTGTTTTGAGATGGGCGGAGCAGAGACGTGAGCTGCTCAGTGAACACACAACGGAAGGTGAATTCTGACAGGATGTCCCCCTTCACAATAAAAGCAGGAACTGACAGAGAAGGTGATGAATCCATGCTCATGGACCCTGATCATAACGTAGTTTCTAAATGTTAAATTGAGCAGGTACAAAAACTGCAACTGCATTTAACTGCTGATATTTATTAAATTCATGTTGACCCTGTATAAATTTAATTTTTAAAAACATATTTCATCCCAGTTTTGCGATCACTGATAATGCATCAATCAAAAATTGCACGTCTGTCTTTACTCAATTGAATATACTTCTTCACATTATACAATATTTCTTTTATATTGTTATTCACGATAAAAAGTTTTTGCTTTGCAAGTATTTGCTTCACATAATTATACGTGATTATTTCATACTGTGGTGGATCTCAAAACAACATGCACCGATAATTAAAGGTAATGAACCAACTGCTGTGACTGTAGGTGTTATATTATGGTGATGGGAGCATGACTAAAATGTTGAACTGTCCCTTTAAAACTTCACAGTAAGGCTGTTTTCTTTTAAACGAGTCATTTCATTTCTCTAATTAAGTCATTAATCAGGTCAGTAAATAACGTTCCTTAAATACGTCCCTTAACGTTTCCCATGATGCATTGCACTCTGGTAATAAAGCCAAACGACACTGACAGTCTGAGGAGACGCTGCAGCAACGCTAAAGGGGGCGTGGCTTCCTGTTGCCATGCCTCCTCCTCCTCCTCCTCCTCCTCCTCTTCTTCCTCCTCTTCTTCCTCCTCCTCCTCCGTCGTCTGAAGACGTCGGCACTCGAGGAAAAGAAGGAAAGACAAAATGTTGGCGTGCCGCTTTTAAACCCGTTCCTCAAATCCTCCCTCGCCGCCGGCGCCGCCGCCTTCCCTCCGCACGGCGCTGATGAAGAGGAGCCTCTTAAATCAATCAATCTGTGGCACAACATCAGATTAGCGAGCGGGGGCTTAAGGTCGCCGAGGTCGCTGAGCCGGCGCTAAGCCAAGACACACGGCCGCCCAGCGGAGGAGGAGGAGGAGGAGGAGGAGGAAGATGATGATGGTGGTGGCGGTGGACGGCGGCGTGACATCGCAGCAGCAGGAGGAGGGCGCATGAGGACGTGACTATAGATCCAGGACGGGCGGATTACCGCGCCGACATGTGGCGGCGTTGGCGTCCGACGGGTCAAAGTTCTCACGGAGCTCAACATCTGTCCGACCCCGTGGCGCCGCCGCCGCCGCCGAGGGTCTACGGCTCCTGCAGGTGGTTCTGGTTCTGGTTCTGGTCCTGGGTCTGGGTCTGGGTCTGGTTCTGGTCCTGGTTCTGGAAGGGCGGCAGCAGGCGGGACACGTGGCCGATGCCCTTGGTGACGCCCTCCCTGAACAGCAGCTTGGCGCCCACTCGCAGGTACTCGGGGTGTTTGATGAAGCGGAATCGAACCACGGCCCGTTCGCCTGTTCGCAGCTCGTCCTGCCGCACAGAGAGAGAGAGAGAGAGAGAGAGAGAGAGAGAGGGAGGTCACATGATGCAGGCGACCAATCACACGCCTCATAGCGTTACAGTTCTTTTAGTCGGGTGCATTTATGACTTGACCGTAAAAAAATTCTAACAAAAGGTTTCTCAGTTGTTTTTTATAGTATTAGATCCTTAATAACAAACTAAAAGTTTACCAAAGTTTGACACTAGAAAGGAGTCATTTTCAGGATGGCGTCCTAATGTCAATGTAATGGGTTGAAGCCCAGAGAGACGCTCCAGGTGAATAGGGTAAAAATTTTAACTAACAGGTATCACCATGAAACTTCACAAGTTTATCACTTACATTAAGACAAATATTTTTTCTATTACAAGTTTTGTCAAATTTTATGTTTAAATATGTATATGAGGCAATAACTAATTAAATATGCGCTAATTTGCATACTTTTCCAGATCCAAAAATGTAATGGATGAAGCCACTTTCAAAAGTCTTGTTTTATTTTGTTGACACATTAGAGTCAGAAGGTCTTACTGAGGAGATTCTGGATATCTCTTTTTATCACTTTGTGAATGAGAAAATACTGTCACCAGCCCTAAATAAATCACATTTCCTCATGTTTTCAGGACTCACATATTGTATAAATGAGGCTGTGAATGATATATCAACAATCCCCTCTGTAAAAACCTTCAGAATATGGAAAATGATCAAACTGGAAGGTTTGGTGTGTGGAAGTGCTGCTGAAGTGGATCTGGAAAAGTTCTGGAAAAGTATGCAATTTAGCGCATATTTAATTAGATATTGTCTTATTTACATATATAAACATAACATTTGACAAAACTTGTAATACAAAAAATATTTGTCTTAATGTAAGTGATAAACTTGGGAAGTTTCATGGTGATACCTGTTAGTTAAAATTTTTACCCTATTCACCTGGAGCGTCTCTCTGGACTTCAACACCTTTCTAGTGTCAAACTTTGGTCAACTTTTAGTTTGTTATTAAGGATCTAATACTATAAAAAACTACTGAGAAACCTTTTGTTAGAATTTTTTTACGATAAGGTGCTTTTTTTTTCATAAATGCACCCGACTATTTAGAGTAATTTATTTTTCTGTTATTCCTAAAAACAGGAAAACTTCCTCTCGGACCGACCTTTCCATGAAGGCACTCCACGGTGGCCGTCTGCCGCACGTTGCCCACGTGCACGGTGACCTGCGACCCGCGGCGGAAGGTCTTGGCGTGGAACAGCAGCACGATGGCGGCTTCGAACTGACAGCAGATGGTCGGGTTCATCTTGGGACTGACCATCACCATGCCCTGCAACGACCAATCAGACGCCACCGTCACCATCAGCTGTTCAAACTAGAGCTGCAACTATTACTATTTTTTCCCGTGACCTCTGACCTTTCGCAGCAGCGAGCGGTCGAAGTTGCCCAGCGCCAGCGTGGCGGCCTGTCCCGCCCTCAGGACCCTGCAGGCCGAGCGGTTCCTCTGGATGCTGCCGACCTTCAGCCGCAGGAAACGGCCCTCGTCCGTGGGACCGACCACCAGGCGCTCGCCCTCCCTGCACACGCCGCTGCAGACACACACGCTTCAGTTCGCTGCAGCGCAAACCAACCAACCAACCAAATAAACCACCTACCCGACCGACCGACCACCGTGTTAAAGGCTGGGTCCGCAGCTTTTTTTTGACAGTATTAGGCAAAAACTTCCACAATAACCTTGAGGATAATGTAAATGAAGTGATGTGAAGAAAGACCAGACGTCTGCGTCTCCCCTAGGCTCTGTTTTCAGCCTGCAAAGAATCTACCCGTGACGGTAGGTTTTGACCAATCACAGAGCAGCAGCTCTTATTCGTATTATTTTACACAAAATATAAATACTATGTTATCGTTCATGTGTTCAAAAAGGTTTTTCTTACCCGTGACTCGGACATTATGGAGGATAACATAAAATAAACTTTGGCCAGTTGGTTGGTTAGGGAGGAGGACAGAGAAGCTGATTGGTCGATGAGCTCAGCTCCCCGGCTGCCATGGCAACAGCCTCTGTGACGAGCTCTGCACTCCTCCGAAAAATGTCGGAGCAATACGTTATTTGGATAAACTGACAACAGATTGGGAATCTAAACTGTCACTTTCTCGCATGAAAAAATATAAAAACGTAAGAAAGTGACGTTATTTCTCTCCTCGCTGCTCAGAGACTGACGGAGGGGATGAGAACCCTGTGGACTCAACTCAAAGCTTTTTTCTAGATTTCTAGCCTTTAACAACGTCTGTGTTGTCTCCTCACCTGTACAGAGTTCCTCCCACCACCGTCCCCACGTCAGGAACCGAGTAGATCTCGTCCACCTGCAGACACACAGATGCATGATGGGAAAATTCTTCCTCTTCTTCCTCTAACGTCACTTCTTTCATAGTTTTTAAATTCCAAAGTTTTCACTGCAGAAAATCTGGACGTTGTTGCTGTTATTATTCGTTTACTTGTTTATTCTTATACTATATGTGAGACACTGTGTGTGTGTGTGTGTGTGTGTGTGTGTGTGTGTGTGTGTGTGTGTGTGTGTGGACCTGGAACTCGGTGAGCTGCTGCATCAGCTCCTCCTGCTCTTTGCTGTTGCTCAGCGGAGGGAGGATGTTCAGGAAAACCTTCAGCAGCTCCAGACTTTCTCCAGACACCGTGGACAGCGTGAAGATGGGGGTGATGCTGCACACACACACACATAGACACACACACACAGACACACACACACACACACAGACACACACACACAGAGGAAACTTCAACGTGTTCAGACAGCTGGTAACCTCACAGTGGGTCTCATTCATGAAACGTGAGCAGCACAGATTTGTGTGTAAACCGTGTGTAGCGCGAATTTACGTGCATTTTCCGCATTCATCAATCTTTTAGTGCAGATTTGTTAGTAACTACTCACAAAATCTACACCTGGTCCTGACTGTGTGTAGCGCTTGTGTAAATGTAGGAATGCAAATAAAAACTGCTTGTCACTGTTGAAAATTACAATTTCAATCCGTATTACTCTCTCTCATGTTCAGAATGCGCCGATGCCTTTGAAACACGTGATTTAAACATGACAAACAATTAGAAATATTTGGAGGGGGAGACGGTTTAGGGATCGGACAAGCATAAACACATCAAGGCTCCATCTAATGATGATAATCTGATAGAAAACCGGAAAAAAAACTCATTTGTGTTGCTACGCGCTCCGTGGGCGCGCACTTCACCCTGCGCACTAGCGCAGTCGGCACCGGTTTGGATGGAGCTGTGACAGACGGCTGGTGCTTCTCTAACAATATAATCTGCCTATAACTTTGTGTTGATCCAACCATGCTGCTATTGCCTACAGCTGAGGCTGCAGAGCCTCCTCCTCCTGTGGTTGCTCTAGCGCTCTAGATATGTTTTTTTTTTTGTTGTTGTTTGTTTTTTCATATTTCATATCGAACTATTCTGGCTTCACGTCCTAAACAGCTCTTTAATAAACCAAGGATACTTAATTCACTAAAACTGTTTCTTCCCTCCAGCCTTTGACCTGTCCCAGTCACACCGCTACTATCAGAAGAGAATTAAATTTTTTTTTTTGGACGCCACTTCATCCAAAAAGCCTTTGATCCCCGATCGCTCTTTTTTCTCTCTCCCTCTTTCCTCGTTTGCGTCATGGCCGCAGGTGAACAGGATGCACCTACCTCCTAATATGGTGGTCAGGATCTCCTTATATGGCTATTCATGTATGGAGATCTATGTTAATGGCTGATCACCGGGGGCGTGTTGTTAATTTACGATGGGCCGGCGTTCATGATCCTACACACGTGTTTACGAACAAATCTGAGTTTACCACCGTTCATGAATCTGGAGTAGAGTTTTAGTACCGAGAGCTTTTATGTGCAAATCTACACACAGATTTACTAACGTTTCATGAATGAGACCCAATGTGTGTGAACTGCTGCAGTATTAGTAGTATTAACAGTAGTATTATAGTAGTAGTAGTAGTAGTACTGTACCATGCTGACTGAGTGAACTGCTGCAGTATTAGTAGTATTAACAGTAGTATTATAGTAGTAGTAGTAGTACTCTACCATGCTGACTGAGTGAACTGCTGCAGTATTAGTAGTATTAACAGTAGTATTAGTAGTATTAACAGTAGTATTATAGTAGTAGTAGTAGTACTCTACCATGCTGACTGCGTGAACTGCTGCAGTATTAGTAGGGTTAACAGTAGTATTAACAGTAGTATTATAGTAGTAGTAGTAGTAGTAGTACTCTACCATGCTGACTGAGTGAACTGCTGCAGTATTAGTAGTATTAACAGTAGTATTAGTAGTATTAACAGTAGTATTATAGTAGTAGTAGTAGTACTCTACCATGCTGACTGCGTGAACTGCTGCAGTATTAGTAGGGTTAACAGTAGTATTAACAGTAGTATTATAGTAGTAGTAGTAGTACTCTACCATGCTGACTGCGTGAACTGCTGCAGTATTAGTAGGGTTAACAGTAGTATTAACAGTAGTATTATAGTAGTAGTAGTAGTAGTAGTACTCTACCATGCTGACTGAGTGAACTGCTGCAGTATTAGTAGTATTAACAGTAGTATTAGTAGTATTAACAGTAGTATTATAGTAGTAGTAGTAGTACTCTACCATGCTGACTGCGTGAACTGCTGCAGTATTAGTAGTATTAACAGTAGTATTATAGTAGTAGTAGTACTCTACCATGCTGACTGAGTGAACTGCTGCAGTACTAGTAGTATTAACAGTAGTATTAGTAGGGTTAACAGTAGTATTATAGTAGTAGTAGTAGTACTCTACCATGCTGACTGCGTGAACTGCTGCAGTATTAGTAGTATTAACAGTAGTATTAGTAGTATTAACAGTAGTATTATAGTAGTAGTAGTAGTACTCTACCATGCTGACTGAGTGAACTGCTGCAGTATTAGTAGTATTAACAGTAGTATTAGTAGTATTAACAGTAGTATAATTATAGTAGTAGTAGTAGTACTCTACCATGCTGACTGAGTGAACTGCTGCAGTATTAGTATTAGTAGTATTAACAGTAGTATTATAGTAGTAGTAGTACTCTACCATGCTGACTGAGTGAACTGCTGCAGTATTAGTAGTATTAACAGTAGTATTATAGTAGTAGTAGTAGTACTCTACCATGCTGACTGCGTGAACTGCTGCAGTATTAGTAGGGTTAACAGTAGTATTATAGTAGTAGTAGTAGTAGTACTCTACCATGCTGACTGAGTGAACTGCTGCAGTATTAGTAGTATTAACAGTAGTATTAGTAGTATTAACAGTAGTATAATTATAGTAGTAGTAGTAGTACTCTACCATGCTGACTGCGTGAACTGCTGCAGTATTAGTATTAGTAGTATTAACAGTAGTATTATAGTAGTAGTAGTACTCTACCATGCTGACTGAGTGAACTGCTGCAGTATTAGTATTAGTAGTATTAACAGTAGTATTATAGTAGTAGTAGTAGTACTCTACCATGCTGACTGCGTGAACTGCTGCAGTATTAGTAGGGTTAACAGTAGTATTATAGTAGTAGTAGTAGTAGTACTCTACCATGCTGACTGCGTGAACTGCTGCAGTATTAGTAGTATTAACAGTAGTATTATAGTAGTAGTAGTAGTAGTACTCTACCATGCTGACTGCGTGAACTGCTGCAGTATTAGTAGTATTAACAGTAGTATTAGTAGTATTAACAGTAGTATTATAGTAGTAGTAGTAGTAGTACTCTACCATGCTGACTGCGTGAACTGCTGCAGTATTAGTAGTATTAACAGTAGTATTATAGTAGTAGTAGTAGTAGTACTCTACCATGCTGACTGCGTGAACTGCTGCAGTATTAGTAGTATTAACAGTAGTATTAGTAGTATTAACAGTAGTATTATAGTAGTAGTAGTAGTACTGTACCATGCTGACTGAGTGAACTGCTGCAGTATTAGTAGTATTAACAGTAGTATTATAGTAGTAGTAGTAGTAGTACTGTACCATGCTGACTGCGTGAACTGCTGCAGTATTAGTAGTATTAACAGTAGTATTAGTAGTATTAACAGTAGTATTATAGTAGTAGTAGTAGTAGTACTCTACCATGCTGACTGCGTGAACTGCTGCAGTATTAGTAGTATTAACAGTAGTATTATAGTAGTAGTAGTAGTAGTACTCTACCATGCTGACTGCGTGAACTGCTGCAGTATTAGTAGTATTAACAGTAGTATTAGTAGTATTAACAGTAGTATTATAGTAGTAGTAGTAGTACTGTACCATGCTGACTGCGTGAACTGCTGCAGTATTAGTAGTATTAACAGTAGTATTATAGTAGTAGTAGTAGTACTCTACCATGCTGACTGAGTGAACTGCTGCAGTACTAGTAGTATTAACAGTAGTATTAGTAGTATTAACAGTAGTATTATAGTAGTAGTAGTAGTACTCTACCATGCTGACTGAGTGAACTGCTGAAGTATTAGTAGTATTAACAGTAGTATTAACAGTAGTATTATAGTAGTAGTAGTAGTAGTAGTAGTACTCTACCATGCTGACTGAGTGAACTGCTGCAGTATTAGTAGTATTAACAGTAGTATTAGTAGTATTAACAGTAGTATTATAGTAGTAGTAGTAGTACTGTACCATGCTGACTGCGTGAACTGCTGCAGTATTAGTAGTATTAACAGTAGTATTAGTAGTATTAACAGTAGTATTATAGTAGTAGTAGTAGTAGTACTGTACCATGCTGACTGCGTGAACTGCTGCGCGGCCGTCACGGCGTCATCGGGGTTGGATATCACCATGGGAACCTTGTTGCATCCCGGCTGCTTCAGGACGCGCTCCAGCTGCCGGACCGTCCGCTCCACGGTGCCGCGGGAACACAGGTCCACTTTACTGACCACGATGAAGATGGGAACTTTCAGCGCCATGGCCAGACCCAGGTGCTCCCGCGTCGTCCCCGCTGCACAACACAGCAGCAGGGACAGGAAACAGTTACAGCTGTTTGGTGGTTGATCAACCGATCAACACATATCAGTTATTAGTGATGAGACACTTTGTAACTATTTAATCATTAATCAATCTTAATTTACTATTAATTATTATTATTAATCTGAGGCTCTGGATGAGGATTAACATCATGGAGGTTTGAATCTGATCAACTCTGACCTCTGGTGGTGATTTATAGACACTGCAGCTGTTTATATATTGTATTTAATTGGTTGTTGTTGAATTTCTTTTTATTAAAGTAGATGTTTCTACTAAAGCTCCTTCAGAATAAAAGTAGATGTTTCTACTAAAACTCCTTCAGAATAAAAGTAGATGTTTCTACTAAAGCTCCTTCAGAATAAAAGTAGATGTTTCTACTAAAACTCCTTCAGAATAAAAGTAGATGTTTCTACTAAAGCTCCTTCAGAATAAAAGTAGATGTTTCTACTAAAGCTCCTTCAGAATAAAAGTAGATGTTTCTACTAAAACTCCTTCAGAATAAAAGTAGATGTTTCTACTAAAGCTCCTTCAGAATAAAAGTAGATGTTCCTACTAAAGCTCCTTCAGAATAAAAGTAGATGTTTCTACTAAAGCTCCTTCAGAATAAAAGTAGATGTTTCTACTAAAACTCCTTCAGAATAAAAGTAGATGTTTCTACTAAAACTCCTTCAGAATAAAAGTAGATGTTTCTACTAAAGCTCCTTCAGAATAAAAGTAGATGTTTCTACTAAAGCTCCTTCAGAATAAAAGTAGATGTTTCTACTAAAGCTCCTTCAGAATAAAAGTAGATGTTTCTACTAAAGCTCCTTCAGAATAAAAGTAGATGTTTCTACTAAAGCTCCCTCAGAATAAAAGTAGATGTTTCTACTAAAGCTCCTTCAGAATAAAAGTAGATGTTTCTACTAAAGCTCCTTCAGAATAAAAGTAGATGTTTCTACTAAAGCTCCTTCAGAATAAAAGTAGATGTTTCTACTAAAGCTCCTTCAGAATAAAAGTAGATGTTCCTACTAAAGCTCCTTCAGAATAAAAGTAGATGTTCCTACTAAAGCTCCTTCAGAATAAAAGTAGATGTTTCTACTAAAGCTCCTTCAGAATAAAAGTAGATGTTCCTACTAAAGCTCCTTCAGAATAAAAGTAGATGTTTCTACTAAAGCTCCTTCAGAATAAAAGTAGATGTTTCTACTAAAGCTCCTTCAGAATAAAAGTAGATGTTCCTACTAAAGCTCCTTCAGAATAAAAGTAGATGTTTCTACTAAAGCTCCTTCAGAATAAAAGTAGATGTTTCTACTAAAACTCCTTCAGAATAAATGTAGATGTTTCTACTAAAACTCCTTCAGAATAAAAGTAGATGTTTCTACTAAAGCTCCTTCAGAATAAAAGTAGATGTTTCTACTAAAGCTCCTTCAGAATAAAAGTAGATGTTTCTACTAAAGCTCCTTCAGAATAAAAGTAGATGTTTCTACTAAAGCTCCTTCAGAATAAAAGTAGATGTTCCTACTAAAGCTCCTTCAGAATAAAAGTAGATGTTCCTACTAAAGCTCCCTCAGAATAAAAGTAGATGTTCCTACTAAAGCTCCTTCAGAATAAAAGTAGATATTCCTACTAAAACTCCTTCAGAATAAAAGTAGATGTTTCTACTAAAGCTCCTTCAGAATAAAAGTAGATGTTTCTACTAAAGCTCCTTCAGAATAAAAGTAGATGTTTCTACTAAAGCTCCTTCAGAATAAAAGTAGATGTTTCTACTAAAGCTCCTTCAGAATAAAGGTAGATGTTCCTTCAGAATAAAGGTTGTTGTTAACTTTTTATTGTATTTCCTTTTATGTCATCTCCTCTTCCTTCTTTTAAAATAAAAAAATCTATCTGACTGTTTAATGAGGGGGCGCGGCTGCAGCTCACTCACCGATGCCCGTGTTGGCGCTCACCACCAACATGGCGAAGTCGGGGCAGTAGCTGGTGAGGCCGAAGATGGTCGTCTTCAGGTACTTGTGGTGTCCGGCCAGATCGATGAAGGTGATCATCTTAGAGGAGTGCTCGCAGATCTCCTCCGCCGTCCGAGACTCGCTGTAGTTCACCACCTTCAGAATAAAAGCAGATGTTTCTGTCACAGCTCCTTCAGAATAAAGGTAGATGTTTCTACTAAAGCTCCTTCAGAATAAAAGCAGATGTTTGTATTAAAGCTCCTTCAGAATAAAAGCAGATGTTTGTATTAAAGCTCCTTCAGAACAAAAGCAGATGTTTGTATTAAAGCTCCTTCAGAATAAAAGCAGATGTTTGTATTAAAGCTCCTTCAGAATAAAAGCAGATGTTTGTATTAAAGCTCCTTCAGAATAAAAGCAGATGTTTGTATTAAAGCCCCTTCAGAATAAAAGTAGATGTTTGTATTAAAGCCCCTTCAGAATAAAAGCAGATGTTTGTATTAAAGCTCCTTCAGAATAAAAGCAGATGTTTGTATTAAAGCTCCTTCAGAATAAAAGCAGATGTTTGTATTAAAGCTCCTTCAGAATAAAAGCAGATGTTTGTATTAAAGCTCCTTCAGAATAAAAGCAGATGTTTGTATTAAAGCTCCTTCAGAATAAAGGTAGATGTTTCTACTAAAGCTCCTTCAGAATAAAAGCAGATGTTTGTATTAAAGCTCCTTCAGAATAAAAGCAGATGTTTGTATTAAAGCTCCTTCAGAATAAAAGCAGATGTTTGTATTAAAGCTCCTTCAGAATAAAAGCAGATGTTTGTATTAAAGCTCCTTCAGAATAAAAGCAGATGTTTGTATTAAAGCTCCTTCAGAATAAAAGCAGATGTTTGTATTAAAGCTCCTTCAGAATAAAAGCAGATGTTTGTATTAAAGCTCCTTCAGAATAAAGGTAGATGTTTCTACTAAAGCTCCTTCAGAATAAAAGCAGATGTTTGTATTAAAGCTCCTTCAGAATAAAAGCAGATGTTTGTATTAAAGCTCCTTCAGAATAAAAGCAGATGTTTGTATTAAAGCTCCTTCAGAATAAAAGCAGATGTTTGTATTAAAGCTCCTTCAGAATAAAAGCAGATGTTTGTATTAAAGCTCCTTCAGAATAAAAGCAGATGTTTGTATTAAAGCTCCTTCAGAATAAAAGCAGATGTTTGTATTAAAGCTCCTTCAGAATAAAGGTTTGTCTCGTCACCTCTCCTTTGCTGTTGAAGCCCAGGATCTCGAAGCTGATGCTGGACGTGCGTCCCGTCTGGATCTCGTGCAGGTGCCTGAACAGGTTGAGTCGTGCTCGTCCTCGCCCGTTGTCCAGCTCGCCCTGCGTCAGGACGCCCAGCAGCGTCGACTTCCCCGCGTCCACGTTCCCCAGGACCGCCACCCGCAGGTCCAGGAACTGTCCCGGGTCACAGCAGAGCAGAGAGAGGAGACGTCAGTCGACTTTCATCATGGTGGACGAAGACGAGGACGATGACGAGGACAGAAACTCACCTGCTGGTCATCGGGGACTTTGCGAACGAGGACTTCGGCGATTTTGCGAGTGTTTCTGTCCAAGTCGTAGTCGACCTCGCGCTCTCGGAGGAGAGTGATGTCGGCGCCGACTCTGCAGAGACAAACAGAGGAACAGGTGGATCCACTGAGCAGGTTGTGGTGACAGCTCTAATAACTTCATCTTTTAGCGCTTGAGACAAAGTTGATAAAAACAGAAGTTCCATCGAGGCGTCGTCATGACGGTGACACAGAGACGACCTGAAAACAACACGGGCGGCGTTGAAAGCCAGTCTCAACAGGAAGTAGGACCTACTTCTCTGCCATCCTCTTCAGGGTCTTGAGCGAGGCCTTCATGTCGGCCTCCGTCAGTCCCACCAGCAGCCCGTTGTCCTCCACGCCGATCTGGTACACGGCCTCGCCGCGGCCTTCCTGCAGACGCCACTTCAGCTGCGTGGCCAGGTGCTCGAAGCGATACTGAGTCGGGTTGACGAGCTTCAGCTGCAGAGAGGAAGGTCAGTAAAGGAATGTCTCTTGTCCAATCAAATTACTTGCTCGGAACTAACTGTTGTACAACATGGACTAACTATGGTGAACCGTTTTTAGCAATATCATCAAAAATCACAGGTCAGGACACAGTTCACTGAAATAAAACAGTAAGATATATAACTATATTATAAGTGTTCATGTATGTTATGGTATGTTTTTTCCTGTGTGTTTGTAGTGTAGGCCTATATCATGTGATAATATTATTAATATCAACAGTTCACCTGTCGTCTGAACATCTACTCAGACCAGTCGAAAAGATGTTGTTAAAGATAATTACCTTATATTCAATGTTTCCTTCTTCAGCCTGTGACACAAGAACAACATCAGGTTAGTGAACAACAAACTAATGTCAAAAAGATCATTACTACACAATAACCATGATAACCGCTGTCGTTTAGTTTAATGTGGCAGAACATTATTATAATAAATAGCCTTTTACATACATATTATCGTTGTTATTATTATGGCATTAATTAAATAATGTCAACATGTGTATTTACAGTGAGGAGAAACGCCCACCTCCTATGACCGGATCTCATTGACTATCCTTACAATTTAAGGTTTCTTTTCAAAATAGAAACATAAATTAAAACACATCGTATAAATTGGACATTTTCCTGAATCAACGGTGTTAACTTATCAATTCGGTTTAGTATTAATCCACCTGGCGTCACGTATTTCTTATTAATTTACCAGTTTATACCGCGGTTAGTCCGTTTTCAACCCGCCCGGGATGACGCGCTGCCAGCGGGGCCTCGACGTCAGTCAAACTGCTCCAGAAGTTGGAGGCTAAAATATGATAAACATAACTCTGTTTATGTTGTAGATTTCATAGCCGAATTAATATCTAGCCCTTTTTATTTAATCCAAGCTGTTTAGTGAACTTCTACGGGCTCTGTGACTGGTTTATTTATCTGTAAACGTGTTAAATGGCCAGATATGTGAGTGGAGGGAGGTGTGACGTAGGAGAGCGGCCGTTGGAAGCTTCACCAACGGCTGAACATGAAACTCACAACAACAAACAGTAACAGGTCGAAGCCGCCATGTTGTTAACGTTTTATTAACAAGAAGACGCTGGTGGAGTTTCCCGCCTGGCTACTTTCGCGGGCTTCAGGTAAGTGGTTCTCCTGGTACTAATCCCCGGAGCTAAAACGGACGGTTCGGTTGCACTAACTATCTACCTCCGGTGGTAAATACGGCGGCGGGGTTTTGTTGTTCCTGTTGTTCTTTTTATTCCGTCTCCTCCGGCCTCGTTTGCCTCTTCTCGTTCGCGATTTCTTCGACGTTTTCTTGCCGTTGTTCCCGGAGCCGCAGCCCGGCTGTCCGTGTCTGCCGTGTCCGGGAGACACTGCACCACCGCCGGCGCCGGACAAATCCACCATCGCTGATGAGATCAAGATGTCCGCCGGCGGGAGAGCGGCCTGGCTTCACGGTGACGAAACTACATGTAGGATTAATAATAAAACCGACGGTGGTATTAACGTTATGCGGTGTAACATCACATAGTTAAAACACCCAGGCTGTCGGTGAGCGGGGCTGCGGCGGAGGATGCTCTCTCCTCAGCATCACCGACATCTTCGTCAAGGCTCGGCTTTTAAACCGCTCGACTTCCGGCTGCGACTTTCAGAATAATACTACAGCGCGTTTTAACAGGATACAGACTCAAATTTCAAAATAAAAGAACAAAGGTAAGTGGGAATAATCCATTTTAAAGCAGCAGTTTCAAATCATATGAAGGACAAAAAAAAAGAACAGATTAATAATTAACATTTTAAATTTTGATGCATCATTTATCAATCTGTCTGTATTTTTCAGTTGAATTCATATTTTTGAGAGATTTTCAGCTTTTCTTCTGCTTTATTCAACAGCGCTGATGTGGACTTGAATGAGTGATTGATCTGAGAATGGTAAGTAAGATACAGCTGCTACACACTAAAAACTGTTGGGTTGAAAAACAACCCAACCTTAACCCAGCTGCTGATCAACATAGGGACAGAACACGCGCTGGGTTGTTTCGACCCAAGTGTTGGGTTCCCCCGTTTAACCCAGAATGTTGGGTTGTTCATTTGACCCAACTAGTGAGTTAAAGTAACTCTATTGCTGGGTTAAAATGACCCATGTGCTGGGTTATATCCTGCCCCATTGCCCTGCTACTTTTACTTTTTTAATTGATAATATTAATAATAAATATCATATATAATTGATAATCATATCTATTATATGACTAATATTAATACAAAATATATTATAATCATTATTGCTGCTGTTGTAATTTCCCATATTCATACAAACACACACAATACACAAACAGGCCACTGTTAACTTAAATGTATTGGCAGTTTAACAAATCTTACACCAGCACAGGTGCACAGGCTGAATGAACACAAATAGGTAACAATGCTCAGTTTGCAGGTTCTCTCTCACACACACAGATCTTGCAGTAGTGGGTCTGAAGACTTGTCCTCCTCTCTGTAGATGGATGGAGGAAGCAGAGCTGGCAGGACCTTCAGCACCCTCTCACCTTTAACAACTAAACAAAAGACAAAAGAAAAGGCATAAGTTCAATTAACATGAAATAGTTTAGTATATATAAGAATTGATATTTCTCAAACAGTAGTTGTTTGACTGGAATACCTGGTAAAGGGAAAATACACACCCCACTCGCTTTTTACACAGCTTGTACAGCAACACAGCTACGCTGCACGCATTGTCGCTCCCGAGTCAAGTTGTTAAAGGTGGCACAGAAAAGAAAACTGAATCTGAGCCCACTCTGGGTCATAAAATTTGTGTAAAAATCATCTATCAGACGATGTAGACCAAACTTTGTGCAAAATTCTATTTTTGAGTAAATCCGGGATGAAAGTGTTGTATTTTTTTTTCGCATTGGACAATGCAGGCGCACGGATGATACGTCAGCCTGCTCACGATTCAAAAGCCACTGATATTGGATCTGTCATCCGTCATTCAAACGTCTAGACACGCACACACACACGGAGCTCGGACTCGCCCCAAGCTTTGAATATCCCGCCCGCTCGGTAACGACCAATCAAATCCGCGATCCTCACTCGGGTAAAGTCGTGTTGCAGCTCGTTGCAGCTCGGCGCGACAAACGGGACAAACGGCCACTGCTGACAATGATAATGGCAAATAAAAACAACAAAGCCACTATAAAATCTATACAGAGGACAGGTAAGAAACAACAATAGATCAAATCTTAAAATACATGAACAAACCTGGTAAGGCAATAAATAAGTGCAAGAGTAGCCTACGACTGACTGTGTGACTGCCTCCTTTTCCCTGCATTCAGGAGGGTGATAACTGTGAGGGTGTGAAATTATGAACATGAACCTTTATACTGAATTATGATGATGAGATTAAAGGAAAAATTTCACGGCACTAAACTAAACACAGTGGAGAAACTGACAGGAAGTTATTTATCTTCGTTGTCCAGACCAGTAATACACAGTATTGTGTTTCTCTGTGCACAAAATTAAAAATTCCAATTAACTAGTTTGAGTTGCTGATATTTTAAATGTGAATTGCAATAAATAAGTACAAGTACGATTACGGTTATCTGTATTCATAGGTTTATTCATTTTTCATCAGGTTATTGAAAGTCACAACCACAAACACTCATTTATTTCTTAATATGAGACACAGATGACAGAATTATGATTTAGTCATGACATCTTCAGCTCTTCAGAAATTAATTCAACAATCACCTGTTTTTACATAATCGTCAGGCATTAAAGAACATGTACAGATGTGCCTCAATGACTCTGACAAACAAATGTCAGTTGTCAGATCACATTATATTTAAACAAAAACCCTTTTGAACTTTAATAATAAAATTTTCCCACTGAAATGACACAAAGTAAAAGAGAAAAACAACAATTTTCGTTTGATCATTTTGTCCTTGTTTAGTTTGTTTTAAAATCTCTAATCCACATTTATCCTGTATTTACATCTGTAACACTGATGCAATGAGGACCACATCTATTTTGTATTACTCTGTTCACACACAGTGATAAGGTTCATATCAGCAGTGTAATGGTTGTTGGCATTGATCAGGCACTTTGATTGACAGGACAGATGATCAGAGGGGCAGAGTTTTTACCTCCATCATTAAGATTGGGACTGAAGAGTGGGTGTAGTTTGTCAGTGAAGCAGCAGCCAGTGAAGGAGTAGATGAGAGCTGCAGCATCTACGTCATAAAAGGAGACCAGACCCTCCTCATAATCCACAAACACCCCCACCTTCTCAGGACCAGACCTCAGACTGAGACGGACTGGGGGGTCATCACCAGCTGTGTACTCATTAACATTTCTCAAATATATCGTCCAGTTACCATCCTGAGGTCTCAGTTTGATGACTCCCTTCCTGTTGGTCAACTCTATGGCCACTCCCACATCCCACTTAGTTTTTCCTTTAACCTGAACCTCAAAGTAAAATCTGCCTGAAGAGAAACTCTGTTTTCCTAAGACACAGGCACTAGGATTAAATCTCTCTGGGTTGTCTGGGAGTTTCTTCCTCACATCACCACAGTGAACTTGTTTTCCATCATCAGACAGGATGAGTGCAGGATGTGCTGTATCAGGATCCAGAGTCACATCCACTGCAAACTGCTGGACCCTCTTCATCTCAGCCTCCATCACCTCATCTATTTGTCCACGGAGCGTCTCCTCCAGCTGAGACACAGCTCTCACCACAGTCCCCTCATATGATGGAGGACGGACTCTGACCTGTGTCCAGTCCTTGGTGGGTGGAGCAGCTTTCAGGGAGGGGAAGCTTTGGAGGAGGTGGAGGTGGTCTTCAGAGAGTGAGAGCTGCTCCACCTCAGTGCTTCTCTTCTCCAGCTCAGAGATTTCCTGTTCCAGCTCTGTGATGAAGTCTTCAGCCTGTTTCTCTGAGCTTTTCTGTTTCTCTTGGATCTCCTTGATGAGCTGCTTCAGGCCTCTGTCAACAGACTCCTTCAGAGCAGTGAAGACCTCAACACCTTCTGCTTCCTCTCTGTCTGCAGCAGCTTTACTGATCTTCACTGACTGTTTCATCTCCTCGATCTTCAGTCGTCTCTTCTGGATCATCTGCTGAGTTTCAGCCTCTGTCTTCTGCAGCTCTGCCTTCTTTCCTTCATATTCTTCTCTCAGAGGAACAAACTCATGAGTCTTGTGGTCTAAAACAGAGCAGAGCACACAGACACATGTCTGGTCGGTCTGACAGAACAGCTTCAGAGGTTCAATGTGCTTCCTACACATCCTGTCCAGGTTCTCCACAGGCTCCACGTGTTGCTCTGAGCTGCTGCTGCTGGTTTTCTGTTGAGCTTCACGTCTGAACTGAGCCACCATCTCAGAGATGAACGTGTTGATCTTCAACTGAGGTCTTGTGTAGAAAACCTCTTTACACATTGGACACTGACATGGTACATTAACGTCCCAGTGCTGAGTGATGCAGCTCTGACAGAAGTTGTGTCCACATGGTGTACTGACTGGATCAGTGAAGACATCCAGACAGATGGAGCACAGGAACTGATCTTCAGACCTCAGGTTGCTGGCAGCAGACATGTCTACACACTTAGGACAAAGGTAAGAGCCAAAAACATTTAAATTAGAAACATTTTCATCATCATCAGGATAAATTCAAGTTACCATTTAATTCTGCAGGTGAAAGTCCCTGAACTTCACTTCTTAAAGCAACACTGTGAAGCTTTTGCTCAACAACAGCGACCTCTGCAGCCACAGGTGATAAATAGGACTTGCGCAATGCATTGTTGGCTGTAAGCGCCATTTGTATAGTCATAGTTGTCTATGTTGTCAGTGTTGATTCCAGCAACGCTGACGCCACCAGCAACAAATTCACATTCTCCTCCAGAGAAGAAAGGTCTGGCATTTGGAATTCTTTCAACCAGTCACAATCGTTGTGGTCAGCGCCATAGCAATGGTGCACTTGCAAAATATTGCCGGTTGGAAACGGGATTTGAGTCCGCAGTTTAACAACGGTCGTCAACCGTTGACAGATATTCTTTCTTTTTTTCGGTTAATGACTTTTTTTTCCGCCTTTATTTAACCAGGTCGGTCCCATTGAGACACAATGACCTCTTTTTCAAGGGAAGCCTGGCCAAGACAGCAGCATAAAAGAAATTACAATTGCAGACACAGAAGTCACACAACACACAAATAAAATACATTGCAAGAAAGAATTAACAGGACTAAAGGCCCTTTCACACCGGGCATGTATTTTTCGTGCGAATAATTCGCGCGTCAATATTTTTTTTCGACCCCCGGTTTTCATCACGGGTCCTTTCACACCAGCCGCGAATATGTCGCGGCGAAAATGCGACATAATTTTTTTTCGTCGGGAGGTCGATTTTTCCGAGTTTTCGCCCGGCGAATAAATGCATCAACCAATCATGTAGCGTGAAAAGGAGGTACGTCAGAACACCATCAGCTGTTCCCCATAACAAACATGACGGCGGCGGCGGCGGCGGCGGCGGCGGCGGCGGCGGCGGCGGCACAGCCTCGGCCTGCCAGTCTCAGGATCTATTATCCATGCACAGTCTCGCAGTTTCACCGTCTTTGCTCTCATCTCTGCCATCAGCCCTCCACCTGCTGTCTCTCTGCGTATGGTCGCACCACACTACACACACACACACACGTGCTTGGCCGCTAATGTAAATAACCTGTGTCTCGGAGGAGAGTAGAGGAGAGTAGAGGAGAGTAGAGGAGGAGGGGGGGGATTTCTGTCAGGACAGTGATCCGATATTGATCAGGCAGTGATCAGATATTAATCAGTGATCAGACAGCTGCTGCTGCTGTGTTGAGTAAAGTTAGTAACAAGACGACAGCGGCAAAAGTGAACACGTGATGGACAATGAACAGATTAAAAACATGACGTGAGGCGAAGAGCCACCCGTCGCAAAGTGAAACTTTGGAATCTAATTGTCGCATCTGTCGCTTATTCGCGTCGCCGCCGGTGTGAAAGGTTTTGGTGCGAAATATTCGGCGGCGAATATTTCGCAATTTCGTGTCGTTTATTCGTTATGCCCGCGGTGTGAAAGGGCCTTAAGGCTCTGGATTCATGTTAAAACAGAAACAAGTGTGGTATGAAGCTGCTCCAATTTCTCTCACACGAATTTTCAGAGATCCAAGGTTAATTAGCTCCTTTAACTTTAGAGTTTTCTGCAGTGCGTTCCAAGTAACAGGTGCAGCATACTTAAAGAAGTGCTTACCAAGTTCCAAGTTAACTTTGGGCACATTTAGTAAATAAAACTCATTGGAACGTAGGTGGTAGTTGCTCTGGGATTTGGAGAAATAGTTACATAAATAGTGGGGGAGCAGGCCCAGGATAGCATGGACATGGATCTAAAATAGATCTATGGTATCATTAAAATGTATAGTCTGGCATCGACCGGTAGACCTCGGCTCAATCCAGGGGACGGGATGAAGGTGGTCTTTCAAACTGCCTCTGCACGCAGTAGGTAGAGTGCTGTAGCAATAGAGTAGAAACTTTAGTAGAAACTGTAGCGCTATGACTAATCAGAGCATAGAGCAGGACGACGTTAGCCTGACAAGCCAATTAAAATGTATGTCGTCATAGCGTTAAGCCCACCCAACCAGATAGAGTGATGTGGAACGGTGTTCTACACTCAAAAAGTTATTATGGCTCGTTTCTAGACCCACCTACAGAGCAAATACAGTACAGACCAAAAGTTTGGACTCACCTTCTCATTCAAAGAGTTTTCTTTATTTTCATGACTATGAAAATTGTCACACTGAAGGCATCAAAACTATGAATTAACACATGTGGAATTATATACTTAACAAAAAAGTGTGAAACAACTGAAAATATGTCTTATATTGTAGGTTCTTCAAAGTAGCCACCTTTAGTTTTGATTACTGCTTCGCATACTCTTGATGAGCTTCAAGAGGTCGTCACATGAAATGATCTTCCAAGGGTCTTGAAGGAGTTCCCAGAGATGCTTAGCACTCGTTGGCCCTGTTGCCCTCACTCTGCGGTCCAGCTCACCCCAAACCATCTGGACTGGGTTCAGGTCCGGTGGCTATGGAGGCCAGGTCATCTGGTGCAGCACCCTATCACTCTCCTTCTTGGTCAAATAGCCCTTACACAGCCTGGAGGTGTGTTTGGGGTCATTGTCCTGTTGAAAAATAAATGATGGTCCAACTAAATGCAAACCGGATGGAATAGCATGCCGCTGCAAGATGCTGTGGTAGCCATGATGGTTCAGTATGCCTTCAATTTTGAATAAATCCCCAACAGTGTCACCAGCAAAGCCCCCCCACACCATCACACCTCCTCCTCCATGCTTCACGCTGGGAACCAGGCATGTAGAGTCCATCCGTTCACCTTTTCACAGATTTCCACTGGTCTAATGTCCATTCCTTGTGTTCTTCAGCCCAAACAAGTCTCTTCTGCTTGTTGCCTGTCCTTAGCAGTGGTTTCCTAGCAGCTATTCTACCATGAAGGCCTAATTCCCACAGTCTCCTCTTAACAGTTGTTCTAGAGATGTGTCTGCTGCTAGAACTCTGTGTGGCCTTGACCTGGTCTCTAATCTGAGCTGCTGTTAACCCACGATTTCTGAGGCTGGTGACTGGGATGAACTTCTCCTCCGCAGCAGAGGTGACTCTTGGTCTTCCTTTCCTGGGGCGGTCCTCATGTGAGCCAGGTTCTTTGTAGCACTGACTGACCTTCATTTCTTAAAGTAATGATGGCCACTTGTTTTTCTTTACTTAGCTGCTTTTTTCTTGCCATAATACAAATTCTAACAGTCTATTCAGTAGGACTATCAGCTGTGTATCCACTGACTTCTGGACAATACAACTGATGGTCCCTACCCTATTTATAAGGCAAAAAATCTCAATTATTAAACCTGACAGGGCACACCTGTGAAGTGACAACCATTCCAGGTGACGACCTCTTGAAGCTCATCAAGAGAATGCGCAGTGTGTGCAAAGCAGTAATCAGAGCAAAAGGTGGCTACTTTGAAGAAACTAGAATATAAGGCGTATTTTCAGTTGTTTTACACTTTTTTGTTAAGTACATATTTCCACATGGAAATATGGCCTCATCCCCGTTGTAACCATTTCGCCAGAAATCGTCTGTCTACCGAGCCAATCAGCGTTGCCGCTGTGATTGACACAGCACGTTGGCCAATCAGGGCCTGAAAACGTCACTACATGGACTGGACTCACCTACAACAAACATGGCGGAGCGTCAAACAGCGGCGTAAAAACAGCAGTAAGGGAAGTTCTAAATGAAATACCATCAATTACAGAACTTAAACAAGAGCAAGAGTCGGCGCTTGTTGAGTTTCTTGGAGGAAAAGACGTTATTGCTGTTCTTCTTCGGTCCCTGATTGGCTCGATAGGCGGAGTGTTTCGGCGAAACGGTTACAACGGAGATGAGGCCAGACTCCCCCTGTGAAATGAAATGAAATGCATTTCCGGGTGAGGCTGGTTCACGAGGTTATAGTTTTGATGCCTCCAGTGTGAATCTACAATGTCAATAGTCATGAAAAGAAAGGAAATTCATTGAATGAGAAGGTGTGTCCAAACTTACTGTATATAGCTGCCGCTATGGTGCGTTGAGATTTCTAGGCTATGTGTCTTTACTAGGGCTGTCACTTTTTAGAAAAATGAGATTCGAACGAATATTGAATGACCCGTAATTCGTTAGGATATATTTGAATCAAAATCTTGTCACAATAATCAGTTTGGAGATTTTACAAACAGACAGGTGTGTACTGTGGGTGTCTACTTCCCTGAAACTGTCGGTGCTATAAAACTGAATGACTCCACCCTCCCTGGAATTTGAGTTCAGGAAACAGACGTAATAAAAAGTCACTAATTTTCAAAGTAGACATTTCAAATGACCTCACAGTTATACTGTATAGATACTTTTCTAAATATTGTGTTGGTGTAAACAAACATTGATCCATAGTGTTTGACGATCAGAGTCCAGATGACTATTCTATGTCACAAACCAACTTCTCTTTGTTAATCACAGTAAATATTCTCAGCTGTACTCACCAGTAGCAGAGCAGCTGTTCACAAACTCCTGATGAACTTTATTTAAGTTTTCTTCAAACACAGAGAGAGAGAGATGTGTCACGGGGCTCTGCTGTCGCTCTAAAATGCTTTCACTTTGTACTGAAGAACCTGTTGCTTAACTTTATGCTGTTGCTCCACCTCCACCTCTGACTCCACCTTGGATCCTGTATTTTATTAAACACTTAAACAACAAGAAATTTTATTACTAGATAATGTTGTGTATGTGGTAGCCTATTTAGCAAAAAGAAAAATCAAGTATTTTTCTTTCTTCCTCAAAACAATGTAGGAAACATGGTAGCTACAATCTGCAGTCTGTGGTTGTAGTAAAATATATTTGTAAGAAATAAATAATTTGGCTCCATCATTATTATTATTATATTAATATGTTGTATTATATTCGTATATATTTTTCTTAAAGATAAATCATACTTGGAACAAATATATTACATGATACATGTTTCTAAATATAAACAAGGCAGCGTGCAGCTGTTCAGGCTCTGCGGGTTTTGCGGTCAGGCGCTCCCCGGGCAGCTCCTCTCTCCGGCTGCGGGGTCCTGACGGGTCCTATCGGGTCCTTCCTGCCTGATCCTCCGCAGCCTCCGGACACGAACCGTTCACCGGAGAAAAGACTCGATATTTAGGAGAAATCCTCCGGTAACCGAGCGACTCCGGGATCATGATGGGCGGGAAGACGAGCGCCATCGCGGCGGGAGTGTGCGGCGCGCTGCTGGTCGGTTACTGCGTCTACTTCGACCGCAAGAGACGGAGCGACCCGCAGTTCAAGAACAGGCTGCGGGAGCGTGAGTAGAGCTGCCTGCAGCTGACCTCCAACCTCCTCCCCCTTGCTCCTCCAACCTCTAACCTCCTGCTGCACCTCCTCCTTTTCCCCTTCACCTCCAACCTCCAACCTCCTGCTGCACCTCCTCCTTCAACCTTCAACCTCCTTCTGCTTCTCCTCTCCTTTCTCCTTCTCCACCTCCAACCTTCATCTGCTCCTCCTTTTCTTCCTCCACCACCTCCTCCTCTTGCTCTTGTTCTTTCCTCCTTCACCTTCTCCAGCTTTTCCTCCTCTTTCTCTTCCCCCTCCTCCTCCTCCTCCTCCTCACCTTCATCCTGTGTTTTATAGTTCATGTTATCAATATACTGAAATATTGAAATTACATTGAAGAAATAATGTATTTATTAATAAAAATAATAAAAAATAAATTTTATCTGAGTCATGTTAAAACAGAGTTGATTGACTTTCAGATATTAATGTATGAGTTAAATGTTCAGATCTGTGTTATAGACGCTAACGGGCTCATGAGCTCCTTCGTCTCCTCATTCACAGCTCGTCGACCTCTGGTCTAGTTCCTGTTGCACCTTTTATTTTATTGACTTTAATAAATAAATAAATAAATAGCAGCAGTTTGAACAGGAGCTGTAACACGGTGTTGGACTCGTTGCCTGGTTCTGATCCAGACTCTTGTTGTGTGACAGGGAGGAGGAAGCAGAAAGCAGCCAAAGAGAGGGCCGGCCTGGCAAAGGTAAACACGTCTGTTGTTGTTGTTGTTGTTGTTGTTGTTGTTGTTGTTGTTGTTGTCAGTTTGAGTTTCTGCTTGTCTCATAAACACAAACATTTGATTTACGTATGTGATGGTATCTCTAGTGGAAGCTTTTATTTTGAAGGATGAGTTGGGTACTGAGCCCTCAGTCTTGTCTGACAGCAGCACTTCCTGTCAGCCTGAGAGACAAACTGAGGGAAACAGAACCCAACACTCCTGATCCTGGTTTAACTGATCCTGAACCTGGTTTAACTGATCCTGATCCTGGTTTAACTGATCCTGATCTTGATCCTGGTCTAACTGATCCTGATCCTGATCCTGGTCTAACTGATCCTGATCCTGGTTTAACTGATCCTGATCTTGATCCTGGTCTAACTGATCCTGATCCTGATCCTGGTCTAAATGATCCTGATCCTGGTCTAACTGATCCTGATCCTGGTCTAACTGATCCTGATCCTGGTCTAACTGATCCTGATCCTGGTCTAACTGATCCTAACCTGACCCTGCAGCTTCCGGACCTGAAGGACGCTGAGGCGGTGCAGAAGTTCTTCCTGGAGGAGATCCAGCTGGGGGAGGAGCTGCTGGCTCAAGGTAACAACCGGCTGGTCCAGGTTCAGTTCTGGTCTCGCCGTCTCCCTGACGACACCTTAAGGTCCTAATAAGGTCGTGTTTCCTGTTTCCCTCCGCAGGCGACTACGAGAAAGGCGTGGACCACCTGACCAACGCCATCGCGGTGTGCGGTCAGCCTCAGCAGCTGCTGCAGGTGCTGCAGCAGACGCTGCCTCCACCCGTCTTCCAGATGCTGCTCACCAAGCTGCCCAGCATCAGCCAGGTAGGACACACACACACGCACGCACGCACGCACGCACGCACACACACACACACACACACACACACACACACACACACACACACACACACACACAGATACGTACCTCCAGAACCAGTTAGTCCCAGAACGCCACTGGACTCAGCAGCTGCCAGGTCAAAACAACCACAACTCCTCTAGAACTGGTCTAGAGTCAGACGGGCCTGACTGTTCCAAATTCATCCAGACTTAAAGGAATAGTCCACCAAAAAAATGAAATCCAGTCATTACTGACTTCCCCTCATGCTGATGAATACTCTGGAATAGTTTTTTATTCCTCAAAGGTCATCTGGACCCGGGAGGCCGGTTCCTAGTCCTAACTTTATATGAGAGTAATAGGACCATAAAACTACAGAACAACCCTTTAATATTCCTCCACACTGCTCGTCCACTGCAATCCAAGAGTCCTGAAGGGAGACAGGTAAATTCAATCCAGGACTGTCCAGGCTGTAAAAACGTCCTAAATGACGTTGTTTCCAGTAAACGATGGCAGCGATTGTTTTCTCCCCCGGGATGACGATGGAGGTCGGCCGGCCGACCGTCTCTGCAGAAGTCCGGACTTCGTTAGGCGGTAAAAACGTCCTAAATGAGGTCGTTTCCAGTAAACTCTGGACTGTCTCCCTTCAGGACACTTGGACTGCAGTGGACGAGCAGTGTGGAGGAATATTAAAGGGTTGTTCTGTAGTTTTATGGTCCTATTACTCTCATATAAAGTTTTGGTTGGACTAGGAACCGGCCTCCCGGGTCGTATGAGGTACAAATGTCCGTTAAGTCTAGTATCTGCAGTAAAAAGGTCTCTGGGGAAAAAAAGTGAGGCGATGTGTCACTCCGCCGCCTCCTCCACACGCCGCTGATCCAAACAGCTAGACAGCTCATCGCGGAGTCTGGGCCTCATTCCGTTCAGACCATGCAAACTTTTTCACTCGTCCTGAAAATAATCGGAATCGAGAATTGTTTGATTTCAACGAAGCCCAACCCGACTTTTCAGCTCTGATTGTTTGTTTTCTTGCAGCGGATCGTGAGCGCACAGAGTCTGAGTGAGGACGATATAGAATGAGGGGAGGAGCCAGACAGAAGAAGCCCCGCCCACCACCACCACCAACGCCTCGGCCGCCATCGCTCCGGCCGACGTCCACCTCCACCCAGGCCGGCGTCCTAAAGGGAATTAGTTTTTTATTCCTGGCAGTAGTGTTTGTGTTTTTTTTTTACTTAAATTACCCGTTTTGGGGTATTAGACCATCTCCATCAATCAACAGATAAGCTCCGCCCCCTCCCCCTCCGGCCGCCATCAGCAGCTCTAGGTCCGACGCCTCGTCACGGTTCTTCTTCTTCTTCTTTATCATCAGTGGTAGAAAGTTTATCAATCGACTGATCGATCGATCGTCGTCTCTCTGCTCTGACGCTTCACTGAATATTTATTGTTTTGTTTAAGAGTCGTCTTTATTTTCAGTCTAGACTTAAAAAGCTTTTTAAAAGTGATGAATGTTTTCTTCATGTTAAAGAGGAAAGAAAATATAAATTAAAAAAATTAACAAACAAGTCAATTTGTGTCCGTTTTGTTGTTTTCTTTCTTTATCTTTTTATCTATTGGTTTTCACAATGTTTCAGTCCTGGTTTTATTCTGAGCCGAGGAAAGACACTGTTAAAAAAATAAGTTTTATTTAAAAAGATGAACACAGACTGAACCACTGGTGAGTTTTTGTTCAAAAAGTTTTATTTCAACAAAATAACACAAACGGTTTTATTCTGATACAACATCAACACAACCAGAGGAAATAAAGTATAAATGTTTTTTTTTATTATTATTTTACAGTGTGAACTTTGTGTTGATTTGATATTGTTTGACAGACTGGAAGGATGAGACTACGGTGGCCCGTGAGGTCCAAACATTGCAGATTTTGACCCCACTGGGCCACCGTAGGGAAAAACACAGATTCATTGTGTCAAAGTGAAACTAAAACACTCCTCAGATGTGCAGACTTTTCTTCTTGGGCTTTATTTTCTTCTTTAGCTTCTTTTTAGTCTTTTTGGTCGGGTCCGCCATCTCTCCTTTGAAGGAGCCCGAGCTCTTCGTCGACCGCGGCTGGTTCCCCGGGAATTTCTTTGGAAACTTGAAGCCGCCGCTCTTTGCGGGTCCCTTTGCGGGGGGGCCCTTTCTGCCGCCCCTCGCTGTGGTTCCTGTGTTGTTGTTGTTTGTTTTGTTCTTCTCTTTCTCCTTCTTCACTGACCTCTTCACCCGGACCGACCGGCCCTCCAGCTTCGACCCGTCCAGTTTCAACGCCAGCTGGACCGAGTCGGCGCCCTGCAGCGAGACACAAGACAGGTGTTTTTATTGTGGCATTAGTTTAACCCATGGTCTAACGCAGTGGTTCTCTAACATTTTTACATCAAGGACCCTAAATTGACACAAATTAGACCACGGACCCCCCATTAGACAAGATTTTGAAGCAAACACCAGAAATTGACAAGTATTTGTTCTGAGACTGAAGAACATTATTTTTGGGCCAAAGGCTGAATTTTTGGAAATATTGTAGAGAATTTTCTGGGGGGAAAATGGTACAATTTCTCCAAAAACGTTTCTCGAAACAAGAGGTAAAATTTCTAAAACAAATTAAAAAAAAAAAAAAAAGTTTTTAAAAAATTGTGGAAAAGTGGTAAAATATCTAAAAAATAAATAAAAATAATTTTTTTAAAGTGGTAAAAATTTCTCAAAAAAAAGTTTTAAAATTTTGTAGAAAAGTGGTAAAATATCTAAAAATAAAATAAAATAAAAGTAGCAAAAAAAATTTTTAAAAAGGGGTAAAATATCCCCCCTTCAAAAAGTGGTAGAAATTTCTCAAAAAACTTAAATTCTAACTCCTGGACCTGGAGAGATTTTTGCTGGAAAAGCTTAATTCGTTTTTTTATAACTCCCAAACAGAAGTCCAAACAGACTGGTACACAAATGACCTGCTGGAGAGAATGTGGAGAAGCTCTTGCTGATCATGCCCATATTTTTTGGTCTTGCCCCTCCATTCAGTCTTTTTGGAGAGAAGTGACAAAAATTATTTCAAAGGTTCTATGTTTTAATATGAATGTATTGTTCACAACTCTCTATCTTGGGAATATGCCAGATGGGTTGAGTGTAGCTGATCAGTACCTACTCAGGGTCTTGCTGGCCTCAAGTAAGAAGGCCATCACAAAATGTTGGCTCCAGAAAAATGCTCCCACTACAGAATCTTTTGTTAATATTGTAAAACAATTACATGTACTAGAGCAAATGACATATTCAATCAGACTCCAAAAAGATCTAGGTGAAAAACGGTGGCAGAAATGGAAAGACTACTTAGCAAATGAATGAGATTGTATGCACACATACTGGATGTTATTTTGACTTGTGGACTTATTGATCACCCCCGGACCTTGAATATGGGTAATTGTTCAATGTTTTGTATTTGTTTTTTGTTCTGTAATAAAAGATGAAAATGACTTATAAATGAAGAGTTTAAAAAAAAAAAAAACTTAAATTCTAGAATTCTACAAAAGTTGCCAAAATGTAAAGAAAAAGTCGGGGACCCCCTTGAACCTTCTGAAGGACCCCTGGTGGTCCCGGGACCCCACTTTGAGAACCACTGGTCTGTTTGTGCTGGAGTCGCTACAACTAGAGAAGCTTGTGGTTGGAATTAGACGGAATATCCCTTTAAACGCAGGTCACTTCGTGTGTTTGTGAAAAGACGTAAACATTCAGAGTCTCGTACCTCAAACAGGACGTAGCCGAACCCTTTCCCCAGTCCAGAGTCTCGGTCCCGGACGAGTCTCACCGCCTCCACCGGGCCGCAGTCCTCAAAGTGTCGCCGCAACGCCAGGTCGCTGATCTCTGCAGACACACACACGCACACACACACTTCCATCAGCTTTACCTCCTTTTGTTGTCAGGAAAATATATTTTAGTTAAAGTTAAGAGTCCGAGGCTCCACCAAACACAAAATGAGTTTAAAACAAAGTTACAAAGAGTTTAAGTATTTACTCATAAATATGATTATTAGTCATAACATTGACATCATCCCACCAATACTGATTTAAAAACTCTTCTTAGGTTAAAATATTCCTGAATAACCATGTTTTCTTTGCATTATTATTATTATTCAAGGTCTAAAAAGACTTAATATTTGTCATTTTCTGACAATAAACGCTCTAAATGACAATATTTTTTATTTCAATTTTGGGAAAATGTTGTTAGTAATCAATATATTCATTTTGCTCAAACATACACCTATAAATAGTTTTTAAAAAAAAGAAAAAAGAAAAAGAGAGAAACTCGGTCTCTTTATGTTTTCCGTGGCTGTGCATACATTATTTTGTATAAAAATTAAATTTATTTTATTTTTTAGTTTATAAAATGTTTATATTATAAAATAATATTAATATGCATAATGATAAATAAAACAATCACCATATGTGAATAAAACTATAGTGATAACCAATGTGGACCAATAACAATAAATTAATCTATATATTAGTTTATTGAGTCGTGTTCTTCTCAAACTCACCGAACGACAGATTCCCCACGAACACGGAGCGTTTGTGGTCGTGTTGCTGCAGCAGAGGGAAGAAGAACAGTGACATCATCAAACAAACATGGCGGATGACTTTTAGTCAGGGCGGCGGCGGCGGCGGCAGCGGCGGCGCTGAGGAACTTACCGCCGAGCCGTCGGCCACTCTGTCCACTCGGATGTGAAAGTCTTTCTCGATCTCGAGGCCGTTCCTGTCGGAGCAGACGCAACGTTAGCTGTTAGCCGTTAGCCTTTAGCCGTTAGCGTCACATGGTTCAGGTGAGCTGCAGGTAACTGACCTTTCCAACGCCTTGGCCACGCCCTCCTCGTCTTTAAACACCACGTAGGCGTTCACGCTCTGCTTCTTCGGATGAATCTTACGTCTGTGGAGTGAAAAGAGAAAATTACACAAGAAAGAAAGAAGTTGTTTGTGTTTGTTGTGTTGGTCGGAAGCCGGCGAGGGATCGTTCATTAGTCCAATCAATCAATTAAAGATCTTTTTTTTTTTTTCCATAGAAACAGAAACTTAAAGGTGCATTATCGCAAATACAGCAGTAAGAGCATAAAATAAGCTGAAATATGCAAAAGATGGGTCAGGGGGAGCCATAATTAAATTTACCAAAAATTAGCCACCAGTGTAGTTTCCGTGGGGCAAATGCATAATCTGTTATTGTTGTGATCCAAGCCGGCCCGGCGCTTGCTGCGTTCAATTGCACTCGGAACAGGGAAAACCGACCTCCGAATCGGTAAAAATGCAATAGTAAATTGTAATGTAGCTGTGCTAGGCTGCTACCAGTCACTGAATCGCTTGGTACAACACTTCTCTCCACGCCCCTGTGTCTTTCTTCAGTTGTCCTCTCGCAAAAATGATTTTAACAGCACATTAACGCGAGCCGCCCTGTAGTTTTGGAAAACA